>BLSH010316379.1:2444656-2460657 GCA_018402905.1 Glandirana rugosa | reverse complement strand
CCCCCCCCCCCCCCCCTGCAGTCTTTTGGGACATGTCACAGGTCCCAGAATCCTATGGGACCATTCACAATGCGCAGTGCAGCTCATGCATGCACAGTGGACACCTGGCTGTGAAGCTGCAAGCTATTGCAGCCAGGTGCCCACAGTTAGGATGCCGGTGCCGGGGACTGAAGACGGCACCCCCTAAGGTGAGCACAGTGCTGGATCCTTGGATAGGTAACTGCATGTTTGTTAAAAGTCAGCAGCTATTGTTTTTGTTGCTGCTGATTTTTAATTATCACAAAAATGACTGGAGCTCCTCTTTAAGTCCTGTAAGTTGCGAGAAAGGCCTCAATGGATTGGACTTTTTTTTCCTGCACATCCCACAGATGCTCAATGGGATTGAGATCTGAAAACATTGGAGGCCAGATCAACATTTTACATTTGTTGTGTTCATCAAACCATTCTTTAATCAATTTTGCAGTGTGACAGGGGCCGTTATCCTGCTGAAAGAGGACACTGCTATCAGGGAACACTGTTTCCATGGAGGAGTGTACTTGGTCACCAGCAATGTTTAGGCAGGTGGTACGTGTCCAAGTAACATCCACATGGAAGGCAGGACCCAAGGTTTCCCAGCAGAACATTTCCCAAAGCATTACACTGCCTCTGCTGGCTTGCCTTCTTCCCATACTGCATCCTGGTGCCATCTCTTACCCAGGTAAGCAACACACACAGCCATCCACATGATGTAAATGAAAATGTAATTCATCAGACCAGACCATCTTCCATTGCTCCATGCTCCAGTTTTGAATGCTCATGTGCCCATTTTAGGCACTTTTAGCTGTGGGCATGGGTCAGCATAGCCATCCTGACTGGTCTGTGGCTACAGAGTCTCATACACAGCAAACTGTGATGCCTATTTTTTCTGCATTTAACACATCAACTTCAGGGACAACATGTTCACTTGCTGCCTAATATATTCCAACAAATTTTGGATGCCATTTTAACAAGATAGTCAATGCTATTCACATAACCTCTCAGTGTTTATCTCCAGATTGGGTGTGCTTGCGGTAGGAAAACACTCTATGGAGGTGCCTTGATCCTAGTGTGTAGCATTCCTATATATCTGTAAAGTATGCACACCTAGATCTCTTTTTACTGAAAAGTTACACGGCTGTTTAACTGGTTCCACACCGCGCGTGGGAAATTTTCTGCGGCAGTGTGGATGCGTCCCCCGAATCGCTGTAAATAGGCGGCGATTTGCGCAGGAGCAGCTAGGGTGTCCGCTGCCGAGCCGCAATGAGCTGCTAGAGTGAAAGAACGGGGAACCGCCGATGTAAACATGGCGTTTCCCCGCTCTGACAATGGGGACATAAGAGATCTACTGATCCCTGTCACTGGGATCAGTTAGATCTCTTATGCCCATAACAGCCCAGCCCCCTCACAGTTAGAACACGCCTAGGGAACACAGTTAACCCCTAGATCTCCCCCTGCAGGTTAACCCCTTCACTGCCAATGGCATTTACACAGTAATCAGTGCATTTTTATAGCACTGATCGCTGTATAAATGGAAATGGTCCCAAAAAAGTGTCAAAATGGTCCGACATGCCCGCTGCCGCAATATCGCAGTACCGCTAAAAATCACAGATCGCCGTCATTACTAGTAAAAACTAAAAAAAATGAAAACCCCAGAAATTAATTCTCATCATCCGTAAATGCGCCAACTTTTGCGCAAACCAATCAATAAACGCCAATTGCGTTTAGGAGGAAGAATATAAATCGGCCAAAACCGATGGAAAAAAATGTTTTGTTATATTTTTTTTTTTGGATTTGAATTTTAGCAGAAAGTAAGAAATATTGTTTTTTTTTTGCAAAATTGTCACTTTCTTTGTTTATAGCGGTGATCAGAAATGACACAGTGGTGATCAAATACCACCAAAAGAAAGCTCTATTTGTTGGAAAAAAAGGACGCCAATTTCGTTTGGGTACAACGTCGCACAACCGCGCAATTGTCAGTTAAAGCGACGCAGTGCCGAATCGTAAAAAGTGCTCTGGTCCTAACGTGGTAAATCCTTCCGGGGCTGAAGTGGTTAAATAAGTCTTCTTTTTCAGGATGACAGTGCTGGAAATTGTCTGAATTTTGTGATACAAGTAAAGGTCATTAACATTGTGCAGCTATCGAATTAGTTATATATTGATTGTGTGATTTTCATTTTGCTTTTTATAAAACTTTAAGTAAGCCATTGCATACAATGATTTGCCAACGTTTATTTTCAAATTCTATATTCCGAGATATCTGTCTACATGGGATGCAAAAATAAAAATGCCAATCAGAAACAGGACACTGATAAAGCTTACATGTATCCTAACCTAGAATGGTCTACATCAGGGGTCTCCAAATTTTCTACACAAAGGGCCAGTTTTCTGTCCTTCACACTTTAGGGGGGCGGAATGTGGGAGTGGAGGTGGACAATGTCCCAACATCAGTGGAAGGGAACAATGCCTTGGTGGTCATTGGGAGTAAAAAAATGACTTAGCGTCTATGTCCAGTAAAAGAAGCAATAGTGTCCCATCATTGTTAATGAAATTAATAGTGCCCCATCGTTGCATTGCTGTCAGTGGGAGGATAAGTGCCCCATTGTTGATGTCAGTGGGAGGAATTATACCCCACTGTTGATGCCAGTGGAAAGAATCTTACCTCATTACTGATTTCAGTTTGGGTAATAGTTCCCCAGGGGTAAGTTAAAGGCAAGCAAAGGGTCGCAATTTGAAGACCACTGGTCTACATTGTAGAAATCTAGGATCTTTGGTAGCTCAGTTCTGCCATCTGCTGGACACAAGTTGCATGGCAACTAATGTTGCTTTCTAAATAAATTAGAAGTTTCTGTTTTAAAGCCTTTTGGCAAGCGGGCATTCCAGACACCTGAATTCACCTCCGCAAAACGACGTCTATAAACTGTGCTGACCAAGTGTGGGCATGGTATAAAAGTACCCAAGTCTGTCTTTTTGGGTGCCAATTCTAATCCTCAAATGTTAGAATATGTTGCAAGTGACTTATCACCTTCTGGGAATAGCCACAGCTGAGGCTTGTGGTGCCAGGCATTGCCCATTCCAGGAAATATCCTCAACGTCATGGAAGGTACTGCCAGTACTGCGTCTTTCTACAACCGGGGATTGAAATCTAGTGGTGAATTTACCATATAGGTAAATTTAAGGCTAATTTCCTCCAAAACATATGTTGCAGTTTTACTGGGTTGTTGGGTGAGCTGTGTCACATGGTGACCTTCTAGGCCCCTTTCACACGATCGGACCGCTCGGATCCGTCTGTCAGTTTTTCAGACGGATCCGAGTGGGCCACCCATAGACCTCTATGGGCAGTTGGATGTCAGCGGAGATGTGTCCGCTGACATCCGATCCGACATGATCCTCTCAAAATAGACGTATACATTCACCCATCCGTCTAGCAGATCGGATTGGATGGGATCGGATGCAAACGGACAGGCGGATCCGTTTCCATCCAATCTCCCCATAGAGGAGAGCGGGGAGCTGACAGATCCGTCTCTGCACAGAGTGCAAAGATGGCGCTGTCATCCGCCGGCTCAGTGGAGATCATTGGAGCGATCTCCCGCTGAGCTGGCGGACCCCTTGAGCGGATCCGCTCAGTGTGAAAGGGGCCTTATACCTTTCGTGGATTCCACTGGTGAAGTCATACCTCCAAACTTTTTGAGATGGGAATGAGGAACACCTATTAGCAAAAAGTATGTAGATATAGGACACACCCCCTGCCACTCCCCCTTAAAGCAAAATTATACAAAATAATGATTAGTTAAACCCACAAGGGCTTTTTTTTACCACTACTATTCCTTTATACTGGCGACCTCTATCTGACTTGTGCCCATAGAATTCAATAGAAGTCGCCTCCAAGTCGGATCCCCTATCTATATTGAGGCACCTTACAGGAAAAATAAAAGAATTTACCAAGGCAATCCCCCTCCCTCCTTTCTCGGATTGGCCACAGACAAAGTCGCCTGGCATGGAGTTGCGTTGTAAGTCGCCCAAAGTCACGCTAAAGTCACCTTGAAGTCGCGTTGTAAGTCGCCTAGCAAAGTCACGCCGAAGTCGGGTCGCCCCTGTGTGAATGCGGGCTTTGTGTGTAGAACTTTCACATGTCAACCCCTTCCCCCCAGCCTGGTCCAGCCACTTACTCACTAGAACCAAACTCAGTTCAACCTGCCTACACTCACCCTTCCCTTTTCGCAAGCAGTCCCTGCTGCCACTAACTTTAAATAAGTGCACAACATAAAAGAAATACACTTGAACAAGGAAAAGTATAAAAAACTTTGGCATAACTTATGAAAACCCTAAACAGAATATAGGTAACAATGGCTTTAAGTCTCTTATTTAAGTGTAGAAATTATGATCCGGCAACAAGATCTTCTCTCCCCTAATCGAGTGGGTGCTGGTCACCTGATGTACAATCAGGTAGGAATAGTCCAGTTTGTCAGTTCAACCCGGTCCATGTAAATATGATGAACGGCAAATCACTCCTCATAGATCCAGTGAGACCAGGTTTCTATGAACCCATTCTGGTACCAGAATTCTCATGAATTTTCCAGCACAGCTTCGCTATAGATCTTCGGCCTTTCTTCTCCGGGCTGCCTGAACAAGCCCTCGGGCACATAAGGAAACACATACCAATAAGTGTTGAAAACGTAGGCATCAAAGTACCTTTGGAGCCGAGATAACTGAGTTAGCTTCTGACCTAGTGGAACTGGCTTTTGAGGGAGATAAGCATCTGCAGGGCAGTGTGGTCTTTTTGAAGGACAATCTGTATGTGAGGTAGAAACAGGTGGCGCTGGAGTTGCGGTTTCATTGGGGACCCATAGGAGGGAGATAACAGGCTCAGGGGAGGTAGGATGTTCCTCCTCACTACTATTGAACATAAGAGTGCTCCAGGACACCTTGACACATTTCCCTGGGTGAGAAGCTGAGAGTTGCAGAGACTCCAGTGAGGCAGATGAAACATTGGCAGAGGGAGCCTCTGGAAGTAGAAACAAGGGCACCTGTTGGTCTGAAACTGGCATGACTATGGTGCTGGTGGTGTCAGGAAAGCCCGGACAGGCAGTTCTCCTAGTTCAGGTGGTTTGGTCGACTTTTTTTTCCTCAGGGGAGGCCAACATGGACATCCACTAAAGGAGCTCAACAAGGCAGGTGGCCTGTGTCAAGCACTGGAATAGGCTTATTCTTGGGAAGCACCTCTCACGACATAGCAATAGCAGACGCGTAGCTTACCACGTGGAGATCTGGGAAGCTTTCGGGTTTAAATTTTTATATACGTCCCTTATCAGGATTCCAACCAGTCTGGAGACAGTGCCTGACTCAGGAGGTAATCCAAAGCACGGCAGTCACATTCCAAGTCTCTGGAATGGAATGGACAAGTTTTAGAAAACAAACTAACTAAGCAGCCATGGTCTCTTTAGGGGTAGTCCTCAGGTGTGCAGTAAAAGTGCAGAATTCCTCTAACAAAGTACTGCACTATGTCACTACACACTGTAACTTATACACTATATTACAAAAAGTATTGAGACACCTGCCTTTACACGCAGTCTTAGTCCATAGGGTTCAATATTGAGTTGGCCCACCCTTTGCAGCTATAACAGATTCAACTCTTCTGGGAAGGCTGTCCACAAGGTTTAGGAGTGTCTATGGGAATGTTTGACCATTCTTCGAGAAGCACGTTTGTGAGGTCAGGCACTGATGTGGACAAGAAGGCCTGGCTCGCAGACTCCGCTCTAATTCATCCCAAAGGTGTTCTATCGGGTTGAGATCAGGACTCTGTGCAGGCCAGTCAAGTTCCTCCACCCCAAACTCGCTCATCCATGTCTTTATGGGCCTTGTTTGTGCACTGGTGTGCAGTCATGCTGGAACATGAAGGGGCCATCCCCAAACTGTTCCCACAAAGGGAGCATGAAATTGTCCAAAATGTCTTGGAATGCTTATACCTTAAGAATTCCCTTCACTGGAACTAAGGGGCCAAGCCCAACCCCTGAAAATCAACACCACACCATAATCTACTCTCCACCAAATGATTTGGATCAGTGCACAAAGCAAGGTCCATAAAGTCATGGATGATACTTTTTATAATATAGTGTATGTTGCATTAGGAGATGTGCTGAGCCTGCGGTCACTCTGCTACCTCACTCCCAGTAACAGAATGGGGTCTCGTCATGCACCTAGCGTGGACCTAATGTTAACTCCTTTACTTACCTAGTGACCAGGCCTTAGAGCTCCATAACTCGGGTTCGGCTCTGGTTGCTATTGGGTACTGACCACTAGGGAGGAAGCCATAATATCGACCCCACTCCACCGGAGGACCTGTTGCTTTTATCAGGTACCACAAGGACTGGTTGCATTGCGCCTAGAGCTTGTACTTGGTTACTCTTATCAACTGCATTTCTCTTCTTGCTTTGCTGAGTTAATCCTTTGTAGCAGTATTACTTCATACCACATAGGGCGTTTACAGACCCTGGTTCTTTAGATACGCCAGAACCAACATGCACCCCCTTGAATAACTTCAGGCCAGGCTCATAACGTTTACTGAATAAGTGTGGCATATGTAGCACCCTCCTTGGTAAGTGCTAGAAGAAAGTATTGTTTTTGGTCTTTCTGCTTACCAGGAAGATTGTCAGGCAAACTTAAAGTGCTCTCTGCCTACCAGGGAGCAGGATCTATTGGTAAGGTCTGCTCATTGTGCTCAGGTGCAGCTCAGCTTATCTGAATGTCCCACACTGGTCCAATAGGAAGGTATATTGGACAGTGGGAGGGGACCTGACAAGTGAGGGCACAGGCATTGTTACAGCCCTGGCTATTGGCAGAGGAAATTGCTGCATTGCTGGGATATTGTATAAATGGCACATGTGCTAGGGGTCCAGAGGGAGGGGGTGGCTGCCCCTCCTCTGTAGAGGTTGTTATGTGGCCTTGGGTAGTTGGCCCAAGGGCCTGAAGTCAAAGAGGAGCTGAACCCAGAGGTCCTGCAGAGCTGACTGGAAGGGGGACACCAGCAATGGTCTGATTCTGCCTACAGTGAGTACAGATCTGTGTCTTTGGGCCTGTTCTTTGAGGGCCACCCCTTCAGTTAGAAGAGTCAGTGGACGGATGTCATTGAAGGGGATGCTAGAGAGTTTCCTGAAGATAAAGTAGTTGCATCAAGTTTGCTGCTAGAGAGAGCAAGAAGACTTAATTCTTCCATACATGTGGGAGTATGGTAAAAGCAGTGTGTCTGCTTCCACAAATCTCCTGGTGAGTCCTAGTGAGAGTTGTCCTTATCTACTGTGAATAGTTCAAGTTGGAGTATCCCACTATTCCCTTCTCCCATCCAAGTTCCACAATAAATCTCAAAACCACAAATACCCTGGACTGTTTATTGAGTAACAAGCAAGCGGGAGTAAGAGGGGATAAGAGAAAACCCCTAGCAACTGGCTGCAGGTAATCAGAGGGAGGCCTAATAAGGCAACACACAGCAAGCCCTACGAGGACAGTGCTACACAGAACATTTCAATATGAATAACATCCTTCCCTTAACTCTTATGGTGGTGTGGCTGCCCAGGCATACCTCTGTGAGGCGAGAGTCTATTATGGCATTGTCCATGGCTTGGATGTTATCAAAAGTCCCAGTGTCTTTAGTCCCAATACTGACCTGTACTTCTCTACTGTATCATGTGATGTAAAAAGGTCAGAGGCGGGAACCAGCGAGAGCTGCGCAGGGGGACCAAAATATGGATACTCCCAAAAGTGTCGGTTTTAGGGGGACCTTTACATGAAAACACTGAAGACAGGCACTAGGAAAGGATAACGTGGACTTGTAGGCAGGTAGAGTTTAATGCTGCCCTAGCTGGGAAGGTTAGTGTTAATTGTGTTCTTTTCTTCACAGGCTATCTTGGGTCAGTCCTAGTGGATCTGTGTATTATAAAAGGGACAGGGGTTCGGGAACTCACACGCACAGAAGAAGCTGTTGGAAGTCTGCGGTTGCTGCTGGTACCTTTGCCGGACTCCGTCCTGTGGCCTGATGAAGATGCCGAAGAGTCTGGAATGACAATTAAGGCACATCTGCCCTAAGGACCCTGCTACTGCCTGGAGGGACTGCTGGAACTTGTAGTCCACCCTGAAGAGTCCAATCCTAAATATTACCATCATGGACTCTGCCAAGAATGGACTCTTTCCTGAGCAGGTATTCTGGTGCAGCCACAAGCCTGAGTCAGGGAGTAGGGATGTTAGGAAAAGAATGCACTTTATGTTGAACTGTTGTGTTAACTTATTCTTAAGTAAAGCTTTTGAAACTTTGTCTTTGTCTGGTCTGAAGTTGCTCAAGGGATGTAATGCAAGTAACTGGCACACATAGCCTACAGCTAAGATCACTAAGCACATTGGGGTATGAAGATAACGGTACATGAGTTAATACAGTGCGATGACACAGTGGTTAGCAAGGGTAACAAAGGTTTCTCTAGCAGCTTGTCATAAGCATGTACATGTGACAGGTGGGATAGCCTCTTGCAGGAGGAGTTGTTGCTGGCTCTCGCTCTGTGAGCGGTCTGTCTCCTATAGCAATGGGAGCAGATCAGCACTGCAGGGACCCCCAACCTGTACACAGGTACAGAAGAGTTAAGTGAATGGAGTCAGCGCTAGGTGCATGGCAAGACCCCATTCCGCTACTGGGAGTGAACTAGCAGTGATATGCTGGACAGGTGAGAGGGCAAGGGCTCTGTGTGTCCCTCCTAATTGCACAAGTGACGGTGGTGGTGTATAATAACATCTTGAGAGTTCAGTTGTCTGTTCAAGTAAAAGGCACCCATAGTTGCCAACATTGTAAAAAAATTAATAGGGACACATTTTTACCAGTGGGTGGGGGGCACATTATAATGGGGGGGCGGGGCATTTGTTTGTAGGCGTGTCAACAAAGAAGGGGAGAAAAGCAGCTTTGCGCACCGCAGCAAAAAATGGGCGTGGTTTACGCTAAACAGGGGGCATGGCTTAAAGGGGGTGTGGCTCAAAGGGATGTGGTTCAAGTCTGAGATGAACGACGGATGGAGGGAGAAAGGAAGAAATAGGGAGGGAAGGAGAGAGAAGGAAGTAAAGAAAGAGGGATGGAGGGACAGCAGGCCCAGATCCTACACCACAATACAATATGTTTATTCCAGAAAGTTTAACAATCAGCAGATAAAGATACTCCAAACACCTGGTGTTAGCACTAACATGGTTGGTATGGTGTCAAAATGATTGAAGCGCATTATTTCTTATATTACATTGTAACATAAAATGAAATAGTTCAACTCACCATAATGCAGAATCAGTGGGAGCCCTGAGCGTGTCACTTGCCACATCGCCTGCCAGCAGATGCAGCTTGTCACTAGATGCAGTTTTTGTCACGTTGTCACCACAGATGCAGCTAGTCCATGCTTCTCTGTATTGGTGATTTGCAGTGGTGTCCCAGGGGGGGGATGGTGGTCTCTGTGTCCCCAGGGGGTGGTGGTCCCTGTGTCCCCATGGGGGGGTGGAGGTCCTTGTGTCCTCAGGGGGGTGGAGGTCCCTGTGACCCCTGGGGGGGTGGAGGACCCTGTGTCCCTAGGGCGGGTGGAGGTCCCTGTGTCCCTGGGGGGGGGGGTGGTCCCTGTGTCCTCAGGGGGGATGGTGGTCCCTGTCTCCCCAGGGGGGATGGTGGTCCCTTTGTCCCCGGGGGGATCTGGTGTCTCACTCTGACTCTGTGACCCTAGTACTGTACATCCGCAGCCGCCAGCACTTACAAAGGCTCCACCGCCATTATGAAGAAGACCAGAGCTCGTGCAGCAAGGAAGAAATGAGAGGCGGAACCCAGGCGGCTGCCAATGGGGCAGCCGCTTTCATTGCCACCCGGACTCCGCCTCTTAATTTTTCCTTGCTGCACGAGCTGGTCTTCTTCATAATGGCGGTGGAGACTTTCTAAGTGCCGGCGGTCGCGTACCTCTAGGCATTGACCATGTACAAAGTGCCTAGCGTAGCCCAGGAGAACCCATCCTGGGGTAGGCCTCTCATGTGACCCTTGCTTGGTGCCCAACAAGGAGGGAAACATGGAGGACATGACTACCACTGTACAACTCCTACCCTTCAGACTATTTTAGTAATTTTTATAAGTCTATGTGAAACATTTCCTGACATGCCATCATGTACCGTAAAAGTATTAAAGTGGTTCTAAAGGCAAAACTTTTTTTTTATCTTAATGCATTATATGCAATAAGATAAAAAAAAAACCTTCCGAGTGCAGCAGCCCCCTCATACTTACCTGAGCCCATCTTGATCCAGTTCTGAGCTGGCAGTACATGAAGTAGATGGTAAAGCTGCATGATGTCTGAATAAAGATGGTGCTGTCTTTCTAGAGAGAATGAAAGCTTTGTCTGAAGAGTACAGTAATCTCTTTAAACAGTTATAAATACCTGGAAGTGTTACACTGACACATTACTTAGCATGCATGTACTGAACATGAAAAATATGTCTAATACGTTCACTTTAAAGTTAAAGTGGCATGATAGGTCACGGTAAATGCAGACCCTAAAGCCTAACTTTAATGATTCCCACCTCCACCTGTCCCCCTAACTCTCTTGCATTAAAAAAAATCTGTGCGGGCAGTTGTCCTGCGATTGATCTCTCAATACACTGCCTATTGTTTGGCGAGGGAGCTCAATGCAAAGCCAGCAGCTAACGAGATAGCAGTGATGAAAACAAACAGTGCCGGCCGTGCTGGAGCCGAGGGGCTGCGATTGCCCACCGCTCGGCTTAGGTAGTGACAGATTGTACCCATTACCAAGCCAGGATGCCCGCTGCTGCCCGCGCCTTGTGTGTGCTTTGGCCTTTTCAACCTCAATTTTTCAATTAGCGATCAAAACCCGCTCCAGGTAAAATTGCAGCCGGACAATGAGGTGCTTCTTGTGTCTACGCAGCGAGGGTGGATGCAGGCCAAAGCAGAGTGAGCGAGGGAGAGCTCAGAGGCCTGGAAAAGGGATTAGAGAGCAAAGGACGGGCAGGGGAGAGAGGATCTGAGAAGGGCAAGCTTCCCAACAAACCAATAGACGTGTGTATATGCCCTCTCAGAAGCAATACGCATGGCACTGATGCATTAACTGGTCAGCAAGCTTAAAGAGTAACTCCATTTTTGTTGACTAAAAGACATTCATTCCCCTATGGGTGATCTATGTACATGCAGGGATTTTAACAAACTTTGTTGCAGATTCCTTCCTTTTGTTATTCTGAAGATATAGCTGGTTGATTGTCTATGTCCATGTGCAAAATGAATGTGAATGGGAGTGATTTCATAATTATCAATCAGCTGCTGCACTTGCAGGGTTCCAATGAGGAAAGCGGAAGGGTCTGCATCCCTTTAGATGTGATTTGTCTGAGAGTATCTCACCAAAAATTAAATTTTCTTTGCAGGGAATGCCTGAAACCTGACTTGTATTTTAGTGTAGATGTAGCCAATGCCCCCTTGGGGGTTGCTGGAAGTAGTGGTTCACCTGCTCACACTGCCCTCAATCACACTCCTTTCTTGCATCCGGAGTCAGGAAACAGGCTGTCTCTTTGTTGTTTTTTTATTAGGGGGTTAAACTTGGATAGGGTAAGGGATGATTATAGGATGCCCATGGACGAACAGTTCTTTACACGGGACCTCTATATGCACACAGTATATACACTTCTCCTTCTTCCTCCAGCACAACTCTTGCTTCTCAAATGTCTCCTTGTTCCTCTCTCCTGTACAATTCTTGCTTTCGGCCTTGCTAGCACATGCGGAGGCCTGCTCTGGCTTTGACCAGGTCTCAGTAACTGCCTTTTGCAGGCAGGGACCTCGGGCCCCTATAGTGTAGAGAAAGTTTGAATAGTGTTAGCCGGCCTCATGCACTACTGCCCCCAGCCCATCCTCCTCCAGGCCTCTACAGTCCTCCTGACTGCAAGCACCTGCACACTGCCCATTGCCACCAAAGTCCCAGTCTCTTCCTGCATCTCTTCCAGACTGTCTCTCTCCCAATCTGCTTCAGAGTGCATCTCCACTCCCCTGGGCTGTGTCACTCACTGACACTTGGTGGATTCCTCCCGGAGACCCTGCTGGTAGTACTCTCCTCCTGCTGTCCTTTCCTGCTCTCTCCTTGTGGCTCTCCGCCAGGATCTCACTCCTCCTGGATGCACCCGAGCCCCGGGCCGAGGTCAACCCCCCCCCCCCACGCCTGGGAACTCCATCAAGCCCCCCGACAGCCTTCAGTACTCCATCTCCATTCTCCAACTTCCACCCGTACTCTCCTCCCAGACTGGACTGTCCCAGGCTATTTGAGAAGGCCTGCCCCCTGCCAGTGTAGCCATGTGCTTCCTTGAGAGTGGCTTGTAGTAGTGGTTCACCTGATAGCTGACCTCAATCGCACCATATGCACACAGACCAGAGGCACTGACCAGGCCGGTTCTTGTTTTTGTTGTTTTATTTAGGGGAAATAACTTGGATGTGGATAAGGGGTAACTGTGGGATGCCCAAAGAATTATGGTACAAAGTTACCATATACAAGCCTGTATATACACACTTCACTGCAGACTCTCCCTCTGCACTGACTATTGCTCCTCTCAACTCTCCAGCACTTAACTTGCTGACCGTTACTCTTACAGTTCTCTCACTACACAGAACTCACAGCTTTAGACTTCTTTGCTTCTCTCCAGCTCAGAACTTAATTTCCAGCCTGAAAGGAAATTTATCAGGCTTCTCTATAGCTTTCTCTTCATCGCAGTTAGCGGTGAGGCCTACCCTGTTGCAGCAGGACCACAGGAACCACAGGAACACCCATTACAGGCCAGGGATCATGGGCCCCTGCATGTGCAGTAAAATGCTTCAGTGCTAACCGGGCCTTTGATGGACTACAACTCCCAGCCCATCCTCCTCCAGGTCCCATCGACCTGCTCTCTGGTAGTGACTCTACTTTCCCTTGACTGGCTCCCAAGGCTCCCAAAGACTGTCCACCATTCCTATCCCAGCTTGCTCCAGCACTTTCTCCTTCAGTCCCAGGGACCGTCACTCAACGCACCAGTGGATACTTTAAAGTCTCTCACTCCTCCTGTACCACCTCCGCTGTTCTCCTGTTCCTCCTGTGCCGCTCTAGGAATCTCTGTACCTCCTGGCTGCACCCGAACACCCAGGCCTCAAGGTCACCCTTCCCAGACTGGGGGCGACCTCCCAGGTAGGGGCCCGCACCACAGTGCCTCTGCTACATCTCCAGACTTCCACCCGACACTACTCCTCCCAGATTGGGCTGACTCTGAGTATTTAAGCAGGCCTGCCCCTGCCAACCCTGCCTGGGGATTGGTCAGGGCTCCTTAGAACACTCCCGATGGCTCCACCCACCTTCCACCTTTCTGACCAGAAAACCTTCTCCAGGTTTCTAGAAAGAAGTGGGAGGTTCTGGTGACCTCATCCGCTAAATCCACCCAATCCTCCCTGAGCTTCTCCTCCCAGCCCAGATCAAAATAACAAGGCCTGCACATTATAGTCAGGCCTGACCTCCCTGAGCTTCTCCTCCCAGCCCAGATCAAAACAACAAGGCCTGCACATTATAGTCTGGCCTCACTAAATTTACCTCTCCTAGCCAAAAACTCTGCTAGAAAATGCACCTATATTATGGGGGCGCTACACCAGGTTGGGGATTGGTCAGGGCTTCCCAAATACCAAGCAATTCCACCTCTTCTGCCCCACTCCCCTTTTCCAGAACTTTCTGAAAAAGCAAGGAGGGGTCAACCAAAGTGTGTCACCACCTACAGTCACCAGCCACTCCCTGGACCACTCCCATGCCCAGAACAAAAACAAACAGGTCTGACTGAAGCCAAGCCTGCCTAAATTTGCTTACTCTAACACAAAAATCCTCAACTAGCACCTACCTAATGTAGAGGGTGCTACACTCACCCCCCACCAAAAGCCAGCTGATCCCTCGGGTGAGAAATTTGGCCCAGGAGCAAGGCCATCCTATACACCTAAAAATTGGAAGGGGACAAAGGGAACAAACTTGGAAGGGGGAATATACAAATAATTTATGTACAAAAATAGATATCATTTTCTGTAAATTATTTATACCTGTACAGCATAGTTAAATTTTCCTAGCTATCAGTCCTGTAGCTAGCAGCAACAAAATACATTTCTCCTTACGTTCACTGACAGATGCAGCTCTCCATTGACTTTGTGGGGTTTATGTTCGTCCCACTAGGAGTTAACTAGGCAGGGAAAAGAATCAGCTGGCCCCTCCCCTGGGGGCCGTCCTCTCTTCCTACATTTAACCCCCTCACAGTATAGCTCTTCAGTTCGTACACAAGCTGTACCAAAACAGAGCCCAGAGGGGTGGGTGCCGCGTCTGTCAGTGAACTCGGAGAAAAGGATTTTACGGTAAGTTTTAATAAAATTCCTTTTTCTCCTTACGTTCACTGACAGACGCAGCTCTCCATTGACTTTGTGGGGACATCCCCAAACTGTGTCAAAAAAAGAGGGGTGGGTGAACGCTAACAACTGTACCCAACTGAACCTCTGAGAAGGCGCCAGTCGTGATTACACTGCCGCCTGCAAAACTTTGCGGCCAAAAGCAGCATCCGAAGATGCAAACACATCAACTTTGTAAAACTTAGTAAAAGTGTGAACCGAGGCCCAAGTGGCCGCCTTGCACACCTGTGACACCGATGCCTGGTGTCAGGATTTGCAAGCCTTCAGCAAGGGGAAGCAGATCAATGGGCTGCACCTAAAAAAATCAGGACTATGCAGATAGGTGAAAATATATTTATTATAAAAATGACACACTTGCAAAACACCCAACACCAGTAACAAAAACAAGCAAGTGAAAGAAGGCAAAAACATGGCAACCCAAAACCAAACACCTAACTAACTATCTAACTAAATACAAATGCAAGACACACAAAGGCAAAACAGGCAGATATGAAATGAGACTAGGGAGGAAAATACCGAGGATGGAATGGTGAAGGAGGGAGCAAAATGCAGGTTCCAGGGGGACAGAACACGGATCAGATCAGGTCAGGTCAGGTCTGGAGCATGGATCAGTACAGGTCAGGCTTGGGCAGGATACGGCTTGCAGAGAAAACGCTGAAGCACTGGGACTGGGTGTAAGGCGGGCTTATATAGTCCCAGCAGCCCCATCAGGTGTAGCTTAATGACCTGTGACCTCCATCTGCTAGGAGACACCCACTGGTGGCCACCAGAACTACACCCTTTGATATTCCATACAACAGTGCCACCCGCAGGTGACCCGAGCAAGTACACAGGTCCTAACAGTCCCCCCCCTTAAGGAGTGGCCTCTGGACGCTCCATTCAGATATTAACCTGACAGTCCCTGCGGGAAAAGTCCAACAAAGTCCCCACTCCATGTCTGCAGGCTTCCTTGTATTGTTCAGGTCAGAGTCTTCCAACCTGCTGAGGGGTGTGCCCCCAAAATTAGTTAATAGATCATGCGCCCCGCCGCCAGGGTCCGGAAGTTTGGATCTGGTATCACAAGCTGGCTGGACAGCGGGCAGAAAACCAGCAGAGGCAGACAACACAGGGGCATCAGAGGCAGTCTGGGTATCAAACAGGGGGAAATTAGTGGGCATTTTGGCACCAGGCAGAAAAACAAAAGGCACTGGATCATCGGGTACAGAATCATCAGGCTTGGCAGTAGGCACTGGGTCATCAAGCACTGGATCAGCGGGCACCAGGTCTTCAGGTACAGGATCATCAGGCACTAGATTAGGCTGAGCAGTAGGCGTCGGTCGAACACTATGGTCTAGGTTTGAAGGCCTGGGACCGCCGCCCCGCGTACTAGATAATTGATTAAAACCCCCGTGTGGGGAGTCGTCCAACCTTCTGAGACTGGACTTGTTATGTTCCTTCGGACGTCTGTACCTCACCCCTGAAACAACCTGAAAAGGGCGTCCCTGACAGTCCAATTATAGACTTACCTCGCAGGTCTCCGGTGAGGAATTCCCCCCCCTGACAA
>BLSH010316379.1:2413593-2430838 GCA_018402905.1 Glandirana rugosa | reverse complement strand
GCCCTGATGTACCCCCATGTGCCCTGATGTGCTCCATGTGCCCTGATGTGCCCCCATGTGCCCTGATGTGCTCCATGTGCCCTGATGTGCCCCCATGTGCCCTGATGTGCTCCATGTGCCCTGATGTGCCATGATGTGGCCTGATGTGCCCTAATGTGCCATGATGTGCCCTAATGTGCCATAATGTGGCCTGATGTGCCACGATGTGCCCTAATGTGCCTGATGTACTGTACCCTAATGTGCTGTGCCCTGATGTTCTGTGCCCTGTAATCTGATGTGATGTGTGCTGTGCCCTGATGTGCGCTGTACCCCGATGTGCGCTGTGCACTGTACCCTGATGTGCCCTGGGCCGGTCTGGATGAAGTCCAGGGCCAAATTTTTGTCCCAGTCCAGCCCTGACCAGTGAGATCGGGTGTTCTGTTTCGTAAGCTGGGTGATAGGGGTAATAATGGCAGAGAACCCCTTAATGAAACGTCTGTAAAAATTTGCGAAGCCCACGAAACGTTGGACCCCTTTCTTGTCAGATGGTGCCAGCCAGTCCAAGATGGGGGAGACCTTTTGTGGATCCATGTTGATGCCTGTTACTGATATAACTAGTCCGAGGAAGTGGATGCTTCAAAAGAGAATTTCCTCGCTTTGGCGTACAGCCCATGTTGTCGCAGACGAGCCAGAACTGAAGAGACATGCTTGCGATGTTCCTCGAGGGAGGAGGAGAAAATCAGGATGTCATCTAAGTAAATGATGACGAACAAATCCAAATAATCCCGGAATACATAATTTACAAAGTGCTGGAAGGTGGCAGGAGCATTGCACAATCCAAAGGGCATAACCAGGTACTCGTAGTGCCCGAATCGAATATGAAAAGCGGTTTTCCACTCGTCACCTTACCGGATGCGGACCAAGTTATACGCTCCCCGGAGATCCAATTTGGTAAAGACAACAGCGGAGCCCAATCCCTGGAACAGTTCTGGGACCAGGGGTAGCGGTTTTTAACCGTGATTCTGTTGAGCTCCCTGTAGTCTATGCAAGGACGCAAAGACCTATCCTTTTTTTCGACAAAGAAGATGCCGGCCCCTGCAGGGGATGGGGAAGGCCTGATGAAGCCCTTGTTCAAATTGTCGTCCAAATAGGCCTTGAGGGCCGCCAATTCTGGTTCAGACAAGGGATAGATCCTCCCAAAGGGTACTTCAGCTCCAGGCAGGAGCTCAATAGGGCAGTCATACGGCCTGTGTGGTGGTAGTTGCTCTGCCCCCTTTTTACTAAACACATCTAGATAGCTGTGATAGGCTGTGGGCACAGCTAGCCGGACATCCGGGTCAGGATCCGGGTTCAGGCTGAGCAAGGTGGGAGTAGCATCCTTAGGCTGCTGGAGGCAGTGTTGGCGACAATATTTGGACCGAAAGTTTACAGTCCCCGTGGTCCAATCAATGTCGGGGTCATGTGCCCGGAGCCAGGGCAGGCCCAAGATGATGGGGAACAAGGGGGACGCTATGATGTCCAGACAAAGCAACTCCCGGTGACCGTCAGCTATGGTGGCAAAAAGAGGAGTGGTTTCCTGGGTGACGGTGCCGGACTTGATGGTAGATCCATCCCCCAGGCGGATGGTCATCTGGTGGGTCTTGGGTTGAAGTGGAATGTGATGTGCGGCTGCATAATTTTCATCCAGGAAGCAGCTGCATGCTGTGACCTGGGTAATCTCTCCGGGAAGCTGCAGAGAAAGGGAGATGATAAAGTGAGAGACCTGACTGGACAGGTTAGGCATTTCCACTGAAGAAACCGGCAGGCACTTACCACGCTTGGCGGGGCAGGACCTCCCAACATGCCCAGGTTCCCCACAGTATAAGCACAGGTTCAGGGAAAACCTCCGTTGTCTCTCTTCAGAGGTCAGAGAAGGGCGCAGTAGCCGTATCTGCATGGGCTCAGGTTGGTCCATTGGAGAGGAGGAGGAGGTAGCTGGTGGAAAAGGATCCGGACTGGGGTATCTTGGAACTCGGGGCAGCATCCAGGCGGGCTGCAAGGAACCCGGGGCTCTTTCGGCACGGCGTTCCCGGAGTCGCCGGTCAATTTGGATTACCAGGTTGATGAGGGCTTCTAGGGTGTTGGGCACCCCTACGCGGGCCAACTCGTCCTTGAGGGACTCAGACAGACCCAGGCGGAACTGATAACTGAGTGCAGCGTTGTTCCAGGCCGTGTCTGCACTCCACCTCAGGAACTCCGCCACATAGTCCTCCACGGACCGACGACCCTGCTGGAGGGTATGCAAGGTAGCTTCAGCTGTAGCGGCCTGGTGAGGATCATCATAGAGCTGCGCCATTGCTAGGAAGAAAGCAGCTAAGGAGGCAACCTCTGGGGCTCTCTGTTCCCAGAGTCTGTGGGCCCAAGACTGGGGCTCATCCTGCAGGAGGGAGATGACTAGACCCACTTTTGTGGCCTCCAGTGAGAAAGTACGGGGCTGGAGACTGAAATACAACTCGCATGCATTCTTGAAAGCTCTGAATTTGCACCGGTCCCCGGCAAACTTGTCTGGTAAGGGGACTTTGGGCTCTGATGGCAAGGCCACAATAGTGCGACCTGTGGACTGACTAGTCCCAGAGGCTGCAGGTGCAGCAAGCTCCTGAACCCGTTCTTCCAGCCGGGTGTAGCCCTCTTGCAGGCTTTGGACCGCCCGAGTGAGGCCAGCCAGATGGGCACAAAGTTCATCCATAGCAGAGGGTGCTCCCTGCGCAGACTCAGCCATGGCTGTTCGTTGCTGTCAGGTACCTGGCGGTGGAGTCTGTCTTGTGCAGGAAGCAACCACCCTTGCGGCCCTGGTTCGAGGGTCCCCGGTAGAGCAGACAGGGAGCCCAGGAGCTCAGGGGGGCATGAGGGCTGGACAGGATCCCTGGTGGTGATAAGGATGGTCCGGTGCAGCTCGTGCAGGTAGCGGATGGTCGTACAGGCCGGGTCGGTAACAGGCAGGCAATGCGGTACAAAGGGTGCAGGCAAAGGGGTCGTCAGGTGCAGGCAGGGTCGTCAACAGCTTGCAGCAGAAGTATAAGAGGATCAGGCAGAAGAGTGGTCGTGGGCAAGCTGGGGTCGGTGCAGGCAGAAATCAACAAGGTCTAGGTCAAGCTGGGTCTCAGGATCAGATAAACAGGAAATCAGGACGCTCAGAAACATTCACACGCTGTAGAACGAACAGCACTGGCTACAGGAAGCAGGAAGTTCAAATAGAGCTGCTCCTTCCAGGAGCTAGACGAAACAACAATCAACTGCCGTTAACCCTTAGCACAGTCTTCTAACATTACCTAACGTAAAGGGTGCCTCATAGACTTCTGGGAAAAACAAAAAGCCACTCACACAAGCAGGAAATTACATACCTGGGGGTGTTCTGTACACAATATGTGTACAGTACACCTCCAGGTAGCCATAGTGCATTGCATTTTACAGAAAACTACAGAGCTGCAGATTGAAAAGGAAAGGTCATTTTTTAAACATTCAATTACAATGTGACTCCTGTACCCCTGTCTGGGTTTTATTGCTGTCTGTGATATTCATGCTCTCTGTTGGTCATAATGACCATTGTCACTAGGCCAGGAAGTGTAGTGAAATCCAAAATGTTATTGCTGTCACCAGAACAGGGTTCGGGAGGGGACGGATACCTGTTCTGGTGACAACTGTCTAAGAGGGGATTTCAACTCATTCCATAGAGATTTCCTTTCACTTCCTATTTGTGCTCAGGACAGAAAGTAAAATGTCCCAATGGGACATCAGGGAACATGACAGGGATTTTAACCACTTCCCGCCCGTAGGACATCATATGACGTCCTGGACTTTCAGTGGTTATACCGGGATGATGCCTGCAGCTACAGGCATCATCCTGGTATTTTTTTTTTCTGGCAGAGATGCACTTTTATGTAAAAAGCCATCCTAGTGGCTAAATAGCTGCCAGATTGATTTTAAAGGCGGCGGGAAGGATGGGAACCCCTCCTTCTGGTGTTTTTCCAGGATCTCCCATCCCACCAGGGAACCTGGGACTGAAGCTGGCGGTTCCACCAGCATACCATAGAGATGGCCAATGTCCCCAATCATCTCTATGGTATATGAAACTTGAAGCGATGAGTATTTTGGCACTTCCGCTCTCGCCAGGATGTAAACAAGCTATTACAGGCTTGTGAAAGTATCGGATTAACCTGATCTTGGTTTGATCAAATGCTTTTAACCACTTGCCGCCTGTATAACTTAAATATATGGTGGCAAGGTGGCATTTCTGCGCTGCTACCCTCCTGGTAGGGGGCGTGCATGTTTGCCGGCACTCGCTGATCATCCAGCAGAGACGCAGAACGGCAATCTGACAGGTGGGAAAGCATGGATCCCGTGTCTCTGCAAAGCAGGGACATGGATGCATGTCTTCCCCTAGTAAAAGCACCTCCCACACACTACACTAAAACATTAGCTAGGCACACAGTTAACCCTATGATCGCCACTAATGTTTAACCCCTTCCCAGCCAGTGACAGTGCATATTTTTAGCACTGATCACGATATTAGTGTCACTGGTCCCCAAAAAGTGTCAAAAGTGTCAGTTAATGTCTCAACTGTCCGCTGCAATATTGCGGTCCCGATATAAGTCGCTGATTGCCGCCATTACTAGTATAAGAATAAAAATTTAAAAAAATAAATAAAAATATCCCATAGTTTGTACATGCTATAACTTTTCGTGCAAACCAATCAATATGCGCTTATTGGGATTTTTTTTTACCAAAAATATGCAGCAGAATACATATCGACCTGAAATGATGAAGAATCTGAGTTTTTCAATTTTTTTATTGGATATGTTTTATGGCGGAAAGTAAAAAATACAGTTTTTTTTTTCAAAATTGTCGCTCTTTGTTTGTGTATAGCGCAAACAATTAAACCTGCAGTGGTGAGCAAATGCCACCAAAAGAAAGCTCTATTTGTGGGAAAAAAGGGACATATTTCTTTTTGGGTACACAGTATTCCAAAAAAAAGTCTCAGTAAAGAATATCTATCACTGCTCCAGCTATCACAAGGGATGTTGTCCATGCCAATTTTCAGCTTTCAGTGCTCTCACATTTTGAATGACAACTACTCAGTCATGCAACACTGCACCCATATGAAATTTGTGTACTTTTTTCACACAAATAGAGCTTTCTTTTGGTGGTATTTAACCACTTCCCACCCGGCCACTGCATATATACGGCCCAGTGGGCACTTCCTCCTCCTGAGTGGATGTTCAGGAACGTCCTTCAGAAGCAGCAGGATCGCGCGTCTATGTGCCCACGCAGCAGCGCGATCCCGATGCACTCATTGCATCTCAGATCGCCAAGAGGGCTCTGTGATTAGCCCTCCTGATCACATGATGGCTGTGTCCAATCACAGCCATCATGTGATGTAAACAGAAAGCCGGTTGGTAGGCGATCGGTTCTCCCTCTCCTCAGACGGAAGTTGTCAGGGAGGAGTGAGAGTGGATCGCTGCAGCCGGCGAGGATCAGTGTGTATGAGCTGTTTTTTACAGCTGTTTACACACTGATCACTGTCCATGTGTCCTCACACAGTGCCCCACAAAGTGTCATCATCCCACACATGTCCCCCCACCACAGTGTCACCCCACAGTGTCCCCACACAACAAAAACACCTGTCCCACATATGTCCCAGTAAAATCATCTGTCCCAATGATCATCTGCACACACATGTCCGTGTGATCATCTGCGCACATCTGTACATGATTATCTGCGTACATCTGTCCTTGATCACACAAACCAATTATTATACACGTATTCAGATTTTTTCTACCAAAGACATGTAGCAGAATACATTTTGGCATAAATTTATGACAAAATTTGATTTTATTGAATTTCTTTTAAAACAGAAAGTAGTAAAATATTGGGCTTTTTTTTTTACAAATGTTTCACTCTTTTTTCGCTTATATCGCAAAAAAATTAAAAAAGCAATGGTGATTAAATACCACCAAAAGAAAGCTCTATTTGTGTGAAATAATTGATAAGAATTTCATTTGGGTACAGTGTAGCATGACCATGCAATTCTCATTGAAATTGCGAGAGCACAGAAAGCTGAAAATTGGTCTGGGAAGGAAGGGGGTGAAAGTGCCCAGTACTGAAGCGTTTAATCACCATTGGGGTTTTTATTTTTTGCGCAATAAATGGAAAAAGACCGAAAATTTTGTAAAAAATTGCATTTTTCTTTGTTTCTGTTATAAAATTTTGCAAATTAGTAATTGTTCTTCATAAATTTTGGCCAAAATGTATACAGCTATATATCTTTTTTAAAAATAACCCAAATTAGTGTATATTATTTGGTCTTTGTGAACACGGATGGCATGGGTGAGCACAGATGGGTGAGCACGGTTGGGTGCTTTGTGTCCCATAAATGGACACAAAGTTGTCAATTTATACAATATTTCTAACACACAGTATGTACCCAGCAAAAATTACGCCCCAAAATCTATTCTGCTACTCTTTCCAAGTATAACGATACCCCACATGTGAAATTTTTACACAGCCTGGCCACATACAGAGGCCCAACATGCAGGGAGCACCGTTAGGGGCATACATTTCAAATGTAATTTGACTACTTATTACACTATTATTGTGAGGCACTGTAGTGGCACTGATGGGCGCTGTAGTGGCACGGATGGGTACTGTAGTGGCATGGATGTGTTATGGATGAGAATTGATGTGGTATGGATGAGCATGAATGAGGCATAAATGAGCACGAATTGGGGAGGATGAGCCATGGATGGGGATGACTGAGCACGGATGGATGGCTGAGCACAGATGCATGGGTGAGCATGGCTGCATGAGTGAGCACAAATGCATGGGTGAGCATGCATGGGTGGGTGAGCACGGATGCATGGGTGAGCACAGATGGATGGCGGAGCACGGATACATGGGTGAGCATGGCTGGATGGCTGGATGGGTGAACAGGAATGCATGGCTGGATGGGTGAACATGGATGCATGGGTGAGCACGGATGCATTGGTGAGCACGGATGCATGGGTGAGCACGGATGGATGGGTGAGCACAGATGCATGGGTGAGCACATATGGATGGCGGAGTATGGATGCATGGGTGAGCACAGATGCATGGGTGAGCACATATGGATGGCGGAGTATGGATGCATGGGTGAGCACAGATGCATGGGTGGACACGGATGCATGGGTGCCTTTGGATGAGGCTGGATGGATGAGCACGGATGCATAGGTGAGCATGGCTGGATGCTTGAACACGAATGCATGGGTGAGCACGGATGGGTGAGCATGGATGGGTGAGCACGGATGCATGGGTGAGCACAGATGCATGGGTGACGGATGAGTGAGCATGGATGAGGCTGGATGGGTGAGCATGGATGGGGGGTCCAGACTGGCACATAGCAGTGCTGTGGGCACTTCAGATACTGCCCACAGCACCGCTGCTTCTCATCTCTCCCCCCTCTCCTCTCACACTGCACCGATCGGTGCGGAGAGACAAGCCGGATATCCGCTGGCTTGTTTACATCTGATAGCTCCTTCATTTGATGGAGTGATCACGTGGTAAATGGCCGCTGTGAGCGGCCATTTACCGCGATAGCCACTTTCACTGCCACCTGGGCTTCGTCTCTTGTTTCTTAATCACGATCTGCTCTTCTTTAAATTGCGACGGAGACAGAATTCACTAGTGCTGGCTGTGGACCCCTAGCGGCGGCGGGGAAATAAAAAAAATCGGGAAAACGCAGATTTCTCTGGACATTTCCTGGAAAACGGTAAGACCGGGTCAAAGGTCTAAATCCCTGGAATGTCCCAGGAAATTTGTGACTGTTTGTAAGTATGCATGCGCAGGAGTCACTGTTTATGGCACAGGGCTCTGAAGGAACAGCACAGGTATGCCGTTCCTTCAGAGTGCATGCACTGGGGATGCCACCGACTGCTTCACAAATAAATATCTCCTAAACGGTGCAAGTTTAGAAGATGTTTACAGTACCTTTGGGTAAGCCTTATTATAGGCTTACCTATAGGTTAAACATAACCTTACCAAAGGCCTCTACTTCCACTTTAATATATTTGTTTTCCTTTTTTACTCAGGATGAAGGTTGTGGGTCTTCGGACCTCCCCTAAAGTCCAGGGGTGGATCTTTGGCCATTTGGTTTCCTTCTCCTTTGCCTTAGGGGGCTCTCTTCGTGAGAGCCCCTCACCTAGTACTTGATGGTCAGCTTTGGCTGACCATGAGGAGTGGGATCCACCAGGCCTTTTGGGTGGGTGGACCTGAGTGTGCCTTATCCCCATCAGGAGTCTTGTATCCCGGGGGGGTCAGGGAAGGGTCCTTCTTCTTTGGAGGGGACTAATAGACACACACTAAAGGCCCGTACACACGATGCAAAAATCAGACGGGAATTTTCATTCGTCAGCCTGTCATCTGAAATTCTTACTGTTAGTATGCTCGTTTCTACAGCCGATATGTTTTTTTCATCAGACAAAATGGATGTGCAGACTAGTACATTTTTGTCTATCGACAAGGCCATATCTGATTTTCAGATGGTGTGTACAGAAATCAGACACACAAAAATCAAAAGTACAATCACGCATGTTCGGAACCCAGGAACGATCTAGAAGTGTTCGGTCGTGTAAACTGGCAATCGTAATTCACAATTAACATTCGTGAGGCGGCAATTGAAATTACAAAATGCAGCGCACATTATGTCTTTTTAACCACTTACCAACCAGAAGGTTCTCCAGCTTTAGGACCAGAGCACTTTTTGCGATTCGGCTCCGCGTCGCTTTAACTGACAATTGCGCGGTCGTGCGACGCTGCACCCAAACAAAATTTGCGTCCTTTTTTTCCCACAAATAGAGCTTTCTTTTGGTGGTATTTGATTGCCTCTGCGTCATGATCGCCGCTATAAACAAAAGAAGAGCGACCATTTTGAATAAAAACCCAAATTTCTTACTTTTTGGTAAAATTCAAATCCAGAAAAAAAATATAAAATTTTTTTTTTACCGGTTTTGGCCGATTTATATTCTTCCTCATATTTGTGATAAACAAAAATTGCAATCGGCGATTATTGATTGGTTTGCGCAAAAGTGGCCGCGTTTACAGATGATGAGAATTCATTTCTGAGGTTTTTCTTTTTCTTTTTTTTTTTTTTACTAGTAATGGCGGCAATCTGCAATTTTTAGCGGTACTGCGATATTGCAGCGGACATGTCGGACATTTTTGACACTTTTTTTGGGACCAATGACATTTATTCAGCGATCAGAAATTTAAATGTCCACTGATTACTGTATAAATGTCATTGGCAGTGAAGGGGTTAACTTGGGGGGGAGAGCTAGGGGTTAACTGCGTTCCCTGGGTGTGTTCTTACTGTGGAGGGGGGGGGGTTGGGCTACCATGGACATGAGAGATCTAACTGATCCCAGTGACAGGGATCAGTAGATCTCCCATGCCTGCACTAACAGAGCGGGAAACCGCCGTGTTTACATCGGCGGTTCCCCGTTCTTTCCCTGTGGCCGCTCATTGCGGCTTGCCGGCAGACGTCGGGTCCGCCCGAGCCGCGGGCACACTCCTCAGGAGGCATGTGCCCCCTAGCGGCTGTTCGCAGATCGCCGTCTTTTTACAGCGATTCGCACTCAGCAACCCGACT
The DNA here is from genome assembly GCA_018402905.1 of Glandirana rugosa. Lineage (NCBI taxonomy): Eukaryota > Metazoa > Chordata > Amphibia > Anura > Ranidae > Glandirana > Glandirana rugosa. Next base: position 2,421,204 of record BLSH010316379.1, on the reverse strand, counting down.
GCCGCCGTTAAAACATGGCAGGCAGTCGGGAAGTGGTTAATAGTGAAATTAGCGGAAGGGGCCCAAAGAATGATGCACCAAAAATGAACTTCCTCTTTATACGCTTGTACTACATCACTACGGTCGCCTTTGTTGAACGACAAATTTTGTATCATCAGTACACTTTACAAAAACCCTAACAGCCGCTTTTGACAAAAATTAGAAGCGCGGCCGTAAGACAATCGAACCGTCAGTACGAGGCTTTAGTGCACTTTTTGTGTGTGTCACATACACTTTTTTTGTTCACTTTTGGTATTTCGTTTTTGCACACCCACCATGGGCTTAAAAAAAATACAAATAAACTACAGCAACTGTAAACCTATGCACACACAATAAAAAACAAAAATGCGTGCGTAGAGTGCACACATGTATGTAAGCAACAATTGTTCAACACGTAGCGAGAGGAATTTATCACAACTGGAGCAGACAAAATCTGGAGCAGCTGCACATGGAAACAAATTAGCTTCTATCTTTCATTTTCAGAGCTTACCTAAACAAGCTGAAGATCGAAGCTGATTGGTTGCCATACACAACTACTCCAGATTCAGTTTCAATAAATTTGCCCCGTTTTGTATTACTGCACACTCTGGAGTGATGAGCTGTAAAGGCATTTAAACCGTTACCTATTGAATTTTTTATTGCTATTTCACGCATGCACACAGTTTAGAGGCCTCCCATTTTTGGTATCTATTTATTCACAACCTAATTTTATTTTATACAAAAAAATAGGGGATTAAATTGCATTTGTGTGCAATAAAATACATTTTAGTTTATTTATTCCTGAAAATATAGATTTCATAAACAGTTGCACAAATATTGAACAACATAAAAAGTTGCAACTACCATCTTTTTTTCTACAGGGCCAGGTCCTGGTCAGGACAGGTCAGGTCCTGCAGGCATTGCAAGTACCTGACCTGGTATCTTCCTTGTACAGCAGGTTTGGAATGAGAGAGGAATTGCAGCAGAAGGGGCCATTTGGTTCATATGCTGACAAGAAACACGCTGATAGAAGGATTAATCAGAGTGACAGAGAAATTGGCTCATCGCTTTGCTTCTTCTACTTTCACTGTCCAGTCACAGTCTGGGGGCTGGACCAGGACAGCCTGGGCTCAGAGAAACTGGGCCGAATAATGCTGGCTAACAGACTGAGGACATCTAGTGGCAGAAAAAGGACTGTGGAGGCAAAATCTGGGTTGAAGGTGAACATTGCAACAGAAGCAGATTTTTATCTTATAAGGGACTACTTATATATACCTTATTTTTAGCTTTGAGGGTCAGTTCACACCACATGCGGTCCAGTGCATTTTTTTATGTATTAAAAATGCATGGAAAGTAGGTTATATGGTTTTCAATGGCATAGTTCACACCAGTGTGGTCAGTTTCAGCGCGTTCTAGTTCCAGAAAAAACAGTAGAACATGCTGCATTTTTTCTGCAATGAACTGTACTGGAACGCGGCAAAACGTACCAAAAATTCACCAGAAAGCATAAAAACGCACCGGAATGTACCAGATACGCACCAGAAAGCATAATAAACGCACCAGAACTGGAGGGGGGGGGGGGGGTTACTGGACTGCATCAAAAACGTGTCAAAAACATGCAAGCAGAAAATCACCTGGAAAGCATCCCTACTGCGTTTCTATGGTGTGAACTGTCCCTTACTGCTACAGGGCGGCGCCTCTGCTCCAGATCAAGTAAATATATGTGATCAGACTCTTCCGTGTAGGGGGCAGGCATGTGTGACAATGGCATCTTGCTCCAGCTGTGATTACACACAGCAGGAGCTGAGCAGCAGGTACGGCAGACTCGATGTCTGCTGGCACCAGTGTTGCCAACCGCCAGTAAATTTACTGACAGTTTGTAAAAATCAGTGATTTTTACAACTATCTATAAATATCAGGGTCTGATAATTAGTCATGCTGTGCTGAATTTTTAAGTGTAAACCGGGCAAACTACTTGATATGGGTATTGTCAGTGTTTCCATGTTGTGTTTAAAGATCAATTGTCTTAGTTTTTAATAGGAGTTCAGTTATTTTTCAGGTTGCCAGTACAAAATGTGCTCTGCCAGTAAATTTTCCATGTTTTGCCAGTAAAAAATGCTGTGGGAGGTTGGCAACACTGGCTGGCACCCGCCGATCATCGGGCAGAGAGGCAGGACAGAGGTCTGCCTATGTAAACAAGGCAGATCACCATTCTAACGGGAAGGAAGGGATGGGGTTTGTGTCCCTGCAAAGCAGAGAATAACTGTAATCTCTCTCCTAGTAAAAGCACCTCACACAGTATAGTAAAACACTGGTTAGGCACACAATTAACCCTTTGACCACCCATGATGTTAACCCCTACATTGGTACAGTGACAGTGCATATTTTTAGCAATGATCACTGTATTAGTGTCACTAGTCCCCAAAATGTCCACCACAGTATCGCAGTCCAGCTATAAGTCGCTGATCGCCGCCATTACTAGTAAAAAATAAAATAACTAAAAATATCCCATAGTTTATAGACACTATAACTTTTGCGCAAACCAGATCAATATACACTTATTAGGATTCTCTTTACCAAAATATGTAGCAGAATACATATTGGCCTAAATTTATGAAGAAATTTGATTTTTTTTAATTGGATATGTTTTATAGTAAAAAGTGAAAAATGTTTTTTTTTTCAAAATTGTCGTTTTTTTTCTTTTGTTTGTTTATAGCGCAAAAAATAAAAAATGCAGAGGTGATCAAATGCCACCAAAAGAAAGCTCTATTTGTGGGAAAAAAAGGACATCAATTTTATTTGGGTACAGCGTCACAAGACCACGCACTTGTCAGTTAAAGTAACGCAGTGCCGGATCGCAAACAATGGCCTGGTCATGAAGCCAAGAAATCTTGCGAAGTGGTTAAAGTACCATCTGGCCATTTATATCACGGTGGGTAAATGGTCACAGTCAGTTTTGTGTGGGTCTAAGATGCTTCCAAGTTCTCACTCCACATTTCATGCTATAGTTGTTTTTCTCCTGTTTTTTTAATCTCCACCTGCCCCCTTCCGAAAGAGTTCAAAAATAGCTTTTGACAAATGCACCTTGCCCATTCTTGGAATAGTTGAGACATCTGGAATTTTTCTGAAGCACATCGGATACTCCTGGAGGAGTCTGTGCAATACAATAGGAAGGCCTGCAGAAGACATTAAAGTAGACCCTTTAGTAACTTTACAAGTCTGCATGAATACATTTCTGATGTAACAAAACTATATTTTTTCAATAGAGCTCCAGCTATTATTAGCAGCTTCATTCAACTTTTCCTAGGCTGAAATTATGTCATCAGTCTGCTGCGGGCAGGAGGAAGCATTTCCTCAGTCTTCTCTTCCCAAGCAATCGAACATTACTTTGTAGCAAGTCACAAGGTAGGAGTTACAATGCTCTTTGTAATCTCCACTGGGGGCATATGTGAAAGGGTGGCAACACAAGAGTACAACTCGGGACAGAGCATTATCAACCCATACCAGGAAGGGCCCAAACAAAGATCCCCATGGCAGGATCATCAGGGGTTATTTTAAGATTCAGATTGAAAAAAAAAAGTTTAAAATGGCACTGCATACATGCTAAAGGCTCAGTGAGATGTGGCGAGGCAGCAATGTGATGCAGTTTTCAGCACATCGCACTTTTCTTTATTTTTTGGACATGGGAGTCTTAGATGGTCATGTTGTTGTAAATGAACTGTAAGTACAGCAGACACCAATGAACGTCCATCTCCATCTATGACTTGTTTTTTACTAGCTCATATAGCAAAACGCAGTGTCTTGCCATGCAGGCTAGTGTCTGCGTGAGGTCCAGCAGTGCGTTGGTGCAAAGTACCTTTCTGCATATTGCACTGTTTACTTTCTTTTTTTCAACTTTATTTGAAGTACACAAAGTGACACGCTGGGGTTGATTTACTTAAGGCAAATAGACTGTGCACTTTTGCAGTCTACAAGAGCAGTTGCTCCAGAGCTTAGTAAATGAGGTAAAGCTTCACTTTGCAAAGAATACCCAATCATGTGCAAGGAAAATTAACCACTGGGCTCTTTTACCCCCTTCCTGCCCAGGCCAATTTTCAGCTTTTAGTGCTGTCGCACTTTGGATGACAATTGCGCAGTCATGCAACACTGTACGCATATGAAATGTTTATCATATTTTTCACACAAATATATCTTTATTTTGGTGGTATTTAATCAGCACTGGGTTTTTTTATTTTTTGCTAAACAAAGGAAAAAGGACCAAAAATGCTTGAACAAAAAGGTTTTCTTAGCTTCTGTTATAAAATTTTGCAAACTGGTAATTTTTATGCTTCACTAATATGCCCTGATGAGGCTGCACTGATGAGCACTAATAGGAAGCACTGATAGGCACTGGTAGGCTGTACTGATGGGCCCTGATAGGCTGTACTGATGAGGCAGCACTGGTGGGCACTGATGAGGCTGCACTGATATGCAGCACTAATGGGCACTGATAGGCAGCACTGATGAGCACTAATATGCATCTCTGATGGGCACTGATTGGCAGCACTGATGGGCATTGACAGAACTGATTGGCACTGCTTTGCACTGATAGGCAGCACTGATGGGCACTGTTGAGGGTGCACTGATCATCAGGACACTGATGATCAGTGCAGATGTCCCCTTTGACACTAGCCGGTTACTCGCTCTCCCCTCTCTGCACGCTGTGACAGTATGAGAAACAGAATGCTGATAACTAGCAAGCGTGTTTACATCGTGATCAGCTGTGATTGAACACAGCTGATAAAGTGGTAAAGAGACACTGTGATTGGTTGTTTACCCCGACCTGTGATCAGCTGTGTCCTAAGAACACAGCGACCACAGAGCATGCCAGGTGCGCGCCGCAGTGGGCGCGTGAGGGGGGGCGCGATCACGTCATATGACGCACTCGCAGAACTGGCCGACCATGCTGTAGCCATCATTTTGCTATAGCGCGGTTAGCAAGTGGTTAAAAAAAAAGCATTTTTGCTTGCACATGATTGGATGATGAAAGTCAGCAGTGCTTCTGCTCATTTACTAAGCTCTGGAGCAACTGCACTTTGCAAAGTGCACATTCTATTTGCCTTTGGTATATCAACCCCATTGTGCTGACACTGCATTGTGCTGCAGTGCACTGTGCAAAACATTTTTCTACAGTGCACAGCACCGCAAATCACACAAGCATTATGGTGTGAATGGGGCTCATAAAAAAACTATAATAAAACAGTACACCAATCATCCATAGCTTTATGATCACTGACAAGTTAGGTAAATAACATTGATTATCTCAATACAATGGCATCTGAATTTGAATCTGAATGCTGGGATATATTAGGCAGCAAGTAAACATGTTCTCCATTAAATTGATGTGTTGAAAGCAGAAAACTTTGCAGTGCAGTCTGTTGCGTATGGGCTGTGTAGCCGCAGACTTGTTAGAGAGGGCCCATGGTGACCCGTGTCCACAGTCAAAAGCGCCTACAATGAGCATGAGACCCTCAGAACCGGACTATGGAGAAATGGAAGAAAGTGGCCTGCTCTACTTAATCACATTTTTTTTACATAATGTGGATGGCCTGGTGCATGTGCATGACTTGCACAGCCAAATATTAAATCACTCCTGCGCTCAATGAGAGGAGGCTTCTCCACAATGGTGAGCAGGGGGTATCTGCTTGTGATATCACCTGGTAATGCGCCACCGTGCTGCCTCTTGACGGACTGGAAGAACAAAAAAGCACACAAGGGCGCACTGGCCTAGCGCATTATCCTCAGTAAAAACAAATTTATTGTAAAATCATAAAAACATACTCACAAACAAATTCTGATAACAGGCATTTCAAGCACTTAACAGCTACGCATCCAATCCACTATTCACTGCTGGTGTCCTAGACAGGCTGGCTAACACGTTTCGAGGCCACAGCCTCTTCCTCAGAGCCTCTTTGAGGAAGAGGCTGTGGCCTCGAAAAACACGTTAGCCAGCCTGTCTAGGACACCAACAGTGAACGGTGGATTGGATGCGTAGCCGTTAAGTGCTTGAAATGCATGTGCATGACTTACCTGGGGAGGAGATGGCACCAGGATGCAATATGGGAAGAAATAAAGCTGGCGGACGCGGTGTGATGCTTTGGGCAATATTCTGCTAGGAAACCTTGGGTCCTGCAATTCATGTGGATGTTACTGAACACGTACCACTTACCTAAACATTGTTTTTTACCCTTTTGTGGAAACGGTATTCCCTGATCACAGTGCCTCTTTCAGCAGGATAATGCACCCTGCCAAACTGCAAAAATGGTCCAAGAATTGTTTGAGGAACACAACTGGAGGTATTGTCTTGGCCTCCAAATTTCCCAATCCAATTGGGCATCCGTGGGATTTGCTGGATCCATTTTCTATCCATGGAGGCCCCATCTTGAAATTCTTGAAATTTACAGGACTTAAAGAGGTTGTTATTCAGTCAGGTTTCCAAAAATGTTAAAGTCAGCTACAAATGCTGGTGCTCAATACTGTGTGTGTGTGTGGGGGGGGCAACAGGAGATGGACAGGAATGCAGTGATCCCCCCCACGCGTGAGGCGGACGGGAATGCGGCGTTGATCAGAGGCCTTAGGAAGGAGGCAGATCAGGCAGACATGGATCCAGGCTGCAGCTCCTCACTTCGGGGCCATCGCTTCTCCTTCAGGCCAGACAGGAAGTGGGTCCTGACTAAGACCCAATTAGCCGAGAGTCCTAAGGTTCCTAAGGTTTCAGGAACTGCTTGCTGATTGGCCGGGAAGAGAATCGGGAAGACAATAACAAATATTAATTTGCTGTTGTCACATAAGTAGGTGGGCTCGGGAGCAGTGCTCTGCGCCCCCAGCACGCCCTTTTTTGAAGCCATTTAGAGCCTCAAGCTCTAATCATGTGCTTCAAAAATCCCCTTTGAAATCCATGCGTCTGGCGCCCTGCATGTAGATTAGAGGGCTGGATGCATGGATGGGGGGGCAGCGCCTGTGGCCCGCTATTAAAGGGCCACCACTTTTAGTAGATTAGGAGATCTTGGCCCAAACAAACTATTTTTAAACTGAAAAACAAACCTAGAGTTAGGCTAAGCCCCGTTCACATTGGAGCAACTTGTCAAGCGATTTGACAGATTAACTTCCTCCCGCCAGCGCCATAGCCGAATGACGGCTACAGCGCGGCTCTAAAATGCCGGGAGGACGTCAATAGACGTCCTCCCATTTGGCGTGTGCTGGGCGCGCTCCCGCGGGCGCGAGCGGCAGTCGTGTGCGGTTTACCCTCCTGCAGATAACTGCAGGAGGGCCGTAAAATCTCGGCGCGACATCGGCAGTAAGCCGATACCGCGACCGCCCTCCTTCAATTAGACAGTTTAGCGAACTGTTCAACGAGGTTACACTTGCCCCGAATCGGATTGAGATCCAAACAAAAAGTCAAATTTTTATCAAACAAACCCGGTTCTAGAGGATTAGATGATTTTCACCACCGGGAAATTATCGCCCGGTGTCCGCGACGGGGGGGTAGGTACGTAGGTCGGGAGATTAGATGTACGTCCCGCGGTCTGCGTACCTAAAGTTTCCCCTAAAAAC
>BLSH010316379.1:2358116-2368343 GCA_018402905.1 Glandirana rugosa | reverse complement strand
ACATTGGAGCCAGTATTACAGTTGGGGTATATTGCAGCCAGTTTCACAGGTGGGGTACATAGCAGCCAGTATCACAGATGGGGTGCATTGCAGCCAGTATCACAGGTGGAGTATATTGCAGCCTTTCTCACAGGCGGGGTACATTTCAGCCAGTATCACAGGTGGGGTACATTGTAGCCAGTATCACAGGTGGGGTACATTGCAGCCAGTATCACAGGTGGGGTACATTGCAGCCAGTATCACAGGTGGGGTATATTGCAGCCAGTATCACAGGTGGGGTATATTGCAGCCAGTATCACAGTTGGGTACATTGCAGCCAGTAACACAGGTGGGGGTACATTACAGCCAGTAACACAGGTGGGGTACATTGCAGCCAGTAGCACAGGTTGGGTATATTGCAGCCAGTATCACAGGTGGGGTATATTGCAGCCAGTATCACAGGTGGGGTACATTGCAGCCAGTATCATGGGGGGGGGGTTTGCAGCCAGTATCACAGGTGGGGTACATTGCAACCAGTATCACAGGTGGGGTATATGGCAGCCAGTATCACAAGTAGGGTACAGTGCAGCCAGTATCATAGGTAGGGTACATTGCAGCCAGTAACACAGGTGGCGTACATTGCAGCCAGTAACACAGGTGGGGGTACATTGCAGCCGGTAACACTGGTAGGGGTACATTGCAGCCAGTATCACAGGTGCGCTACATAACAGCCAGTAACACAGATGGGGTACATTGCAGCCAGTATCGCAGGTGGGGTACATTGCAGCCAGTATCACAGGTGGGGTACATTGCAGCCAGTAGCACAGGTGGGGACATTGCAGCCAGCATCACAGGTGGGGAACATTGCAGCCAGTAACACAGGCAAGGTACATTGTAGGCAGTATCACAGGTGGAGTACATTGCAGCCAGTATCACAGGTGGGGTACATTGCAGCCAGTAACACAGGTAAGGTACATTGGAGCCAGTATTACAGTTGGGGTATATTGCAGCCAGTTTCACAGGTGGGGTACATAGCAGCCAGTATCACAGATGGGGTACATTGCAGCCAGTATATCACAGGTGGAGTATATTGCAGCCTTTCTCACAGGCGGGGTACATTTCAGCCAGTATCACAGGTGGGGTACATTGCAGCCATTATCACAGGTGAGGTACATTGCAGCCAGTATCACAGTTGGGGTATATTTCAGCCAGTATCACAGGTGGGGTAAATTGCAGCCAGTATCACAGGTGGAGTGTATTGCAGCCAGTATTACAGGTGGGGTACATTGCAGCCAGTTTTACAGGTGGAGAACATTGCAGCCAGTATCACAGGTGGGGTACATTGGAGCTAGTAACACAGGTGGGGTACATTTAGGGTTGCCACATCATCCCTTGAATCCAGGACACATATGAATTGCACAGGTTCTGAGGCTAATTTAATGCAGATGAGGTACCAAGTGAGTTTAATTACCAACTCAATCGGCCACAGAACCTGTGTAATTCATATGTGTCCTGGATTAAAGGGATGATGTGGCAACCCTAGGTACATTGCAGCCAGTAAAACAGGTAGGGGTATATTGCAGCCAGTATCACAGGTGGAGTGCATTGCAGCCAGTATCACAGATAGGGTATATTTCAGCCAGTATCACAGGTGGGGTACATTGCAGCCAGTATCACAGGTGGGGTACATTGCAGCCAGTAACACACGTGGGGTACACTGCAGCCACCCCCCCCCCCCCACAAACACACACACACACTGCCGTGGAGATTGATTCCTGATTAGCTGAGAGCAGGTCAGTCTCGCCTTTGCCTTTCCAAGGGCATGTGGCGGCACGCTCTTCGCCACAAGTCACAGTGAATCTATCCATTAGCATAGAGGTGTTGACAGGAGAGAGGGGGCGGCACCCGTGCACCCTAATGGATGGGTTGCCACTGGACAAGACACTTTTCAGGGGAACTCTGCACTTTAAAGCGGAGTTCCACCCAAAAGTGGAACTTCTGTTGATTGGATTCCTCCTCCCCTCAAGTGTCACATTTGGCACCTTCGGGGGGAGGGGGAAGAGCACCCCTGTCTTTAGACAGGTGTCCTTTTCCACACATCCGGGAGCTCGGGCCGGTGGCCATGGCCGCTGATGTCAGCAGCCCGGCTCCCTCCTCACTCTGCTACTGGCCATCGGTGCAGCCTGATCAGTGCTCATCAATGCAGCCTCACCAGCGTCCATCAATGCAGCCTCACCTGTGCCTACCAATGCAGCCTCACCACTGCCCATCAGCTCAGCCTCATCAGTGCCCATCAATGCAGCCTCACCAATGCCCATTAATGCAGCCTCATCAGTGAACATCAGCTCAGCCTCATCAATGCCCATCAGTGCAGCCTCACCAGTGTCCATCAATGCAGCCTCAGCAGTGTCCATCAATGCAGCCTAATCAGTGCCCATCAATACAGCCTCACCAGTGCCCATCAATGCAGCCTCATCAGTGTTCATCAATGCAGCCTCACCAGTGTCCTTCAATGCAACCTCACCAGTGTCCATCAATGCAGCCTGATCAGTGCCCATTAATGCAGCATCCCCAGTGTCCATCAATGCATCCTCATGAGTGCCCATCAGCTCAGCCTGATTAGTGCCCATCAATGCAGCCTCACCAGCATCCATCAATGCAGACTGATCAGTGTCCATCAATGCAGCCTCACCAGTGCTCATCAGCTCAGCCTGATCAGTGCCCATCAATGCAGCCTCACCAGCGTCCATCAATGAAACCTGATCAGTGCTAATCAATGCAGCTTCACCAGTGCCCATCAGTGCAGCCTCACCAGTGTCCATCAATGTAGCCTCACCAGTGTCTACCAATGCAGCTTCACCAGTGTCCCTCAATGCAGCCTCACCAGCGTCCATCAATGTAGCCTCAACAGTGCCCATCAATGCAGCCTCACCAGTGCCCATTAATGCAGCCTCACCAGTACCCTTCAGTGCAGCCTCACCAGTGCCCATCAATGCAGTCTCACCAGCGTCCATCAATGCAGCCTCACCAGTGTCCATCAATGCAGCCTGATGAGTGCCCATCAGTGCAGCCTCACCAGTGTCCATCAATGCAGTCTCACCAGTGTCCATCAATGTAGCCTCATCAGTGTCCATCAATGCAGCCTGTTCAGTGCCCATCGATGCAACCTGTTCAGTGCCCATCAGTGCAGCCTGTTCAGTGCCCACCAGCTCCGTCTTTTCTGTGCCCATCAATGCAGCCTGTTCAGTGCCAATCAGCTCAGCCTGATCAGTGCCCATAAATGCAACCTGTTCCTTACCCATAAATGCAGCCTGTTCCATGCCCATACATGCAGCCTGTCCTGTGCCCATAAAAGCAGCCTGTTCTGTGCCCAGCAGCTCAGCCTGATCAGTGCCCATAAATGCAGTCTGTTCAGTGCTCATCAATGCAGCCTGTTCAGTGCCCATCAGCTCAGCATGATCAGTGCCCATAAATGCAACCTGTTCAATGCCCATAAATGCAGCCCATTCCATGCCCATAAATGCAGCCTGTTCTGTTCCCAGCAGCTCAGACTGATCAGTGCCTATAAATGCAGCCTGTTCAGTGCCCATAAATGCAGTCTGTTCGGTGCCCATAAATGCAGACTGTTCCATGCCAATAAATGCAGCCTCTTCCGTGCCCAGCAGCTCAGCCTGTTCCATGTCCATAAATGCAGCCTTTTCCGTGCCCATAAATGCAGCCTGTTCCATGTCCATAAATGCAGCCTATTCCATGCCCAGCAGCTCAGCCTTACCTAGAGGAGAGGAGACGGATTATACAGAGCAGGGATCTCTTGTTTACTCAGCGTGGACACTATCCTTAGATATAATGTCCTATGATTTATGTCACCAGTGTGCTGCCTATCATAGGAGCCGGCCCAGGAGGTGGGACTTTCTTTGACAGCCAGAAAAGCAGGAGATTCCCGCTGTGTATAATCCCATCCGAGTCAGCCCAGCAGGACTTAACGGAGGTTGGGGGGGGGGGGGGGTTGTTGGCGCCACCGCATTGGTTTGACATTTCCAGGCAAATGCAGAGTAGGATAACCAGACGTCCCTGGCTCTACAAAGTGAGGATAAAACCGGGGACAGTGTCCGCAATCCGGAGACTGTCCCCGGAAACCAGGGACGTTTGGTCACCCTAAGATAGGTGGCTATGTATTTAGGAGGTTTTCTGAAATCATCCAACATTCAAAATCAGCTCTAGTGAGTAGTGCCATCATTTACACATTTTGTATACATGAATAGCCAATTGTTTCCATGAACCAAAAAATAAAGAGCCTCACTGCTGCAAAATTCAACAAGTCTGAAGTTTATTGAGAGAATAAGTACAGGCTCCTCCTCTAACGCATTTTACCCATAACTGGGCTGAGTTCCAATGAGTGGTGAAATGCATCATAGGCAGCACCTGTGTCTGGCAGGAGATGTACTCATTTTTGTATAAACTACAAACCTATCTAGTTTAGCATTGGCTCTGTTTCTTTTGATTCTTGTAGTGTAGATATGGGATGGACCCATTAAGATCCCTAAGCACCCGTAGCAAGTTGTCATTGGTTATTACGGTCTAGAGTGTTATCTGTGGCATACAGATGCTTCTTCAATTATTTTCTTGCTAAAAAACAGGCAAGAATATAATGAATGTAATTGGCAGCTGAACTCCAAATAGGTACCTCTGCCTTTGGGCTTGGTTTGGACAGTGTTCAGTTCCCTGGTCCCGGGCTGCATGATAAAACCCTCTAGCTTTTTTTATTAATGTTCTCCAATGGGGGGGGGGGGGGTTTCCCTTCATTTCCTGTCCTGGAGAACACACAGGAAGTGATATAGATTCTCCCAAAATAAGGGAAATCTATATCTCTCCAGTGGGGAAACTGAAAAATAAAAACCAGACGGTGGTTCTAACCCTAGAACACTTAATCATAAATTAAAATAATATAGGTTTAGTTGGAAATATTCTTAAAAGAGAGCTGTCATTTTGCCTGTTTATGGAATTAAGACAGGTCTGTTTATAGCTCCAACCACCTTCACATAGCTACCCTAACTCTTTCTTCTATGCAGCCAATGCAAAATACCCAGTGCTTTGGGGTATGGGGGAGTGTACCGGTCCTGTGCCCTGGGTTAAGGCCTAGCTGTGTGGGTGGCAGCCATTTTGTGACGTTTCAGTTCACTTCAGCATGTTGGTATGTGGAGGGCATCTTACAGTGACCTTTTTCTTTCAATTATACAATCCACAAACTGTTGACTGAGGCCAGGTCCTTATCACTTTAGTGATCAGACCCACAGACATTTCCATTACCCAATCCACAATTTAAGGCTGGAAACCCTATTAAAGCTGTCACCCTCCCAAGGGGAATATCTCATCCTCTACCTAGGCAGGAAGGCACCTTCTCAGTTAACATATGCCACTCCTGAACAGAGGTGACTTGTGATTGGGTGGGCACCATGGAAGCCACCACGTTATCCAGTCGAGTACTCGCTCATCACAAACTACCTTGTTGGCAAATAGTGTTGCTAGGGAGAACAACCCACTATTTAAAGGGAGCCTGGTTCTCCAGCAATGGAAATGGACCAGTCCACACAAAGGTGAACATCTTAGCCAGGCAGACCTGCGGTGCAACATGCCAAGTCAGCAGCAGTTGGTCGCGTCAGGAGGGAAATTGCAATTCCCTCCCATGCAACCACCTGAGGGGGGAGGTGTAATGGTCCTGCGCCCTGGGCTAAGGTCTAGCTGTGTTTGTGGCAGCCATTTTGTGATATTTCAATTCACTTCAGCATGTTGGTATGTGGAGGGCATCTCACAGTGACCTTGCCCCTGCCTTTTTCTTTCAGTTATACAATCCACAAACTGTTGACTGAGGCCAAGTCCTTATCACTTCAGTAATCAGACCCACACTTTTCCATTGCCCAATCCACAATTTAAGGCTGGAAACCCTAATAAAGCTGTCACCTTCCCAATCCAGAGAGCCAACAGATACCTGTCATAAATAGCTCAATCCACATAGAGTGCAGACAGGTTAGCAGTAATAGTTCTGAAACTTCAGCATGTTTTATAACTTCCAAAATAATAATAGCACAGTCATAATATGGACATATTTAGTTTCCTCTGATAATTTATAACGTTTCAAGTCCAGACACTCCTATGTCAGATCATATGGGAAACCACAGGTACCGCTTCTTCCTCCTAGATAAATTAGACATTGGAAACCTGTCATGTTTATATTTGTTTTGACGCAAATTTGGACCATAATATGGATGTTAGCAGTCTGTAAACCAGAGATGCAGAGATATGAATATTTATCACAAACTGTACCTGAGACATGGTCATGAGTGGTGACCTCACAGCAACCAACCCTCCAAAGCTTAATTGGTCAAGAGGCCATCTGTCAACACCCTTTGGTCCCAAAGAAAAGAGAGATGCCAGGACAGTTTGGAGCTTTTCATTTACCATCAAACCACAAACATCTGCCATGTTTGAGAACCATCATCGACCAAGCTCTCTTCAACCCAAGGGCATTGATTGCAAGTATCATTCCTCCTTAATTCTATCTTATCTCTCTGTTGCTGTATATTGTCTTTATTGCTTTGAAACACCCCTTTTCTGTAAATATTTTATTTGCACCAATTTTGACATTTTCATTATTAAAACCTTATTTTGAAAAGTGTTAACCTTGTCCCTAAGCCCTAAGAAGAGTGCTACTATGTAGGATAAGGCCTCTGAAGCATACCTGTCTGTGGTGACAGTGTGTGTTACAGACGATTATTCTAAAATCATAATTAGTATTGCTAAATTGGTGGAAGTCCTGACTCTTCTGGATCAAAGGTCAGTGGTGGCAGTGAAAGGGTTAATTGCTTAAATTAGCCCAGTGGCAATCGCTCTCAGGCTACTGGCACCTAGATTGTGGTCCCGCAAGCTGTAAAATCTTTGTGCTGGATGCAGCTGAGAGTGGCATTGTCACGTTAGTGACAGCGCGGTGTGAAATTGGCCTGTCCTTTGTCACGAGTTAGTGAGGAGGGCAGGGATCTGATACCCGCATTTGTCACAGGGAGCATGTGACTTCCTCCCATGATCAATGGTTGGTCCTAGTGGCTAATTATTAGATCCCAACATATTGCAGCGGGTAACATCATTGCTTTGTGTAAACTTTAACACCATCAACAGCTAGTATTTTGCATCTCCTGTAAATGAGTATGGAGTGGCAGAGAAAAGCTCTGATTGTTAGAAAGTTGTAACGCAGCTGGTTTTAAAAAGATCCTGAATCTTTGCCCTGAATAAGCCACGTCTCTTTAAAGAATAATTTCACCAAACCACACTGGAAAGATATGTACTTGGTATGGCACTCTCTGTGGCGCTTGTGGCTTGGGCAAAGCTTACCTAAAGTACAGAAGCATGAAAAGGCTCCTCAGCAAAGGTTTCTACTCTCTCTTAGAGTCCTCCTTTAACTCCAATGCTTTGCAGAAGCTGAATTCCCTCACTTCCAAAAAGGTTGCCTCTGCAGAGTGAAGGGGTGGGGGGGTGTTTATCCAAGCCAGCTTGTGTACACAGTTGAAGTGTGAGGCTTCTGCTGGCACGGCTGCTGGGCCAGTGAAGAAGTTATTTGCAGCCACCCACAGGCCAGGCGGCCTCTGCAAGCAAGGATTAATAACTCACACAAGTTTATAGGCTGCAGTTCTGCACTGGCAAAGGCCCCCCGAGCTGCAGAGCATCGATCAAGGGGGCTTGGAGCCCCGACAGGCAATGGGGCTGCCTGGGGAAGGGGGCAACATGGCATCCACAAATGTAGAGAGAGGAAATCGGAGCAGTACCATCAGGAAATCCCGTTCTGCGTGATTTATAACCTTCCCTCCCAGGGGTGACCTCACAGCCTACGATAAATAGCGCTGTGTATATAGTGAGTGTAGGGGGGGCCTTGCCCCTATTTATAGAATCTATTCCTGGCTCCTGGCAGCTCTTGTGTGTTGTCTTTTCTCCTCCCCAGGTGTGTGTTGGACACAATTTTACCTCTCATCACTTACAGGCGGCTGTGCCAGGGCCCTGGCGTCCAGAACAAACAACGGCGCAGAGGGAGAGAGCGCACGGTTCACACAAATATATACAGACTTGTGCGCGGCCTGCCGGGACGGGTTACATACACTATACACACACGCTGCGGGGATGGAGTTACCGAGTTATATAACAGATAAATACACAGGGCAGCGCTGAAAGATCCTGGAAAATGCTGGCCGGGGGCCCCTAGGGGGATTTTTTAATCTTGGGTTTAACGGCGGACGATAAATGTCAACCAGCCAGAGACTTGGAGTTCCCCCTCTTTCGTGGCACGTTAATTTTTAGGTTTGTTTCACCACACGTCTAATTGCTCTGGAAGTGAAGCCTTCAGAAGGCTGTGTTCTCCCCACTATAAACTGCTAGACTGTGGAACCTCAGTCTAAGAGGTTGGAAACATAGAATATTTAATTTAGTTTGTCATGGCCAAAAATTGGTGGACCACTGACAGTCACACCTATATGAACATATTGGACATCACATTCCAAAATCATGGACATTAATATGGACCCCCCCCAATAGTGGCTACAACATCCTCTACTCTTCTGGGAAGAGTTTCCACAGGACTGTGGAAATGAATGTCCATTTGTGAGGCCAAGCACTGATTTTGGATAAGAAGACCTGGTTCAGAATTGGTGTTCCAACTCATCCTACTTAAAGTATAACTAAAGGCAAAACTTTTTTTTTTTGTTTTGGATAGGAGAGTGGAGAGGGATTAGAACACCTGCCAGTATTTATTGCGTTCTGTGCCACTGTTAAGGAGATTTACCCCTTCTATTGGTCCTGTTTACCATTATCCTTGAAAGTGAAATTAAAAGAAATTAGGGTTGTCCCCAGAAAAGTAAAAGGAGGGGAAATCTTCCAATGTGAACATTAGTTCTGGTGACCTGGGGTCCCCAAGGAATTCCCTTGATTTACAGGGATTTCCTCTCACTTCCTGTTTGGCTATAGAACAGGAAGTGAGTGGAAATCTCTGCAATGGGACACAGATGGCAAAAAAATCAGACGGGGTTATAGCCCTTCCTTGCTCTATCCAAAATGAAAAAAAAAGTTTTGCCTATAGCTATACTTTAAGGCTTGGTTTACACTGCTGCGACATAGGATCTGACTTGTGAGACCCCACGTCGCATGACATGCCCAATGCAATGATTCCCTATGAGAGCCATCTTAACTGATGCTACACATGTTGCTCCAACTTTAGAAATGGTTCCTGAACTACTTTGGTCCGACTTGAGTGTGATTTCAGAAGTCGGATCAAGTCGGAGGAAGTCGCAGGGCAGAATCATACAACTTTAACGTCGCAGCAGTGTGAACTGAGCCTCAATAGGGTTGGAGTCAAGGGTTTGTTCAGGCCTCTCTAGTTCCTCCACATCAAACTTGTCAAACAATTATTGGTGCTGTCTTTGTACAAAGGGGCACAAGCATGCTGGAACAAAAAAGGCCTTCCCCAAAATGTTACCATAAGGTTGGAAGAACACAACTGTCAAAAAATGTCTTTGTATGCTAATATTTTCAATAGTGATTGCACGGCTATGTGCTTATTTTATGTATGCAGTTTTGAAATGGAATATCCAACACATTCATACAGGTGTGATGTTCAGGTGTCCACAAACATTTGGTTGTATAGTGTATAAAAATATATTTGCTATTTTAAAGTTATTCTGTTAATTGTACATATTAGCTCTATTACTGTTCCTAGGTTCTAACTCAGTAAGCCGCAATTGCACTTAAGTTGTGCTAAACGGTGCCTACCACTAGAGTTGAGCGAACCCGGACTGTAAAGATCGGGTCCGTACCGAACTTTGGGGTGTCCGGGATCCGGACCCGAACCCGGACTTTTCAAAAAAAGTCCGGGTTCGGGTCCGGGGTTCTGGTAATTTTAACAAAAGTTCTGAAAATTGCTGAAAAAACTGTGTCAAACTTCTACTAAAATCTTGTCAATATACCGAAGATGGCAATTAATTATGAAAAGTCTGGGTCAAACTTCTACCAGGTGTAGGTGGAGATAAAAACGAAAAAAATCCAAAAATAAAAAAATTTTTACGAAAATCAATAAAGGGACAGGGGTAAAGAAATATCCCGTGAACAGGGTGGGAATGGGGGTAAAAGGAAGGAAAACGTCTGGAGATCCTGAAAGGACCTGAAAAAATGTCGTTAAAAGTCTTGAAAACAATTTTAATGGTCTTGGGGCCTGGG
>BLSH010316379.1:2316057-2326486 GCA_018402905.1 Glandirana rugosa | reverse complement strand
GGTTGATGATTGGAATAAACTACCAACAGAGGTTGTGAGACAGTCAACAGTAAATGGCTTCAAACATGCTTGGGATAAACATAAATCTATAGTCAGACAACAAGGTTAATGTAAAAAAAAAAAAAAAAAATTATAAAAAAAAAATAAATAAAAATAAATAAATAAATAAAAAGGGGCAGACTCGATGGACTACTCAGTCTTTTTCTGCCGTCACTTTTCTATATTTCTATGTTTCTAATTCCTGGCAGGGCAAGGTTTAGCTCATTAACCACCTGGTGATCAGGGCTGTAGATTGAAGCTCAGTCTCCCTCTAGCTGTGGTTAACCCTTTAATGTTTTTTATTAAGCAAACTATTTTACTGCATTTAATCATTTTCTGGGCTGCTTGGTTAAGTGGTGTGCAAAACCCTGTGGAAATGTTATCTATATTGGTAATGAACAGTCTCAGAGCCAGCCCTCTTCAGTCTCTTTATTAACCACTTCAGCCCGGGAAGGATTTGCCCCCTTCCTGACCAGGCCATTTTTTGCGATATGGCACTGCGTCATTTTAACAGACAATTTCACGGTCGTGCGACGTTGTGCACAAACAAAATTGACGTCCTTTTTTTCCACAAATAGAACTTTCTTTTGATAGTATTTGATCACCTCTGAGTTTTTTATTTTTTGCGCTATAAACAAAAAAAGAGACAATTTTGAAAAAAAAAACATTTATTTTTTTACTTTCTGTTATGAATTTTCCTTTGTTTAAACAGCCAGAGATGAGGATGATGATACCAAACAGGTTGTCTCATTCAGTAAACAAGTGGCCAATACACTCAAAAGAGTTATTTCCACTTACCCTGTGAAGGGGTTGTAAGCTCTGGCAATGAGCAGTCTCATAGCTTTCCCAGCTTTCCCAAGCAAAACATCCCTCTTCAGACTCTATAAGAAGAAGCCATGGTTGGGTATGACAGTATTTATCCTATTGGCTCAAGCAGCCAAGGATAGAGATGACAACACCTAATATGTCACATTCCATAAGCACATTGTCAATGCACTCTAAAGGAGTGGTTCCTGCTCACCCTTTGAAAGGGTTATCTGCTCTGGTAATGAGAAGCTGCCTAGCCATACCAGGCGAAACAACCCATTTTCTGAGTTTCAGGCCATATTTGGAGATCTTTCATCCTTCACATCTCAGATTGAGCCGTAGAAATTGCCTCGCTCCAGCAGCTCAGGTAGGCTCAGTTGAACTCTCACCCCTGTTCAAGTCGAGTTAAGCCTAAACTTGTGGTTGGAGAAATTAAATTGTCTGCAAGTCATTCAGAAGTCATTCCCTTCTGATGACCTAGTGGCTGGTGGTGAAGTCAGACACCAGTAAAGTAAAAGGGGAGCCAAACTTTAAGTGCAATGGGCACAGGGCCAATGGTCTTTTTCAAGGGCCCAAGATGGTGTCCAAGATCTTGGAGTTGAGAGCAGCATTTCAGGCTCCTAGCCTCAGTCACCTCATCCGGGGTGAACCTGTACTGGTGAAGATAGACAGACAGTGCAACGACTGTGGCCTATATCTGGAAACAAGGCTCAGTCTCTCCCTCCTGAAGGAGGTTTCTCTGTTTCTAGAATCAGCCTAAGTCAATCTTCTGCAGCTATCGGTGGCCTATATGCCTGGTCAGAAGAATCTTCAGACAAACTATTTATCCAGGACAAGTCTGGATGACAATGAATGGTCCACCAGACTACTGCACGTCTTTCGAGAATTAACAGAGCTTGGTATTTTCTTCCAGAGGTAGACCTGCTCACATTCCCCAGTCAACACCAAGTTGCTGAAGTTCTATTCTAGGGTCTAGAATCCGCAAGCAATCAGGGTAGAGGTGCTGATCGCGGAGTAGATCTCCAAGGTGGCAAATTCCTTTCTGCTGCTCTCTCTGATTCTCTGCTTCCAGCTAAGGCTGGCGCGGTGGAAGGTGACAGTTCTGGTGATGATCCCAGATTGGCCGAAGGGGCCTTGGTACCCTCTGCTCCTCCTAATGAGTATCAAGGATCAACTCCCTCTGCCTGTAAGATCAAATCTTCTCTAAGACCCATTCGTCCAGCATCCAAAAGGCTCAGGCTGATGGCTTGGGTCTTGAGAGGCAGAGGTTAATGGATCTTGAATGCTCTGTAAAGGTTGTGAATACTCTTATGAAAACAGCACTAACAGTGCTTATAGTAGAATATGGCATACATTTGCAGGATAACTGCTGATCAAGATTTTACACTGGACTCTACAGAAGTCTGTTCTGAAATTTCTGCAGGCGGGGCTTGATTTAGGTCTATGCTTTAGTATGCTATAGGCACACATTTTGTCTATTTCTGCCTTCACCAGCATACAATGGGCATCTAACAATTAATTATACTGTTTTTCAAGATGCAATTTGATTGCAACCTCAAATTGTTGTTTCTGAAATGGGATCTCCTTCACAGTGTGGTACCTCTCACTGAAAACTGCTTTAATGGTGGCAGTTACATCAGTCAGAAGAGAGTCAGCATTGGCGGTCTTGGGGTTTAAAAGAACCCATACTCGCATACTTCCCAGACAGGGTGGTACTGAGGCCAATGCTTGAATTTGTGCCTGAACTGACCTTCAGAGTCCATATCCCACAAAAAGTACTCAAGAAATTAGCCCATCGGATGTGGCCAAGCTTTATAATGTTTAATCAAGACGACTTCTGCCATCAGGAAGTCGGAGCATCTGTTTGTCATTCCAGGTGGAACACATAATGATTTCACGGCTTCCAACACGATTATTGCTTTTTGGTTGGTGAAGCTCATCTCCTTGGCCTACAAGTTGAAAGGGTCAGCTGTGTCATGAGAATCACGGCACTAGAAAGGTCTCGACCTTGAGAGTGGCAGCAGGCCGAGTGTCTGAGACTATCTGCAAGGCAGCTACGTGGGCACCAAAATATATATACGTTAATAGCTCATTACTGTATACAAGAAGCCTTAATGACAATTGAGTTTGGCAGAGGCATCCAGGCTTCTGTTTTTAGCCAGAATTCAGGAGTGTGTAGCATTATCCCTCCCCTGTTTGACTAGTTAGTTCCCAGCTGTGCTGACATGGAGCTGTCAGGAAAATGGAAAATTAATTTCAAATACCGTAATTTTCCTTTCCCGACGAGCTCCATGGCAGCACAGATCCCACCTAGCTTGCACGAACTAGCTACAGAACACAGAGGCTGTAGGTGGGCTCAAATTTATATGTGTTAAGTCCTGGAGGCATGGGGGTGGAGCCTATACTCAGCTGTGCTGCCATAGAGCTCGTCAGGAGAGGTATATTACGGTAAGTATTTGAATTAAATTTTCCGTTATTTTAAAGGGGGGAGATTCTTCTTTATACTCACTGTAGGTAGAGGTAGTCACACTGTCCCTTTAAATCCTGTTGCTTTGGTTAAAACTACTATCCAGACCTCCTGCTGTAAGGTCCTCCCATGCCAGACAGAGTGTTTTCCAGATAAGACTAAAGGGTGGTAAAGATCCCTCTAATCAGCTTTCTCTCCTTCCTTCCTCAGCTCTAGCCAGGAGGCAGAGCACTCCAGCCCCAGGGTCCCCCTCCCAGGCCTCCCGATCCTCAGCTCAGCACTCCATCCTCCAACCAGCAACAACCTCCCACTGGCCAGATTCTTCAATATTTAAGGGCCATCTCCCCACCTTCTGGGTCATCCCTGCCCAGGGATTGGCTTAGTTCCTTGAATATTCCGATTTCCAACTCCATACCCCCTCCCACTAAGCTTTGGAACTTTCCAGAAGCTTCCAGAAGCCAGGGGAGATATTAGAGGCTCAGTATGACAGCTGACCTAAATCTTAACCCACAACAATTGCACAGACTCACTTAAAGTGGTAGTAAAGTAATTTCAGTCATCTTACCTACAGGTAAGCTAGAGCTGCATGATTAATCGTTAAAGAATCAAAATCGCGATTCAACCCCCCTCACGATCTTAAAACAGCATTTCCTCGATTCAGTGCAGAACGTTTTCTGCTCACAGCTGACAGCTGTCAAAAAAAAACAAAAAACAGGCAGCCTGCCAAATTTATCATATCGCTTAGGTGGAGTTAAAGAGAAACATAGTAACATTTAGTTCTTTTAGATCAAAGGAATAAACTTCCGCCTGTAAATGAGGTCAGTTTAACCACTTAAGGACTAAACCTATTTCTGACACTTGTTGCTTACAAGTTAAAATCAGTATTATTTGCTAGAAAATGACTCTGCTAAAAGTGTCTCTTTTAGCAGAGACCCTAGAGAATAAAATGGTGGCTGTTGCAATATTTTATGTCACACTGTATTTGCGCAATCGTGAGTCTCATTTTAGCCAGAATCGTGCAGCTCTAAGGTAAGCTTATAATAAGGCTTACCTGTAGGTAAATCTCCTAAATGTCTACCATTTAGGAGATATTCCACTGAGCAGCAGCTGGTGAAGTCACTGGCACATGCACTCTGAAGGAACGGCATACCATGCCGTTCCTTCAGAGGTCTGTGCCCTAACAGTGACTCAAGCGTGCATTTACGGGAGTAAAGTCATTGCGGCTTGGCCAATCAGATGGCCAGAGTTTGTGAACCCAGAAGGAAGAATGGGTGAAGATGGAAGCCTTGCCAGCAGTGACAACGTGCCGCTGGAGGGCATCGTTTTAAAGGTAAGTCTCTCATAATGTGCTCGTATGCAATGCATACGAGCACATTAGGACATTGTCTTGCAGGGTGAATTTTTTTTTTGTTCACAAAGTTTACTACCGCTTTCAGCTACTGTGAGTCAACTAAATGTTTCTACCAACTATGTACACTAGAGAGTGCTACACTCACGGTGCCTTGAAAAACTATTCATACCCCCTACAATTTTCCACATTTTGTCATGTTACAACCAAAAACGGAAATGTATTTTATTGAGATTTTATGTGTTAGACCAACACAAAGTGTCACATAATTGTGAAGTGGAAGGAAAATGATAAATGGTTTTCAACATTTTTTACAAATCAATATGTGAAAAATTTGGCGTGCATTTTGTATTCAGCCCCCCTAACTCAATACTTTGTAGAACCACCTTTCACTGCAATTACAGTCTCTTTGGCGGTGTCTCTACTCGCTTTGTACATCTAGAAAGTGACATTTTTGCCAATTCTTCTTTGCAAAATTGCTCAAGCTCTGTCAGATTGGATGAAGAGCGTCTGTGAACAGCAATTTTCAAGTCTTGTCACAGATTCTCAGTTGGATTTAGGTGTGGACTTTGACTGGGCCATTCTAACACATGAATATGCTTTGATCTAAACCATTTCATTGTAGCTCTGTATGTTTAGGGTCGTTGTCCTGCTGGAAGATCAACCTCCACCCCAGTCTCAAGTCTTTTGCAGACTCTGACATTTTCTTATCAACTCTGACCAGCTTCCCTGTCCCTGCTAAAGAAAAGCATCCCCACAACATGATACTGCCATCACCATGTTTCACAGTGGGGATGGTGTGTTCAGGGTGATGTGCATTGTTAGTTTTCTGCCAAACATAGGGTTTTACTTTTTAGCCAAAAAATTCAATTTTGATCTTATCTAACCAGAGCACCTTCTTCCACATATTTGCTGTGCCCCCACATGGCTTCTCACACACTACAAACGGGACTTCTTATGGCTTTCTTTCACCAATGGCTTTCTTCTTGCCACTCTTCAATAAAGGCCAGATTTGTGGAGTGCACGACTAATAGTTTTCCTGTGGACAAATTCTCCCACCTGAGCTGTGGATCTCTGCAGCTCCTCCAGAGATACCATGGGCCTCTTGGCTGCTTCTCTGATTAATGCTCTCCTTGCCCAGCCTGTCAGTTTAGGTGGACGGTCATGTCTTAGTAGGTTTGCAGTTGTGCCATACTATTTCCATTTTCGGATGACGGATTGAACAGTGCTCTGTGAGATGTTCAAAGCTTGGGATATTTTTTATAACCTAACCCTGCTTTAAACTTCTCCACAACTTTATCCCTGACCTGTCTGGTGTGTTCCTTGGCCTTCATGATGCTGTTTGGTCACTAAGGTTCTCTAACAAACGTCTAAGGGCTTCACAGAACAGCTGTATTTATACTGAGATTAAATTATACACAAGTGGACTCTATTTACTAATTAGACGACTTCTGAAGGCAATTGGTTCCACTAGATTTTAGTTAGGGGTATCAGAGTAAAGGGGGCTGAATTAGGGTTGCCACCTCATCCCTTTAAACTCGAACACATATAAATTACACAGGTTCTGAGGCTAATTTAATGCAGATAAGGCACCAAGTGGGTTTAATTACCACCTTAATCAGCCACAGAACTTGTGTAATTCATATGTGTTCGGGTTTAAAGGGATGAGGCAGAATACAAATGTACGCCACACTTTTCACATATTTATTCGTAAAAGAATGTTGAAAACCATTTATCATTTTCCTTGCACTTCACAATAATGTGCCACTTTGTGTTGGTCTATCACATAAAATCCCAATAAAATAAATTTTTTGGCTGTAACATGACAAAATGTGAAAAATTTCAAAGGGTATTAATACTTTTTCAAGGCACTGCATATTACCTCTATATTTATTTTATATGAACAGAAATACATATGTAATGGATGTGCTTCATTTTTATAAAAACATTGTGCTGAGGTTTATACATGTCTGTGAGGATCTCACTTGTGGCGCCACAATTAAAGCATATATTATGAGCACAAGGCTGTGACCTATGTGTGCTGTGCATAGAGTAAGTAGGTGAGGGTTTTATTTAAACATGAGGTCCATCCCACTGCTAATGAAATTTGTCCACACTTACTGTGGCCAGCTGCACTATACACGGTGCCCAAAGGGTCCCCAGGTCTTTTACAATCTTAACAATGTCCTGGATAGATGGACAGACCTAGGAAAATGTAGCTTTAGATCTATTAAGTGGCTTCTCTACATTCCCAGACAAGTGATGGTGTCACCCCGCTAAAATATTCTAATATAGTAACTTGTCTCCATCCAGATGGTGTGACAGGGACTCTGTAACCTGCAGAAAAACCACAGACAGGTGTGGGAACAGGAAGAAACACACCCTGATGCGAGGAAGGTGTGTTCACACATTTCTATTTTGGATGCAGCGCCACATATTTACTCCATGAGAGATTTATTTAAAAGTAATTTTTTATGTAAATAACGAAATATATGAAATATTTTCAGACCGGATTCCTGTGCTATCTTTTTAGTAGAAATTCCTGGGATTCTGAGCACCTGCTGATAAGAGTACAAGGGCCGGAACCGTCCCAGACGAAACTGAGTCACTGAAACGGGTCCTAGTAAGTACTGCGAATACAACACATCCAAGTCTGAGAATGCGAAAGGATACGAGGCAATGAAATCAATAGTTTCTGGTTACATAGGTCTTTCCATGATCAAAAAATGTTATTTTTACATTCTTTTTATGTTGGCAAAAAGTTATAAAGTGTACTTATACTCTTTTTGCATTTGCTTCCTTAGTCTGTTAAATATACCATAAAAGTATGTTTTTATATCTGTTCTATAAGTGCAAAAATACCTGCTAGAGATGGGCTGAACACCCCCGGTTCGCGCCAGAACTCTGGAACATCCCAAAATTTCAGACCCGAACGACGAACCCCAATGAAGTCTATGGGTCCCGAACGTGAAAAATCAAGAGTGCCAATTTTGAAGGCTTATATGCAAGTTATTGGCCATAAAAAGGGTATGGGGCCCGGCTACTGCACTGGGGGAAATGTACTAATGCAAAAAAAACTTTTAAAAAATATTGTTTTTAATTAAAGGAGCAGGGATTTTAATGATGCTTTAAAGTGAAACTAAAAAAATCTAAAAAAATTCCTTTAACCACTTGCTTACTGGGTAAACTCCTGCCCAGACCAATTTTCAGCATTCAGCGCCGTCACACTTTGAATGAGAATTGCGCGGTCATGCTACACTGTACCCAAAATACATTTTTATAATTTTTTTCCCCCATAAATAGAGCTTTCTTTTGGTGGTATTTAATCACTGCTGGGTTTTTTATTTTTTGCTAAAAAAAAACCAAAAAAGACCGAAAATTTTGAAAAAAAAATTAGCTGTTTTTCATAGTTTTTTTATATAAATTTTGAAAACTGGTAATTTTTTCCTTCACTGATGTGCGCTGATGAGGCTGCACTGATGGGCACTGATAGGCTGCACTGATGGGCACTGATAGGCTGCACTGATAGGTTACATTGATGGGCACTGATAAGGTGGCACTAATGGGCACTGATTGCACTGATAAGGCGGCACTGATGGGTGGCACTGATGGTTGGCACTGATAAGCGGCACTGACAGGTGGCACTGATGGGCACTGATGGGTGGCACTGATTGACACTGGTAGGTGACGTGGATAGGCAGCACTGATCGGTGGCACTGATGATGCAGTACTGATGGGCATTGATTGGTAGCACTGGTGGGCAAAGTTAGGTGGCACTGGTGGGCAAAGGTAGATGGCACTGTGGGAACTGGTAGGTGGCACTGTGGGCACTGGTACATGGCTCTGGTGGGTACTGGCAGGTGGCACTGGTTGGTAATGATAGGTGGCACTGGCAGAGGGCACTGGTGTGCACAGATGAGCCATCCGCGGCTCTCTGTGTGAGGGACCGATGTCCCTCTGACAGAAGCCGGTGATCGGCTTCTTTTTCCCCTCATGCTATCAACATTAGGGAAAAAAAAATACCGATCACAGATCTTCTGTTTACATCACGTGATCAGCTGTCATTGGCTGACAGCTGATCACGTGGTAAGGGGGCGGTATCACCCCCTTACTCTGATCTGTGATCAGCCGAGTCTCATGGACTCGGTGATCACAGAGCGCGCTGCACGCGACCCTCAGGGGGTGCGCAGCGGTTCGTGCACGGGATGACGTCCATGGACATCCGCCCGGCAATTCAGGTCTGCGCTGTAGCTGTCTTTCTGCTATAGCGCTGATCTCAAGAGGTTAAATATAGTGCCTTGGGGGTCCCCATAGTCTGCCTGTAAAGTGGCACATCTTTACCGTGCATAGAACCTGCTGTAGGAAAACTGACATTTATAAAGAAAAAAAATGACATTTACATTGATTTTCCCTTTTTTTTTTAGTCTTTGGCTGTTGGTGCCTTTACCTCATAACCTTCGAAAGCACATGTGTCAAACACAAGGCCGCGGGCTAAATCCAGCCCTCCAGGCCATTTCATGTGGCCCTTGCACCTTTCTTGCAGCTGCGACACCCCCTTCATGATGATGATGGTGATGTTGTGGCCTTCATCCCGTAACCTTCTAGAGGTACTCTTCATAAAAGCAAGAACTGGCCTTACTGTAAAAAATGTTAAATTTGATGCACCTGTCAAACAGGTGTGGAAAAAGTGGTCCTTTGATGTTAATTGTGCCCATGAAACCTATACCAAAAAAATGACTTCAATAAAATCAACGCCCACAAAGCTAGGCAGCCTAGACAGTCTTGCAGAGATTCAAGATCCCAATAACACTTAATCAGCTACATCGGCATCAGGGGCTGATAGCTGCTACTAATCCAGGACTGATTCATTTTGAGAAATGTCAGCCGGTCAATGGAGTCAGTGAACCTTGCTGCTGACTGCCTTGCCCAACGATGCCATAAAATTGCCTTCCATGTGATGGTAGAGAGCTGGAATGGCCTTATGTGCAAAGAAATAGCGACTGGGAACTTGCCATTTTGGCACACATTCTGCAAATTCACAGAAGGAGGCATATTCCACCAGACTGAAAGACAGGAGTTGTAAAACTAGCAACTTGGACAAGCTGGAATTTAGATGCTGGGTATGTGGGTGGCAGGATGTGTATTTTTTTTTTGCTGCAGCAACTGAGGCAGAGAAATTTGCCTGCTATACTCTATAGCTGGTGGTGTGCTGCTGGCAGACGTGTTGCTAGGACCTGTGACACCCTTTGCTATACCATCATCCCTGTCAGTGGAGGCAGCTGAGAGGTCATGAGATATAGCAGGAGTAGACATGAGAAGTAAGGAGGAGAAGAATTGTGTCCCTTGTGTGTGGCTTTCAGGTGCTCTTGCCAATGGGCTTAGTGGTAGGAGGTTAAATGCCTTTTCAAGCATGTAGTACCCAAATGGCTGGTGTTTTTGCCATGCTTGATCTGCTTGTGGCAGAGCTGAACCCACGACCTATCCCGTCTCACTCCCCCTTTTTGTTGGGGTCTCCGTCGGTAGTACCTTTTCATCTCTCGTCGGTGGGATAAGGTAGTCTAAAACCTCGACAATAGATGGCCGGGTGAAGGGTCTCCAGTCAACACACTCGGAAAAAAATCGTGTACACGTCGCCTAGTGTGACAACGTTAAACGTTTGAGACGGTGTTCGTCTAGTTCGTACCGTTTTTGTGGTCGGTAAACCCATGATGTACGAACTTTTCCGTAAATTGGAGGATGGTGATTCGGGTAACCGTTCTCGTGGACTT
>BLSH010316379.1:2290425-2307485 GCA_018402905.1 Glandirana rugosa | reverse complement strand
GTCCCTGCCTGTCACATAGCGGTGCTGTGGGCACTTCAGATCCTGCCCACAGCACCGCTGCATCTCCTCTCTCCCCCCTCTCCCCCCTCCCCTGTCACACTGCACCGATCGGTGCGGAGAGGGGGGAGACAAGCCGGCACTTCCGCCGGCTTGTTTACATGTGATGCTCCGTCATTTGACGGAGCGATCACATGGTAAACGGCCGCTCCAAGCGGCCATTTACCGGGATCCGTGATGCGCCGGGTCTCCTAGACCCGGCGGTCACGGATGCTCCCAGGTGCGCGCCCCAGGGGGCGCGCGGGAGCGCGATTGTGGGAGGACGTGTTATAACGTCCTCCCACAACAATGGGTGCCACTTGCCGACGTGTAACTACGTTACACGGTCGGCAAGTGGTTAAATAAGGACTGGTGCTGACAGAAATGTAAAAAATACAACAAAAATAATAAAAAGGGGGAACACCAGCGTCGCAGTCAGAAAAACTGCGGCTGAGAATTTAAAGAAAAGGGGGCAGGTAGGGGACCAAAAAAAGAGGGTATACAGCACTACATATTATGTAATGCTGTGTTAAACACTGTACTACACTAACACACTACACTATACCCCAGAACAAAAAGTGTGTTTCTGGCAGGATCACCAGGTGAAAATAAGATGCCTTAAAAAAGACCAGCCACCACATCTAAAAACTGGTAAGCTGCAATTTATGATCTTTTTTTTTGGGGGGGGGGTGATTTAGAGAATTAGATACCCTTTAACTCAGGGGTATCAAACTCAATTTCATTGCAGGCCACATCAGAACTATGGCTGCCCTTGAAGGGCCATTTGTATGGGGTGCGCTACATACAGAGTGCAGGGTTCAGGAGTACGTATGTACAGAGTGCAGAGTTCTGGAGTGCGTTATGTGCAGAGTAAAGAGTTCAGGATTGTGTTACGTACAGAGTTCAGAGTATAGAAGTGTGTTATGTACAGAGTGCAGAGTATAGGAGTGTGTTATGTACAGAGTGCAGTTCCAGGGGTGCCTATGCACAGAGTGCACAGTTCAGGGGAGTGCTACATACAGAGTGCAGGGTTCAGGAGTTAATTACGTACATAGTTCAGGGTTCAGGAGTTTGTAGAGAGTTCAGGGGAGTGCTATGTACAGAGTGAGGGGTTTAGGGGTGTGCAACATACAGAGTGCAGGGTTCAGGAGTTCATTACGTACATAGTGCAAGGTTCAGGAGTTCATTATGTACAGTGTGCAGAATTCAGAAATACGTTATGAACAGAGTTCATGGGTGCACTATACACAGTGTGCAACCCCAAAGCTTCCTCGCATCTCTACTCTCTCCTACCTGGCTCGGCTCTAGTACCTCCCTGTGTAGGTCGCTCTGCCTTGCCTTGCAGATCATTCTTTCTATCTGATTCTGGAGATCTGTCCCCAATGTGCCCCACCATGAGTGTTTGCAGGGATCTGTTCATCGTGCGTTCCACTATCCACATAGTGAAACACGTTGACGTCACTTCCGGTCCGTCACAGTCGATCTTGTCATTTCCGCCGCTGGTGGTAGCGAGATAGTGGAACGCACGTTCGTTCATTACGTGATTGAGAGCCATTGTGATACACTGCTGAATATCTACGTTCGTTTGTAAGTAGTTCTTATAGCGCATTAAACAGCTTTTTAAACAGTTTTGCACTATGGAGATTTTTTTATCTTTCTGAGTGGCTTGGATTGCCGGAATCCCGTGGATTGGGAGTTGGACACCAGGCTGATCCTCCTTGTCTTGTGATCAAGGTTTACCCTCACCATTATCCTGCTTTGTCGACCCTCTGACTGAAAAGCAGATGGTCCACGTCTTCTGGTGAGTGTGGGGCACAAGAGGGGTCGTGGCACCAGACACGTGTGGAGCACCAAGAGCACTTTAAAGCACGTTGCCACTTTTATGTTAATGTATACCAGATATCTTCATGGACTTTGCTGCACTTTGAAGCACCTTGACACTTTTATGTTAAGCATATAAGCGATCCTAATGGACTTTGCTGCACTTTAATGTGTGTGGATTATTTATGGACATTTATTTTTAGTTTGCACTTATATTGCTGCCAGTGTTCTATGGTATAGCATCATCTTTTAGGATTGGCGCTGGTTATCGTTTCAGTTCACCTTGTAAAAGTAGCCATGCTATCATCACTATGCTCTCTATAGTCTGTGCACGAAGCAGAGCTGTGGGAGGGACCCAGCAGTCTCCACCCACTACATGCTGCCTGTAGAAAACTACTGAAGGGGGCAGAGACAAGACCAGTCCCCCTGCAGATAGAGAGAGAACAGCAGTGACCGGTCTTTATTACAGGAAGCTCTTGCACAGAGGTAAAGTGTCCCACTGGATTACTGCACAGATCTGTAAGAAATACACAAAGCGCACCAAGATACTAGTCAGAACACGCGTCTTTTGTATTTAAAGAGGTTCTTCAATTGGCAAAAAAATTAAAAGTCAGCAGCTACAAATAGTGTAGTTTCTGACTTTTAAAGAAGGACACTTACATGGCCAGGGATCAAGTGCTGTCCTCACCCAACGGGTTCTTCACCCCCTGCGTCTTCACAGCCAGTTTCCCACTGTGCATGCATGAGTCACACTACATTTGTGTTTAGACCCGAAGCCTCCTGGGATGCTGGATGCCTCCCAGGAGGTTGTGGGCAGGAAGGGGGGCCAAACTTCCACTTCGAATGCCACCTTAAAAAAGTGCCAAAAATATTACGGGGGGGGGGGGGATTAAGAAAAAAGGGAAACTTTTAAGGTGAAGTTCCGCTTTTAGGCTCCTTTCACATGTTCACTGCTCAGCTGGGATCCATCTATTCATCCCCGCTGAGCCGGGGGGTGGCAGGTCAAACGCTGCACTCTGACCGTTTGTCCGTTTTCATCCGATACGATCAGCCACACGGATGGAAACTAGGGTTTCCATCTGTCTGGAATTAGCGGATAGGAGCGGAACGAATGTCAACGGACATGTCACCGCTGACACCCATGGCTCCATAGAGGAGAATGGAGCGTCCATTCAAGTCCACCTGAAAAACTGACAGGTGGACCTGAGCGGTCCGTACGTGTGAAAGAGCCCTAATATTTACTTATCCCGGATTTCAACTTTACTTTGCATTCATTTATATCTCAAAAGGTACATTTTCCTGTTGCTATGTTACTATTGATGATTTCCACTTACACCAACCACAGCACTACCTGTGTGGAGTTTGCATGTTCTCCCTGTGCTTGTGTGGGTTTCCTCCCACACTCCAAAGACATGCTGGTAGGTTAATAGGCTCCTGTCTAAATTGTCCCTAGTATGTGCATGTGTAGCACCCTCTAGAGTGCAAGAATAGGCTTTGTTAGTGTAGGAAAATTGTCAATGTTGTTTTGTCAGTCTGGGTCGGGAGAGTGACTTAGGGAGGGCTGGATGACTCACAGGCAGCACCTCTGAGACCTCCCCCTACGTCTGGAACTTGCTGGAAACTTCCAGGAGAATGGGTGTGGAGGTGAGGAGGAGCTGCTTGGAGTATTATGAGGGCCCTGACCAAGCCCAGACAGATGTGTTGGCAGGGGGCAGGCCCCCTCAAATACTCAGGGTCAACCCAGCTGGGGGCAGTGGAGTTTGGACGGAAGCTGAAGATGAAGTGTTAGGCTGTCGATGGCCCTTGAGGGTAGCCCTCTAGTCTGGGGGGGGGGGGTGACCTCAGGCCTGGGCTTGGGTATGGAAGAGACCCTCTTCACCACACACACACAGAGGAGTCCTGACCGGAGGCACAGGAGTAAGAGAGGGCCAGCAGGAGGACACTGCAGGGCAAATCTCCAGGAAGGAAGACAGCCAGGTGGACTGGTGAGCGATACAGTCAGAGAGGACTGAAAGGCAGCCTGAGAGGACTGGGAGAGAGCAGTTGGGGATGGATGTAGAGTCAGTCTGGAAGGACTGTGGGGTCTTAGCCAGGAGGGCTAAAGAAAGGGACAGCTGTAGCCAGGTGGGCTGGCAGTGCCTGAAGAGGTGGTGCTGGGATCAGTAGCCACAGGAGGAGGACAGCTGGGCACTAGGACTGTGCTACACAAACAAGGGGCCCGTGGTCCCTGCCTGTAAAGGGCATTTGCTACAGGTCTGACTGAGCCCTTGTCAAATCATCCAAACAGTGCCAGCTGGTCCTTGGAGTTGTAGTTCTGAAATCAAGACTGTATATAGTTGCTTCCCTGAAGAGCTCTACTGCTTCGATCAAGTGGGCATCCCATAATATCCCTATCTCTATCCAAGTTTATTCCCCTCAATAAAACATAAAAACAAAGCACTGGACTGTTCTTCTGACTAAAGTGTGCTGTGAAGATGCGGTTTGCCTGGCTGTGCAGGGTGGGGGATTCCTATCTACTTGTGGCTCCTTAGGGGCTGCGCTACATATATATGAATGTGAGTTAGGAACCTTGGATTGTGAGCTCCTTCAGGGCAGGGACTGATATGAATGCACAATATGTATGAAAAACTCTGTATAAATTGTCTGCATTGTATAAATACCTGTAAAAAATTAATAAATAAGTCCTGCTTTTCCTGTCTTTTGATTATTTTGCCTTGGAGTATCTTTTTGTGTTTTAGACATATTAGAGTGTAAGCTCCTCTGGGGCAGGGAATGCTATTAATTGTGCATTGTATTCTGCCTGCCTGGATTAAAAGAGGAAATAAAGAGAATCCAGCCAGAGGTCAAATGATGTCCCCTTCCCCTTCAAGAATGTCCTTCAAAAGTTTCTGAGGCGGAGGTGAAAACTCTCTGCAATTTTATGAATCCATCAGTGATACGTCCGGGACACAGACTGAAAACCGGTTAACACGCGGCTTCTGTCTGCCCTCACCCTGGCAGCGCCAGGCGGCTGGCCGCGACTGCAGGACCTTCTGCCAGACACTGTTTCCTAAAAGTTTTTTTTTCCTGAAAATTTTACTCTCGGGACAAACGCTGTGATCTCAGCTTTCTGTGTTTTTTTTCTGAGTGTCTGCGTGCTGAAAGGCGAGGAAGAGAGTGAAATCTGGGGGGTTAGCAGGAATTAAAGTCACCGTCACAATGACTACCTCCTGTCTATTGACCGGGCCAAGAATCTCATAAAGGCTGTGTGTTCTGCACAGGGCCGGGGCTGGCTGAGAACCACGAACTACTAATTTAATGTGTGACATCATTTGACACACAAAGATGCAGGACACAATGTCTCTCCCACCTGGTGGAGGGTGACTTGTAGGCAAAAAATAGAACTTAGCAACATTGCACTGATGGCCTGGACAGGACAGGGGACACGCAAGGATAACCGCCTGCAGCACTCTAAAGACACAATTATGAAAGCTGGGATGAGTAAAGTGATTTTGGTGAAAATGAATTTCCTTGTGAAACTAACGTTTTAGCAAAATTTAAGACTAAGCTAGCCTCATATTCTGCCATGTGGTGCTGCTCATTTAAAATTTATATCTGGGAAAAACTAAAAGAGACACATATTTAGCACTCTCAGCAACAAATGCACATTTTACATGTTTTATCCTTTTAAAAAAGTATAAAAATAATAAATACTGTACCCATTGGCCCACCAG
This sequence comes from Glandirana rugosa, assembly GCA_018402905.1. Classification (NCBI taxonomy): domain Eukaryota; kingdom Metazoa; phylum Chordata; class Amphibia; order Anura; family Ranidae; genus Glandirana; species Glandirana rugosa. The sequence continues at coordinate 2,301,915 of BLSH010316379.1, read as the reverse complement.
AAATCCAGTGAGCTCCTAACTTCCTGTAGCGAGCTAACATAGTGCTACTGCTGCATTAAATCACAAGCAATATTGGCAGTATTGCCCAGTTCTTCTATGCTGGACTACAGAACTCTCCCCATCTCCATAACAAAAAAGCTCTATAATCTGACAGAGGAAAACTAGGCAGAGAACACTGCCTGGAATTTCAGTGCAGCAGAGGCTCTACAGCAAGATAGAAGCTTACTGGATTTATGGCAGTATCAAGAAGTATTTTTTCATACTTGCAGCATTTTTAAAAGAGCCAAAAACAGGGATATTTGCATGTATATCAGAGATGTACTAAGCATTTTATTTTATTCCCCAGACACATGTTGGTCATCACCCCACCCCTAGCACGTGATTGGACAGTAATGGAACAGAAACAGACTTTTAGGTCTCCTCTCTTCCTATCAACATGTTCCTTGTCAGCATGTGGACGTAATGCGGCAAACCCTGATGCAAGGATGTTGAGGCCCTCTTTCTAGTCTGGTCTGATTTCTACTGTATAGAGAAGTATAAGGGGCCAATACCAAATCAAAATTAATTCAAGCATTTAAAATAAAATATGAAATTACATTAAAAAAATGTATTATGTTTACACATCTGCCATATTTTAAAAATTGTATATAATGCTGTATTTTACCTTTTGGGTGCCGACAACACTAAGCCACTCTACATTTAATGGCATCATCGGCAAAACACTGGAAGTCACATTATCAATTGAGAACTGGCAGGATCCACAGGTACTTTCAACCTATGGACTGCATATAGTATATGGGAATTTTTTGGGGGAAAATCATTCATTCTTCTGAACTTTGCATTGAGTGGTTTTAGAATTTGAATTTGGTTTCAGCTTGGAGGAACACTTGACTTTTTTATGTTTTGGTCCTAATTTCCTTTGCAATTGTGAAGCAAGAAGAAAGCCTACAAGTGGAAAGCAGTGCCGCACAGCTTTTACATTTTATTCTGTCTGAGAGGAAGGAGAAAGACAGGAAATACAAACTATACATGCATATATTTTAGGTTTATGTTCTTTTTTCGTCCTTGATTCGACCTCTGGCTGTGAAAAAGTCCACAACGCAAGTCTGATTGGATCTTTAGAGCAGGTGCACTTTGCACATGCTTCTCCCAGAATCCTCAGCATCCTCCCAGACATAACATCCTTGGGACTGTCAGCTCGGAGGTGTGCGCTGTGTTAATGCAGACACACGAGAGAGCTTCAGGGTGTTCCACCTATAGATCTGTTTTGAGACTCTCGCAAGACCCAAACTTATTTTTACCCATCACTCGAGAAAGCCCAACTGCGAATTCCATTACCAAAAAGAACAGCGAAAATAAAGGCAGATTAGCGCTGAAAAAATTGTTTACTCCTCGTCCCGTCTTTGTATATTTTACTGCTTGGGGGGGGTGGCGGAAAGAATCCTGGAAATGTGGATTTTATAAGCGGGTTTGTGCATCCAAGCTATGGCAAGTATGAGCTGTGAGTGTAAACCTGGCTGCAAGGAGGGGAGATGAGCCAGGATCCCGCAGGAGTTAAGCAATGATAGGAAATTTGACTTGCAGATAGCAAGCTATCTCTCACTCAGCTCCATTGGCTGCTGGGAAGTGATGTGGTAGCCGTGGAATGTACGGGACGGGGCGAACAAGACCCCAGACAACACAACATCGAACTAAGGGACAGTTTGCCTTTTAAAGTCATCGTTCTGGGATGTAGCCATGCTCTATAAAGCCCTTTGTATACTGCCATTCTCCGATACGTGCGGAGGAACTAAGACATCTGTCGCTGTAATCAGCCTGTGGAAACTTCTGACTGCCTCTGGTAATCTGTCTCCAGATTACCTTTTGTAGAGCAGGCTGTGGAAGAAGTACCTTTTGTATCAAAGGTACAAGATGGAGCACCTACTGCTTGTTTGTGTACACAGCTTTACTACACTTCCCATGTGGCCACCCACATTCCAGACCGGATGGGATAGGGACACGATACAAATTGACACAGTGGACATGCAATAAAAACCAAATTAATTTCTAATAGCCCCAATTTCAACACCAGTGGGGCTGCATAAGAACCTCAGATAGGTCAATATGTTCTTTTACAAATAGATAAATGATATGAAAATAGAAGGTTATTGATTCTAGTGAATGAATAGGCCACAACCTTCATGATGTCATCATTTTCTAGTTATGGATAGGTCGCATTTTCAGTGATGTCACCAATCTCTAGTGAACGGATAGGCCACATTCCCAGTGATGTTCACCATGTGAATGGATAGGCTATATGATCTGTGATATGACAGTTCCTGGTCTATATTCTCAGTGATGTTTCTATTCCCTAGTAAATGGATAGGCTACACTCTCAGTGATGTCACTGGTCTCTAGTGAATGCATAGACTACATTCTCTGTGATGTCACTGTTCTCTAGTGAATGGATAGGCTGCATTCTTATTGATGTCACTGGTCTCTAGCAATTGGATAGGCTACATTCCCATTAATGTCCCTGTTCTCTAGTAAATGGATAGGCTGCATTCCCAGTGATGCCACCATTCATATGTGAATGGAAAGGCTATGTGATCTGTGATGTCTCAGCTTCTAGTCTATATTCTCAGTGATGTTGCCATTCTCTAGTAAATTCATAGGCTTCACTCTCAGTGATATCACTGGTCTCTAGTGAATGGGTAGGCTGCATTCTCAGTGATGTCACTGCTCTCTAGTGAATGGATAGGCTACATTCTCATTGATGTCACCAGTCTCTAGTGCAGGGGTAGGCAACCTGCGGCCCTCCAGCTGTTGCAAAACTACAAGTCCCATCATGCCTCTGGGAGCAATTGTACCAGTCAGCCTTGCAATGCTCATGGGAAATGTAGTTCTACAACAGCTGGAGGGCCGCAGGTTGCCTACCCCTGCTCTAGTTAATGGATAGGCTACATTCTCATGGATGTCACTGGTCTCTAGTGAATAGATAGGCTGCATTCCAATTGATGTCTCCGGTCTCTAGTGAATGGATAGGCTGCTTTCTCATTGATGTCACTGGTCTCTAGTGATTGGATAGGCTACATTCCCATTGATGTCTCCGGTCTCTAGTGAATGGATAGGCTGCTTTCTCATTGATGTCACTGGTCTCTAGTGAATGGATAGGATGCATTCTCAGTGATGGCACCAATCTCTAGTGAATGGATATAATGTGTTCTCACTGATGTTACTGGTCTTAAGTAAATTGATAAGATGTATTCTCAGTGATGTCATCTGCCTCCAGTGAACCCATAGGCTGCATTCTCAGTGATGCCACTGGTCTCTAGTCAATGGATTCAGGTCATCAGTCTTTAGTAAATTTATATGCTGCATTCTCAGTGATGTCATCCTCCTCTAGTGAATGGAAAGGCTGTATTCTCAATTATGTCACTGGTGTCTAGTGAATTAATAGATTGCGTTCTCAGTGATATCACCGGCCTCTAATAAATGGATAAGCTGCATTCTCAGTGAATTCACTGGTCTCTAGGGAATAGACAGGTTTAATTCTCAATGATGTTACTGGTCTTTAGTGAACAATTAGGCTGTATTCTCAGTGACGTCACAGGTTTATAGTGAATGGATAGGATGCATTCTCCGTGATGTCCCTGGTCTCTAGTGCAAGTATAGGCTGCATTCTCTGTGATTTCACCAGTCCCTAGAAAAATTAGGGTCCAAAAAAGGGACAGTTGAGAGCTATGCACATATATATACACTATCTCTAATTGCTAAATCAAACCCACATTCTATTAGGTCTGGTTTAAAACCAGTTTTATGGTTAACAAATCTTTTGTCGGAACCTCTCAGTTAAGTCCCTTCTGAACGCATAGCTCATTCTAACATAAGAAAATACATAGCAATTTTTTTGTGGTTGGAATATTCTGCTTCAAATCCCACTTTTTTTGTCTTGGAAAAACAGAGCTAGGGTACAGGATATACCTCCACCATAACACAAATCTTTTATCCACTCGTCAATGTGACCTTTACTTTACGGAGCCGAGACCCAGCCACATTCTGACAGTGGAATCTCTACATCTTTTATCCAAATCTCTCTTTGGGGAAGGGTCATTAGGTTCGCACGGAGGAGTGTCTGAAAAAATAACATTTACCTCTTATGGGTACGTACCTAGAGAAAAGCTTACAAGAGATCCCATCATAGCAAAATGTACAACCGTCATTGCATTATAGATGTGTTTTCCACTCTCCTACAATGAAACACATTTACTCCTCCCACTGTACCATCAAGGCAAACTAAGTTTCTTTTTTCTCTAATTTTCCCATAATTCCAATGGTAGCTATAATGAACTGGAAAGCAGTTATATACTGCATACAATTGTACCAAGCACTGGACACTTGGACAAGGCAACTTGATTGCTTATAGGGAATCGGTGGCACCTCAATTTATACAAATGACAACATAGTAGTCACATGGACTTGTTGATTAGTATTAGGATAAGTAGGATTGGCTTCTACATGTCAAGCTCTCAAAACAGAAAACAATCCCATGTGATTTTTTTTTTACGCAAATTTCGCTTAAGCAGCCAACTAATTTCAAACCAAGTTGCTCCACTTCAAGTAGATTTGCCTCTAGTTTCCCTCTGTCACGTGTAAGCGCTCAGTGGCTCGCCCTTCCCATCCTTAACACTGAAAACAAATACGAAAAAACCCCACTCCGTTATCAACTGCGTTCGTTTTATTGACCAATATTCAATACTTCCACCCGCAAGAACTTCTCATTTTAAGGCATTTCACTCTTTTACAGAGGTTAGTCGTAGAGTAATGATCAAGGCTGTACAATTAAGAAGTAAAATGCGTCAGAAGGAAAAGCTCTTGCAGGGGGAAGTATTGACTCATCTATAAAATGACTGCAGTGGATCAATAACTGAGGCTTTGTGTATTTGTTGGGAATCCACTAATTTTGAATTCAGGTCAAATTCTGAATTTAGGTGCAAAATTGAAAAGCACCCTTTGCATCCCCAGACAAGATTTTTTCATAATGCTCCAGTACATGGTCACTGCCCTTCCCATGATGCAATGCAATGCTCCCCTGCTCTGCTATTGCACAAGCAGCCCTACTTAGCAACGGGTGACATCATCACAGCTCTCCCATCTTATTAGCTACCATTTTTTCTGCTCTCTTGGGCTCATTTATCAAAAAGATTGAAAGAAGAACTGCCTGTGTGGCAACATAATAACTCTCTAGAAGTGTTAAGAATTTTCTGTTGTATACACAGGATGGTCATTAGCGGGTTAGGTCAGAATCTTCCTATTCTATTAAAGTACAGACAGTCAGATGTTACGCATAGCAAGACAGTGCTGGAAAATTCACGCAGTGATCATACTCATTACAAATCCCACCTAAAGACCTTATACAGACAAATTACTTCTAAATTACTCACCTCCTGAGACATCTAATAAAAATTCCAAATTCCCATCGCCCACCCTCAGTTGCAGCATTGTTTATAGGCCCCGGCTCTTACACAGACATTCCACGTTCAAAGTGTTTGACAAGCTTTTGTCTAATAAATAATCAAAGAGGAAGCTAATCCTACAAGATAATTAATTTTCCTTTTCAGACATGGAGATTACTGTAATAATAAACCACTCATACTGTTGGTCCCAAACATCTACCAAAAAATAACTCTTGGTATTTGTGAATGTAAAAAACTATTTTGACACAGTTACAGGAACATGCGGGTACCTTAAAGCCCATATAAACTTTCAGTTTAATCCAGCAAAATATATTCCAGAGCCATCAAAACAAAACATGTGAAAAGTTTTACAGTTAATTTTCCTTTAGAATGCAGCCACATCCTGAGCAGAAAAGCCTGTCCCTTGCCAGCATGCTGCAGCCGGTCCGATAGAAGCTGGCCATCTTTTGTTGAAGGGGCATGACTGAAAAAGGTCTGCCGATCAGCAGTCTCAGTCAGTGGCTGAGACTGCTGACCGGAGTGTTCTAGCAGGGCGGGCGGCCATTCCTATTGTGGCATGGGGGGCGCGACTGTTGTCAGAACACAATAATAGCACAGCAGGGGGTGATCACTGTACTAACATCACAAGGTTAGTACAGTAGCTCCTCCTGAGCTGTCATTTTTTTTTTTGTTCAGCCCTGCTGGTTGGACGAAAAAAAAAAAATAGAAGTGTGTTCCAGGCTTTACTCTCTGTGTGGAAGCAGTGGCATCTCATAGCGGAGTGATTTGGGCAAAATTGATTTAGCTACTGAATAACTGATTTGATTATTGGCAAAATTTGGCCAGTTTCACTTACTGAGCTGCCTAGGCAAAGTTTGCTTGAAAAATGTGTTTAGGGAGGTACATGCACAGTGGCTCCCAAGATGGCGGTGTGACCTAGGAGCTCCTTCCTGCTCCTGCCGACCTCAACTAGCCACAGCCACTAGAGCGCTCAGCCCACCATCACATTTGGCGATCTAGACCAGTGGTTCTCAACCCTGTCCTCAAGTACCCCCAACAGGCCATGTTTGCAGGTTTTACTTTATTTTGCACAAGTGCTTTAAATCAGAGTCAATGGCTTGGTTTTTTTGGACAGTTATTTTATCTAAGAGAAATTCCTAAAACATGGCCTGTTGGGGGTACTTGAGGACAGGGTTGAGAACCACTGATCAAGACTATGGTGCAGCCACGGAGTCGTTTCATGTCCAGGGACACAGCACAGAGAGACTTATCCCAACCACTGCGGGCTTGCGGCCTACCTCTGCAGCATTCAAAGAGGGCGGGCGTGACTCTCCACAGCTGAGGAGATGCCGCCTTCAGCTTCAGCGAGGATTCTGCTCCAGCCACTTCAGGGAGAGGTTCAGCTGCCGAGCTACATGTGAGTACACACTTCCAGGCAACCTCTCCAGCATCCATGGAGTCCTTGATTGAGCAGACTCTTAATGATCTCTTACTTTCTCCTATGGGGGATCAATCTCCTTTGGTCTCCCCCTGTGATCTGCTGGCAGACCCCCCAACTGGAGCACAGATGAGCTATTCCATCATGTTTATGCAATTCCCCCAAAGCTAGTCACCAAAAAACTCCCCAAAAAAAAAACAAGAAAAAGGTCCTTAAAAAAAAGTGCACTGTGTACGGGCGCCACACACAGCTGTCTATTTGCCAGTGACGGCTGGTGAAGTTTTAAGATGGGGGCGCTAGACCCCGCCTTTCCATTTTGATTCCTCCCACTTCTCATAAGCCACACCCCTTATATAATCCACCGACTCCGTCCCCTGTATTCTACTTGCTTCCACCCATAGTGTCAGGATTATACAGCTCAGCATCACAGGACAGAGAATACAGCAGAGAATCACAGAACAGTGTCAGACAAATCTGATTGAATTTTTTTACTATATTACCAGTATTTTGGACCAGGGTGGTGCTGTGGACATAGCGTATCTTGATTTCAGCAAGGCATTTGGTACAGTCCCACATACTGATCTAATTCAAAAGTTGTACAAGCTGGGACTTAACCCTTGGGTGGTCCAGTGGATATGCAGCTGTCTAAAGGATAGATCCCAGAGTGTGGTTGTAAATGGGGTTCACTCAGAACAGAGACCAGTCACTAGTGGGGCACCACAAGGCTCTGTATTGGGTCCTGTTCTATTTAAGCTATATGTAAGTGATATAACTAAAGGTGATTGTTGTGTTGTGCATGAATAAATGTCACAATACCTGTATTCAAACTCTGTATCTCTAAAAAGCAACTTCACATGACTTCACATATTAGTGCACAACACAATAATCACCTACATGGAGTTGTAGGCGCTGCACCATTTTTTGATTATTATTGATTTAAGGTGGAAATAGGGTGGTTTCACATTGCAGGTGTCAGCAGCTCAACCTATTGATTTATAATTATATCCTCACTTTCTTTAATTTATTTTGACACAATTTTTTGATACATATTTGCGCTGATTTTTCACATAAATTCTGTTGGATATAACTAAAGGGTTGTTGGGGAAGGTATGCCTCTTTGCTGATGATACAAAGGTGTGTAATAGGGTTGATATCCCTGGAGGTGTCTGTAACATGGAACATGATTTGGCATTGCTGGAAGATTGGTCAAAGCAGTGGAGACTGCAGTTCAATATTTCTAAATGTAAAATAATGCATCTAGGGAATAAGAATCCCCTTAGAGAGTATAGCATTGGGGGTACAGTGTTAGCCAGCACTACAGAAGAAAAAGATTTGGGTGTGCTTATTTCAGATGATTGCAAAATGAACAAACAGTGTGACCAGGCAGTTAAATAAGCAAATAGAATTCTGGGATGTATCAGTAGAGGGATCACCAGCAGGAGGTGAGGTTTTGATTCCTCTATATAGATCTTAAGGCTGCATTCACACCTAGGAGACACGTTTTTGGGCGTTTGACACTTTTCCATTGATTCTATGGCAATAGAAAAGTATCAGAAATGCCGGAATATGCCCGATTTGCGCAACAAAAATACCTCCGGGAGTAGTTTGAGCGTAGGGCGTTTGGCTTCAGGCATTTTTGAGCGGAGATGTGAACCATCTCCATAGAGAATCATTGATTTTTTCCAGTATTTTGTAGCTTCATGCTTCAGGCATATTTGAGCTACAAAACGCTCAGGTGTGAATGGGCCCTTAGTGAGACCTCATTTAGAATACTGTGTCCAGTTCTGGAAATCTCACTTACAAAAAGATATTGATAAAATAGAACAAGTTCAGAGACAGGTAACAAAAATGGTGAAAGGTCTGGGGGATAAAACATATCAAGAGCGACTTCAGGAACTTAATATGTACAGTCTGGAGGAAAGAAGGGCAAGGAGAGACATGACTGACAACTTTAACCACTTCAATACCGGGCACTTAGAACACTTCCTGCCCAGACCAATTTTCAGCTTTCAGTGCTGTTGCGATTCGAATGAGAATTGCGCGGTCGTGCGACGTTGTACCCAAACAACATTTTTATCATTTTGTTCCCACAAATAGAGCTTTCTTTTGGTGGTATTTGATCACCCCTGCGGTTTTTATTTTTTGCGCTATAACAAAAAAAGGCCGAAATTAAAAAAAAACAAAAAAAAACACATTTTTCTTTGTTTCTGTCACAAAAAATTGTATAAAGTACATTTTCTCCTTCACTGACGGGCACTGATGTGGCTACACTGATGGGCACTGATGAGGCTACACTGACGGGCACTGATGAGGCAGTACAGATTGGCACTGATGAGGTGGCACTGATAAGGTTGCACTGACGATGGGGCACATATGCAGCACTGATGGGCGGCACTGACAAGCAACACTGACGGGCACTGATACGTGGCACTGATATGCGGCACTGATGGACACTCCTAGGCGGCACTCATAAGTGGCACTGGGCACTGATAGGGGGCACTTTTAGGTGGCACAGGTGGGCACTTTTAGGTGGCACAGGTGGGCACTGATAGGTGGCACAGGTGGGCACTTATAGGTGGCAGTGGTGGGCACTCGTGCAACAAGCACTGTTAGGGAGGGCACTGGCAGACATCATACATGGGCACAGTGCCATCCCTACAGTGCATAATATTGCCCTTACCTGGTGGTCTAGTGGGGGCTACCTGGTGGTCCTGGGCGGCCTCTGTATGATTTCCCTGGTGGTCCTGGGCGGCCTCCTTGCGATGTTCGGGGGGGGGGGCTCCCTGGTGGTCCTGATCCGGCTCCCTGGTGGTCCAGTGGGGATGATCCTGAGGGTGGCTGCGCTGATAAACGTTCAGCGCAGCCCCCCCTGTCAGGAGAGCAGTCGATCGGCTCTCCGCTGCTCAGGTCTGCAGACCTGAGCAGAGGAAAAGCCGATAAACGGCTCTTCCTATTTACACTGTGATCAGCCGTGATTGATCACGGCTGATCACATGGTAAAAGGCTTTGGATCGAAGCCTTTTACCTCGGTCGGTAATGCGGTGGGTCAGACTGACCCACGGCACCACCGATCGCCGCGATGCACGCCCCCAGGGGCGCGCGATCGCGGATTATCCTGAGGACGTCAATAGACGTCCAGTCAGGATAGTGAAACACCTGCCCGGACGTCATTTGTCAATGCGCCGGGCGGGAAGTGGTTAAAATACATCAAGGGGGTGAATAAGGTTCAGGAGGGCAGTCTTCTCAATATGAAACCAAAATCAAGAACATGGGGACATGACCTTAAAGCGGAGTTCCACCCAAAAGTGGAGCTTCCACTGGTTGGATTCCTCCCCCCCTCAGGTGTCACATTTGGCACCTTTCGGGGGGGAGGACTCGGGCCGGCAGCCACGGCCCGGCAGCCATGGCAGCTGACATCAGCAGCCCAGCTCCCTCCTCCCTGTGCTACTGGCCGCCTGGCCAATAGCAAAGCGCAGCGGAGCCTCGCGCATGCGCAGTAAGGTGCCCAGCATGTAGGATGTAGGGCAGTGTACAGAGGTCAGTAGTATGTAGAGCAGTGTACAGATGTCAGTAGTATGTAGGGCAGTGTACAGAGGTCAGTAGGATGTAGGGCAGTGTACAGAGGTCAGTAGTATGTAGGGCAGTATACAGAGGCCAGTAGGATGTAGGGCAGCGTACAGAGGTCAGTAGGATGTAAGGCAGTGCACAGAGGTCAGTAGTATGTAGGGCAGTGTACAGAGGTCAGTAGGGTGTAGGGCAGTGTACAAAGGTAAGTGGTATGTAGGGCAGTATACAGAGGTCCGTAGTATGTAGGGTAGTGTACAGAGGTCAGTAGTATGTAGAGCAGTGTACAGAGGTCAGTAGTTGTAGGGCAGTGTACAGAGGTCAGTAGTATGTAGGGCAGTGCAGAGGTCAGTAGTTTGTAGGGCGTTGTAGAGAGGTCAGTAGGATGTAGGGTGGTGTAGGCAGGTCAGTAGGATGTAGGGTGGTGTAGAGAGGTCAGCAGGATGCAGGGTGGTGTAGACAGGTCAGTAGGAGGTAGGGTGGTGTAAAGAGGTCAGCAGGATGCAGGTAGTGTAGAGAGGTCAGTAGGATGTAGGGCAATGTACAGAGGTCAGTAGGATGTAGGGTGGTGTAGAGAGGTCAGTAGGATGTAGGGTGGTGTAGAGAGGTCAACAGAATGCAGGGTGGTGCAGGGTGGTGTAGAGAGGTCAGTAGGATGTAGGGTGGTGCAGAGAGGTCAGTAGGATGTAGGGTGGTGTAGTGAGGTCAGCAGGATGCAGGTTGGTGTAGAGAGGTTAATAGGATGTAGCGTGGTGTAGAGAGGTCAATAGGATGTAGGGCGATGTACAGGGAACAGTAGGGCAGAGAACAGGGGGTCAGCAGAGCAGAGGACAGGAGTTGGCAGGACAGAGAAGTAAGGGGTAAGTAGGGCATAGGACGGGGGCAACAGGACAATGTACAGGGGTCAGTGGAATGAAGAGCAATGTACAGAGGTCATAGAATGTAGGACAGTGTACAGGGATCAGTAGAGGAAAGGACTAAGTGTCACCAGGGGGGGTCAGAATGGAACACGCTGGGGGGGTCAAGAGGACATACACTGGGGGGGTCAGGAGG
>BLSH010316379.1:2275939-2290074 GCA_018402905.1 Glandirana rugosa | reverse complement strand
GAAAACATACACTGGGGGGGAGTCAGGAGGACATATGCCAATATTTCTGGGCTGGATTTCATGCAGAGAATGGCCGTGAGGTGTCCCGAACGTGGCTCTGGTTAGCCATGACGCCTCGAAGTCTGTAATATTTTCTCGGGGGAGCAATTGCCCTGTTGCACCCCCTGGATCTGTCCCTGATTGAAAGGGTGATTGATGATTGGAATAAACTACCAACAGAGGTTGTGAGACAGTCAACAGTATAAGGCAGGGTTTCTCAACCAGGGTTCCGTGGAACCTTAGGGTTCCTCCAGAAGTTGCTAGGGGTTCCTTGAGCAATGGTCAATTTCTAACTCTCAGATAAATTCCCAATGACACCATTGATCTTTTTAGCTATCTGTAAGGGGTAATTCTTCCCAATGACCACAAGTGTAAGGAGCATTCTTCCCATTGACCATCACACTGTTGTATCATGAGTTGTAGATTTTTAATTTTTAGCAGGGGTTCCTCGATACTGGAGAATTATTTCAAGGGTTCCTCGGCATTGAAAAGTTTGAGAAAGGCTGGTATAAGGCTTCAAACATGCTTGGGATAAACATAAATCTATAGTTAGACAACGAGACAAAACAAAAAAAAGGGCAGACTCGATGGACTACTCAGTCTTTTTCTGCCGTTACTTTTGTATGTTTCTATGTTTCTAACAGGAGTATACAGCCCTAGCATCACAGGGCAGATATACAGCTCAGCCTCACAGATCACGGTATAAAGCTCAGCCTCACAGATCAGGGTATATAGCTCAGCATTACAGATCAGGGTATATAGCTCAGCCTCACAGATCAGGATATACAGCTCAGCATTACAGATCAGGGTATACAGCTCAGCATCGCAGATCAGGGTATACAGCTCAGCATCGCAGATCAGGGTATATAGCTCAGCATTACAGATCAGGGTATACAGTTCAGCATTACAGATCAGGGTATATAGCTCAGTATTACAGATCAGGGTTTATATCTCAGCATTACAGATCATGGTACACAGCTCAGCATTACAGATAAGGGTATACAGCTCAGCATTACAGATCAGGGTATACAAGGCTGGGCTTTATACCTTGATCTGTGAGGCTGAGCTATATACCCTGATCTGTGAGGCTGAGCTATATACCCTGAGCTGTAATGTTGTGCTATATACCCTGGTCTGTGAGGCAGAGCTATATACCCTAATCTGTGAGGCTGAGCTGTATACTCTGTCCTGTGATGCTGGGGCTGTAAACTCCTGTTCTGTGATTCTGGGGATGAATACTCCTAACACTATGGGTGGAAGCAAGTGGAATACAGGGGATGGGGCTTATGAGAAGTGGGAGGGGTCAAAAGGGAAGAGCGGAGTCTAGCGCCCCCCCGTCCTAAAACTTTACCAGCTGCCACTGGTGCTTTGGCTAAATTAGATGAACTGGAGAACCGACAGGGGAGCTACAATTTCAGGATTAGGGGTATCCCCAGAACTATAAATGATATCCTGTCGACAGTAAGCTCTTTCATTAAAGACCTCTTACCAGACACTTCTTACTTCAAGCTAGAGCAAGGATGTAGTGGTAAAACCACATTTCTACTTCAGTTAAGGAAGCAGTAATGAAAAAAGCCAGAGAATCTACACAGATGACAATCCAAGGGCATCATGTATAAGTCTTTGCGGACTTATCCCCTACCACGATCCAAAAGAGAAGATCCATTAAACCTCTTCTTACAGCTTTAACCAACAAGTCTATGAAATATCGCTGAACTTTTCCGTTTTGCCTCAAATTCAACTTTCAGAACAAGTCATATGCCTTTTCCTCTGTTCTAGATGGGGAACAGCTACTCCTACAGTTGGGTATCATCTCTCTGGAGCCTCCATCTTCACTAACAGGAGGGATTGCGGGGTCCTCCAAGCGACCATCTCCACCTAGTCCTCTAACTCGGGTCTGCAACAAAACCAAAACTAAGCAATCTAGAGACTCCTGGCTGCTGTGATCAAGAAGGGCCCAGACTGAATGAGCTCCTTATTGCCTCATTGGGTGTCTTTTAGTGGTGTTTCCCCTTGGGACTTATTTTGACGTTATAGTCGGGTTATTGAGTACAGAAGAGCATGGCATTCAACAGTTGTCATTTTAGAGGATGTTTGCACTCCTTTTCTTCATTATGATCAGTTAATCTTCAGTTGTTTTAAAGGATAAGTTCACCTTTTGGAAAATGGTATATGTGCCACCTATATTTAGGGTGGAACATGTAATGTTCCAACAGCTACAGCCAGCCACTCCCCCTCCCCAGTGACAGCAGGCAGACATCTTCTCCGGGCGCCCACTGTCACTCTTTGTAAATAATGTGAATGAACTAGCACGGTGCTGTGAGTGCCGTGGTAGATCATTGATTCTTCCTGTCAGATTGTATCGGCTTGGCCATACAAGGAGTCCTGCGTGGCATCAGAGATCTGCTGATTGCTGGTGCAATGCTACAGGCTCCCAAAACAAAAAATAATAAATGCACATTTTTCTACCAGCAAAAAAATGTGCATTTATTATTTTTTGTTAAAAGGTGAACTTATTCTTTAAACCTGAAGAGGGTCTCAGATTCTGGATGGTTCAGCGGCTCCCCTTGGGGAGGGGGGGTATTGTTTATACTATGTGTGTATGGGTGTCCTGTTCATGTTCCTATCCTTTCTCCCTCCCCTCCCCCAAGGTGTGACTCTATATTTGTTTACCATTGCTAGTTGATAAATCTTTAACGCTAATAGGCAGGAGCAGTAGTCATGCTCCTCCACCTGCTCCTCAGCTAAGCGTTTGCCTTTTTGCGAAGTGGGTTCATGCCCCCCCCCCTCCAGGAAGGACATGGTTCAATAGAAGCCCAATAACAGTGGGTGGCAGGTCCACCACTGTTTCATTTTTTGGATTTAACCTTGGTGAGTTTTCTTTCTTTTAATTTCTTTCTCTCAAGTTTTCTCATAGTGGTAAAGGATGTTAAGGTCTCTGCAGTCAATCACAGGTCTACTTCTTCTTATTGGTCTCCCAACAAGAATCGCCTGAGGTGCTCCTGAGGGAAGTGGGTGAGCCATTGTATAATTTTTGAGCACTCTACTGTCCATCACTATAGCTGGGGGTACTGATGCTACTTCTCCACTACGCATAGTTTCCCACAACACTCAGGGACTGCACTCTCCTGTTAAGAGGGGCAACATTTTTACTTACTACCACTCACAAAAAGTGGATATTCTTTTTCTTTAGGAAACACATTTCCTCCACCAATACGGCCCTTCATTCATCCACCAGAAATACTTTTTTTCCTTGCTAATGCAGAGGACAAGACAAAAGGGGTAGCCATTTTTTTTTTCTAAAAGGAGGAAGTCAAAGACCTGGAAGGCCGCTTTCTTCTGTTGAAGGGGGTAATAGGGAACAGATTGTATACATTTATTTCCTACCATACCCCTAATCGGGGCCAACCTGTTAGGGCTGGGCTCAGCCCTTCCTTCTCAGAGCTCTAGTGCTCAGCTGTCGGTTAATTGCCAGTACTCTTCATTCCAGTGACTCACATGTTCTTCATTTCCTGCTCGTCAGCTAGCCCTGCTGGCTATTTAAACTGCCTGGATGAGATCTCCTGTGCCTTCGCCTGGTCAACATATCCTGATACTCTCTGCTGTATTTGTCCTGTTAAAGACTTTGCCTGGATGACTTCCCTTCTGGTTCCTGATCATGTTTGCTGCCTCTATTACACTGATCTCTGGCTTCCTGTTTCACTGGCTTGTTCCGACTACCCGCTCTGGTTACCGAACCCTGGTTATGTTTTGACTACGTTTGCTCTGTTTGTGCCATTTTATTAAAAAGTGTGATTTTTACTGCACTTGTCACATACCTGGTGGTGGAGTCTGATATGCGAAGGATAGCCTCTCTAACACCTCCAACTGGAGAACCCCTGATAGAGCTGAGAGTGACTCTGGAGTACAGAGTGGCATGAGTGCTGGACAGGATCGCTGGTGTAGGTGCTGGCAACACCTCAGATTAGAACTGTGAGATGTCACTGACTGGAAGGCTGCTGCAGCAGACAGCGATGTGGACACCGGAGATGGAGACCACAAGAAAGATGCAGGCAGACCGGATGATGCACAGCTAGGCAGAAAAGGAACAGGTGCAAAGGCATAAGACTATTCAGGATACAGGCCGGGTTCTGGTAGCAGGCGGGGAACGAGGTACCAAGGAGAAGGCAGGAGAGTAGTCAGGGTACAAGCCAGGTTCTGGCAGCAGGCGGGCAACAAGGTACCAAGAAGCAGACAGGGGAGTAGTCAGAGACAAGTTGGGGTCAGGTGCAGGCAGATAGCAGGATAGTCGGTAGCAAGCCAAGTAGTCACTGGAACAGGAACTGCAAGATAACAGGTAGCAGGGGCCACAGGGAACGCTGTAGACCATACAGCACTGAACCGTGGTCTTAGCCTTGTTTAAATAGCCCATTTGGTGCTAGGAACTGTCACAAGTGTGTGCATGCGCATTCCTGTGCACGCGTGCGCATACAGATTCTCATCTTGGAACCTATTTTGCCGCCTATCTTCAGGAGAACAGGCATTTTCCTGCGCCTGCTGGCTTGCCTTTCCTGACAGCGCTTTTCTCCCAGTCTGATTTATGGTTCCTGATACAACCCCGTGTTTTTATTTCTATGCTTCAGACCCTAACGCCTTACTTTGAATGGGCTATTATAATGGGAGGATGACTCCCTCCTAAACAGAGTCTGTGGCTCGTTAGACTTCTTCATTTTTATCAGCTGGTAGATATTTGGAGGGAACTACACCCCACCTAGAGGGACTATACTCATTTCTCTTCACCACACGCGACATATGCCAGGATAGATCATATTTTTTGTGTCAGCTGACACTATTCTCCACACCACTAATGCTTACATAAGGGATGTAAGCATTACATCGGTCTGGTCGTACCACGCCATGGTGGGTCTTATTTATTTTATTTATTTTAGGTACTTCTATAGCGCCATCAATTTACGCAGCGCTTTACATATATATATATATTTTACATTCACATCAGTGCCTACCCTCAAGGAGCTTACAATCTAAAGTCCCTAACTCACATTCATACATATACTAGGGACAATTTAGACAGGATCTAATTTACCTACCAGCATGTCTTTGGAGTTCGGGAGGAAACCGGAGTACCCGGAGGAAACCCACGCAGACACAGGGAGAACATGCAAACTCCAGGCAGGTAGTGTCATAGTTGGGATTCGAACCAGTGACCCTTTTGTTGCCAGGCGAAAGTGCTACCCACTACACCACTGTGCCGCCCGGTCTTATATTGAATATGCCCTCAGGGTCTCAGGGCAGCCTGAGTTGGTAATTAAATAAGTCCCTTCTTAGTGACCTGGTGCAATGCTCTGAAATTGATAAGTTTTCATAGGAATATTTACAACTTAATGAAACTGTAGATATCTCCCTGGAGACGCTGTGGGCAGCTCACAAGGCCACCATTAGGAGAAAGTTCATTCAAATAGCTTCCCAACCCAAACTTGAACATCAAGCAGAGATAGCTAAACTCGTAAGGGAATTTCAGGAACTGTGCAAGATTCATAAACGTAAGCCCTCATGTGATACGCTTTCCAAGATGGAGGGAGTTCAGCTAGCTTTGAATTTGGCCTTGACTACCAAAGCTGAGAAAATCTCAGATGGAGCAGAGCTAAGTTTTACTCTCAATATGACAGGATAGGCTTTGCCCAAACTCTGTATCATAAAAGGGGTGTACACACAGAACCCCCAAAAGATTATAGAGGAATTCCATACATTTTACTCTAGCCTCTATCAACTGGAAAAGCTAGAAGAGGATTGGATTCCTTTTTGGATCGTCTTCCATTACCTCAGTTGGCAACCCATCACTGTAATCATCTCGAAGCCCCTATCTCTGCGGTGGAAGTGGAAACAGGCAAAGCGGAGATCAGCACTAGGGCTAGATGCACTATCTGTACCATGCTATAAAACATTCGGGAGGACTCTTGCCCACTTCATGATTACGTTCTTCAATTCCCTTCAGTTGGGTGGCGCTCTTGATGAGGCCTCTAATTTGGCCTTTATCTCAGTCATTCCTAAGCCTGGTAAGGACCATGGGGAAGTAAGCAACTATAGACCAGGCTTCCTTCCTTTATAAGTTTGTATAAACACAAGGATCAAGTGAGCTTTATCCCTGGAAGGCAAGGTCCAGACCAGATTAGAAGGGCCATTGATGTAATCTCGATTCTTTGAGCAAGGTGGGATGGGGTCCCCCTCAAGAGAGCTTTTTGTTCTCCTTGGACCTTCAAAAAGCCTATGACTCTGTTTCCTGGCCGTTCTTATTTTTGGTCTTGGAACATTGGGGTCTTGGACCTTGTCTTTTGGGGATCCTCTTTGGCCTCTATTAGTCACCTTCGGCTCAGGTTCAAATACAGAGTTTTTTCTTGCTTCCAATCCGCATAGCCAGAGGCACTAGACATGGGTGTCCATTATCTCCCCTAATCTTCACTATTGTGTTCAAAACATTAGTGATAGCTATTAGGTAAAATCCACGGGGTCAAGTGCGGTCCCCAAATTCATAAATATGTGCTTTTTTGCAGATGATCTCCTTCTTTTTGTAACTTTCCTGCTTATCTCAACCCTTAATATCGTTACTAGGGATGGGCCCCCGGTTCGAATCGAACGCATATACGACTCGAACATCAGGGGTTCGCCTGTTCAGCACACTCTGAACATTATAGGGTGTTCGTGGGAACTTCGAGCGCCCCGTAATGCATTCCAATGGCGGGGGAAATGCCGCCTGCTGATTGGCCAAAGCATGCACATGACCTGCATGCTTTGGCCAATCACAGAGCGCTCTGCTGTGAGAGATATGATTGGCTAAAGGCAGGGTGCTCAGCAGTCTCAATCCACGCCCCACACTATATAAAGCTGCTTGTACAGCAGCTCTATGTAGTGTGTGTATAACGGTGGATAGAGAGTGAGCTTAGCTAGTGGCATGCAGGCAGTTTAGTGCAGCTAGCTGATTATTCTGCATTGTGACAGATAGATAGATAGATAGATAGATAGATAGATAGATAGATAGATAGATAGATAGATAGGGCAATCTATATACAGTCAGTTAGTGCAGGCAGTGCAAGAATATATATACCTTCATAGTGTATATATATGACGTGGGGGTCCCCCCCAAAATCCAAACCAGGCCCTTGGAGTCTGGCATGGATTTTAAGGGGAACCCCAGGCCAATTTTTTTTTAAAAAATGACGTGGGGGTCCCCCCAAAATCCAAACCAGGCCCTTCAGGTCTGGTATGGATTTTAAGGGGAACCCCGCGCCAAAATTAAAAAAAAATGATGTGGAGGTCCCGCCCAAAATCCAAACCAGGCCCTTCAGGTCTGGTATGGATTTTAAGGGGAACTCCATGCCAAAATAAAAAAAATTACGTGGGGGTCCCTACCAGGCCCTTCAGGTTCTTTCACTCCGGGGGGGGGATCGCGGGTAGCCGGCGGAGATCGAATCCGCCGCACCCGCTCCCTGGCCCTTCCCGGACACAGAGAGTGAGCGGGCACGCCTCCGGCGGCGAGCGCTTACTGTGCACGATCTGGCAGCCGTTTTGACGGCGTTTTGCCTTACAGAGCCACTCTGTTGCCGTCAAATGCCGATCGGCGGTCGGCAAGGGGTTAATAAGGGGCCGTAGATCCTGACCCCCCCCCCATGTGAATAGGTATGGGGTACATTGTACCCCTACCCATTCACCAAAAAGGGAGGTAAGAAGAAGCAAGAAGAAGATGAAGATTGAAGATTGAAGACGGAGAGAGGAAGGAAGAAGACCAAAAGAAGAAGCAGAAGACCAGAAGAAGGACCGGGGCAGGAGAAGATGGAGGAAGAAAGAAGAAAGAAGAAGAGCTATTTTACATAATAAAGGACTTGTCAAAAACTGCATCTTGTTTTTTGTACCACTTTACAATGTACCCCATACCTATTCACATGGGGGGGGGTCGGGGGGCTTTTTCAGATTTCAATAAGCCCTCCGCCCACAGACCCCCACAACCACCGGCAATGGGTGTGGGGATGAGGCCCTTCTTCCCATCAACATGGGGACAGAGTGCTTTGTCCCCTCAAAGCATCCTCCCCATGTTGACGGCATGTGGCCTGATATGGTTTAGAAGGGGGTGCTTGCTCGTCCCCACCCCCTCCTGCCATGCCATGGCTGCGTGCTTGGACAAGGATCTGATTTGGATTTTGGGGGGAACTCTACGCCATTTTTTTTTAAATTTGGCCCGGGGTTCCCCTGAAGGGCCTGGTATGGACTTTTGTGGGGACCCCCACGTCATTTTTTTAACATTTTGGCATGGGGTTCCCCTTAACATACATACCAGATCTGAAAGGCCTGGTTTGGATTTTGGGGGGACCCCCACATCATATTTTAAAAAATTTGGGGCAGGTTCCCCTTAAAATACATACCAGACCTGAAGGGTCTGTTACAGACTTTGGGGGGAACCCTACGAAAATTTTTTTTAACATTTCGGAACAGGGTTCCCCTTAAAATCCGTACCAGACCTGAAGGGTCTGGTATGGACTGGGGGGGCAACGCAATGCTTTTTCAGTGATTTTATCTATATTGCTGGGAACTGGCAATAGATTACAGCCGTGAGTGGTTTTAAATGACAATTTTTCCTGTACAAATGCCATTTTGCTCTGGCTATGTTCTAAACATCACAGAGGTGCGCCCTTTTACAGGCCGACCAAAGGAACCCCCCAGGCACGATATTTAAAGGAATATTTCATTTTTATTGTTTCATTTTAAGCATTATTAAAATCACTGCTCCTGAAAAAACTTTTTTTTTGCATTGATACATGTCCCCTAGGGCAGGACCCGGGTCCCCATACACTTTTTAGGGCAATAACTTGCATATAAGCCTTTAAAATGAGCACTTTTGATTTTCCATATTCGAGTCCCATTGATTTTAATGGCGTTCGCGTGTTCGCACAAATTTTTTGTCTGTTCGCAAGTTCTGGTGCCAACCGAACCAGGGGGTGTTCAGCCCATATTTGCGGGCTTAATATGTCTAAGTCCATGGCCCTAAATATTAACATTTCGCCTTCACATGGATATTTCTATCCGCTACCTGGGGATAGACCTCACCTCCAGCATGGACTAATTATATAACTTGAATTATGCCCCGATGTTTAAAAAAATTGAAGCTGATTTGCAACACTGGTCCCAGTGTAACTTATAAAAGTATCTCACAAAAGTGAGTACACCCCTCACATTTTTGTAAATATTTTATTATAGCTTTTTGTGTAACAACACTGAAGAAATTACACTTTGCTACAATGTAAAGTAGTGAGTGCACAGCTTGTATAACACTGTAAATTTGCTGTTCCCTCAAAATAACTTAACACACAGCCATTAATGTCTAAACCACTGGCAACAAAAGTGATTTCCCCCTAAGTGAAAATGTCCAAATTGGGCCCAAAGTGTCAATATTTTGTGTGGCCACCATTATTTTCCAGCACTGCCTTAATCGTCCTGGGCATGGAGTTCACTAGAGCTTCATAGGTTTCCACTGGAGTCCTCTTCCACTCCTCTGGGATGACATCACGGAGCTGGTGGATGTTAGAGACCTTGCGCTCCTCCACCTTCCATTTAAGGATGCCCCACAGATGGTCAATAGGGTTTAGGTTTGAAGACATGCTTGGCAAGTCCATCACCTTTACCCTCAGCTTCTTTAGCAAGGCAGTGGTCGTCTTGGAGGTGTGTTTGGGGTTAAAATGCCCTGCGGCCAAGTTTACGAAGGGAGGGGATCATACTCTGCTTCAGTATGTCACAGTACATGTTGGCATTCATGGTTCCCTCAATGAACTGTAGCTCCCCAGTGCTGGCAGCACTCATGCAGCCCCAGACCATGACACTCCCATCACCATGTTTGACTGTAGGCAAGACACACGTCTTTGTACTCCTCACCTGGTTGCCACCATACACGCTTGACACCATCTGAGCCAAATATGTTTATCTTGGCCTCATCAGACCACAGGACCCAGGTCCAGTAATCCATGTTATTGGTCTGCTTGTCTTCAGCAAACTGTTTGCGGGCTTTCTTGTGCATCATCTTTAGAAGAGGCTCCCTTCTAGGACAACAGCCATGCAGACCAATTTAATGCAGTGTGTGGCGTATGGTCTGAGCACTGACAGGCTGACCCCCACCCCTTCAACCTCTGCAGCAATGCTGGCAGCACTCATACATCTATTTCCCAAAGACAACCTCTGGATATGACACTGAGCACATGCACTCAACTCCTTTGGTCGATCATGGCAAGGCCTGTTCTGAGTGGAACCTGTCCTGTTAAACCGCTGTATGGCCTTGGCCGCCATGCTGCAGCTCAGTTTCAGGGTCTTGGCAATCTTCATATAGCCTAGGCCAGGAGTAGGCAACCTGCGGCCCTCCAGCTGTTGCAGAACTACAAGTCCCATCATGCCTCTGGGAGTAATTGTAACTGCCAGCCTTGCAATGCCTCATGGGAAATGTAGTTCTACAACAGCTGGAGGGCCACAGGTTGCCTATCCTTGGCCTAGGCCATCTTGATGTAGAGCAACAATTCTTTTTTTAGATCCTCAGAGAGTTCTTTGCCATGAGGTGCCATGTTGAACTTCCTGTGACCAGTATGAGAGTGTGAGAGCGATAACACCAAATTTAATGCACCTGCTCCCCATTCACACCTGAGACCTTGTAACACTAATGAGTCACATGACACCAGGGAGGGAAAATGGCTAATTGGGCCCAACTTGGACATTTTCAGAGGTGTACTCACTTTTGTTATCAGCGGTTTAGACATTAATGGCTGTGTGTTGAGTTATTTTGAGGGGACAGCAAATACAAGCTGTACACTCACTACTTTACATTGTGGCAAAGTGTCATTTCTTCAGTGTTGTCACATGAAAAGATAGAATAAAATATTTACAAAAATGTGAGGGGTGCACTCACTTTTGTGACATACTGTATCATGGTTGGGTAGGGTCAAC
The DNA here is from genome assembly GCA_018402905.1 of Glandirana rugosa. Lineage (NCBI taxonomy): Eukaryota > Metazoa > Chordata > Amphibia > Anura > Ranidae > Glandirana > Glandirana rugosa. The sequence continues at coordinate 2,279,064 of BLSH010316379.1, read as the reverse complement.
ACGATCAAGATGACACTATAATAAATAAAAAGACAGAAAAGCCATTGGCTACTCTATCCAAAGTTAAAAAAAAGTTAAACTGTAAATCTGAACTTATGCTACCTCTTTATTCCTGCACAGTTATACAGGCTCCTCTCTTAACTGACATTTCTTCCTCTGATTTCACTGTAAGCTTCTCACAGTGTGCATTAGAAGCTGCAGTAAGTCAGACAGAGCTTGTATCATTTCTTAAGCCTAGGTTCACATTGGTGCGATTTGGCATGAGATTTGACATAATCGCTTCTCAGCCTTTTGGCTAAGATCAAGTGTAGTATCGACCTTGGCCCTTAGGGGTGTCTCTGCTTTACAGCTAGGACGTTGAGAGCCACTTGTATCTATCCAAGCCATTCGGTCCTTGTGGGGTATCCTCGGTTTCTCCCTTACGTCCTTTGGCACCTATTTTTAATAATCCTCAATTTCCACTGGGGATGGTGGCTGGTTAAAGGGTTGTATAGGATCAGGCACTTTTCCCCCCAATGGCCTACTCTCCCTGAGCTTTTGTGAACGAACTTTGAAGGCGCTAACTATAGAGCGCTTTCATTTGTTCCAAATTTCCCTCTTAAGTCCACATCCCCTAGGCCTACAGTTTATGAACAGCGGTGTGCTCAAGATCTTTATTAATTGTTAATGGAGGATCAGGATAAACTCCCTTACACGGTGGATTAGGAGAAGGATTTATCCAAAGAATGTGATTTAGATACATGGTACAACTTTAGCCTAGCAGCAAAAGGGTCGCTGGTTCGGATCCCAACCACGACACTACCTGCCTGGAGTTTGCATGTTCTCCCTGTGCCTGCGTGGGTTTCCTCCAGCCACTCCGGTTTCCTCCCACATTCCAAAGACATGCTGGTAGTTTAATTGGATTCTGTCTAAAAAATTGCCCCTAGTATGTGTATGAATGAATGTGAGTTAGGGACCTTAGATTGTAAGCTCCTTGAGGGTAGGGACTGATGTGAATGTACAATGTATATGTAAGGCACTGCGTAAATTGACGGCACTATATAAGTAACTGAAATAAATAAAATAAAAAAATAAAATGGTTTTGCTCACTCCTACAAGGGATCATGAATGTTGTGCTGATTGAAGCAAGTCTAAAAGTAATTACTAACCTGGTTCCCGTTCGGTTAGCCAAAATGTACTTATCCTCTTCTTCTCTATGTTTCAGGGGGTGTGATCTCCTGGAATCGATGTATCATATTTGGTGGGAGTGCCCCAGGATACAAAACTTTTTGGGGGACAAATTGTCCATTGCCAGATGCTGGAAGAAGCAGATGATCTCTCTAGCTACAGCAAAGTGAAAAATCTCCTGGATCATGATGCGGGAGCGGATGACCAGTATTTTGCAGAATTCGGTCCATAAATTTGAACTTACCTGGGAGCCCTGGTATATGAATATGGTATGAATATCTCCCTGTTTTAACAGGGGGAGCATATTTGTCCTTGTGATTGACTGTATCAGACCTCCTATATGTCCTTAATTAGGTCCTATTTTCTTCTTTTCCTACTTTTCTACTCTTTTCTTTCTCAGACGGAATGGGTTTATGCAACCAATTCTCAGGGAGCTTAGAGGGAGGGGTTAGCTTGGGGTCTTTTTATTGTTTCCTTTCCCCAATTATGGCCTTGGTTCATAGTAATTTGCTTTGTTTACAGTACGCTTTGACCATTTCTGGTTTTCCTAATGAGGAGATGGGCCATAGGCCCTTTAAATAACTTAATAATGGACTATTTTTTTATACCAAGTTGTTATAACGCTTTATATTTCTATATTACATATGCTGTATCTACGCATTCAGAATGTCTTTTATATATTCTTTATAATATCAATAAAAAATGATTTAAAAAATAAAAATTATTTAGAAGGTGTGTTTTTTTTGTGGGGGCGGAGGTGTATCTAGGGTAGCTAAAGCGGAGTTCCAGTCTAAGGGGAAAAAAAATGAAAAGTCTGCAGCTATAAATACTGTCGCTGCTAACTCATAATTTAACTGCTTCCACACCGCGAGCAGTATATTTACTGCAGCAGTGTGGATGCTTCCCGGGAATCGCCGTAAATAAGCAGCGATTTGCGGGTGGCCGCTAGGGGGCGCGCGAGTGCCGCCGGCGGCTCACACCCGCTGTGCTCCTGAGGTGTGTGCTCGCGGCTCAGGCGGACCCGATGTCCACTGGCGAGCCGCGATGTAAACACGGCGGTTCCCCGCTCTGTCAGTGCGTGCATAGGAGATCTACTGATCCCTGTCACTGGGATCAGTTAGATCTCTTATGCCCATGGTAGCCTAGCCCCCCCACAGTTAGAACACACCCAGGGAACACAGTTAACCCCTAGATCTCCCCCTGCAGGTTAACCCCTTCACTGCCAGTGACATTTATACAGTAATCAGTGGACATTTACATTTCTGATCGCTGTATAAATGTTATTGGTCCCAAAAAAGGGTCAAAATGGTCCGATATGTCTGCCCCTATATTGCAGTACCGCTAAAAATCGCAGATCGCCACCATTACTAGTAAAAAAAAAAACAACCCAGAAATGAATTCTCACCATCTGTAAACGTGGCCACTTTTGCGCAAACCAATCAATAAACGCCGATTGCAATTTTTTTTACCAAAACTATGAGGAATTATATAAATCGGCCAAAACCGATGAAAAAAACAGTTTTTTTTATATATATTTTTTTGGGATTTGTATTTTAGCAAAAAGTAAGAAAAACATTTTTTTTTTTTTTGCAAAATTGTCGCTCTTCTTTTGTTTATAGCGGTGACCAGAAATGACACAGAGGCGATCAAATACTACCAAAAAAAAAGCTCTATTTGTGGGGAAAAAAAGGACGCAAATTTTGTTTGGGTACAACGTCGCACGACCACGCAATTGTCAGTTAAAGCGACGCAGTGCCAAATCGCAAAAAGTGCTCTGGTCCTTAAGTGTGAAATCCTTCCGGGGCTGAAGTGGATAAAGACACTTACCTGTTAAGGGATCCCACAATGTCAGCACCCCAAGAAAATTCAGGCACTGGCATTGCAAGTAAGGGAATGGTCCCGCCATCTTCTGGGACACACACAGGTCCTAGAAGGCGGGGGGGGGGGGGGGCTGGACA
>BLSH010316379.1:2259082-2275929 GCA_018402905.1 Glandirana rugosa | reverse complement strand
GGGGGGGGGGGGGGGGGGCCTGGACATGGCTTAGATCTTTCCAGGAATTGAGAGGAATGGGAGCGGGTAACTATCCAGGAACTGGGAGGGCGCTCCCATTTAATTTAATTAAATTTGACTCATTTAGTGTTATTTTTTAAAATTTTTTTGTGGGTATTTAATCGTTAGTTTTACACTATCACTTTAAATAGTTACATAGTCGCATTTTACTTTTGTCACTCAATGTTTTTTCTTTTTCTGTAAAAAAGATTGTACAATCATGAGGCCTTCCCACAAGAATAGGTCCAATATAGTTTAAAGGAGCTTCTGTAACCCTTCATATCCCATTGCACCCTTAAAAACCACCAGAAATGTATCTAAATCCTTAAAGTGGTTGTAAACCTCAGACAAGAAACCTGGACAAAGCATATACCTCTATAGTGTGTACTTGTCTCAATCCAGAGCACTAAGTGTCACTACTGTCTGCTGCCTCTGTCCCCTGCTGTCAGCATGAATCACTTCTGACAAGTTTTCCTGACACCAAGAGAAAAAAGGTGACAGGGGAGGGATCTCTGACTGATTGGCAGCCTTAGCTCTATTCCTGTGTACTGTGTGAAGGGGGGGGGGGGGTACCGGGGGTTCCCTTTCCACCAATAAGCTGTCAGAACTCTCCTCACTGAGCTCTGCAGAGTCTAACTTCAGCTCTCTGCCCCTTTTTTTCAGACAAGCTTTATCAACCTAGGACTTTAAAGCAAGTAGAGAAGATAAGACTGCAGATAGACAGATACAACGTATGTAGGGGGATTTGTTTAATCTCTGTGCATCACCCGAGGCCAGTCACTTCACTGGGTATAGGTAAGGGTTTAACAACCACTTTAAAATGTATCTAAAGCCAACATCTTTTTTTTTTGGGATAGAATGGGAAAGACTTAGCAAGTCTCTTTTTTATTGTTTTCTGGGTCCCTGCTGGAAAGAACACTATGCTATCCATACACTAGTCAAAACATTGTTCGAAAGGGTTCTCGAAAAAGCAACACATGGTCCTGAGAGCAAACGATATCGGCAATATTGCCATCATGTAATGGCTGAACTTTGAATGATAAATCGATCAGTGGACACAGTAGAATCATTTGTTAGTTTTTTTGCTTCTGGGTAACATATGCGCAGTACCAACAGTTACATTTTTAACAGGCAAGAAACACATCCTTCCATTTATTGTCCTTTCGGTAGAAGTTTCCCAAACTTTTCCTTCGATATTTTGGCTCGAAAATGTCACAATCGATTTTCAATCTGTGCCCATTAACTTGACGAAAACAAACAAGTTGTCCAAATGAGAGATTTTCAAACCATGTTTCCTCTAGTATAGGGGCACCATTAGTCCTGGTGTCCATTACAAAAAGTAATGAGAGTTGTCACAGGAACAGGAGATGTGGAAATCTTCCAATGAGGACACCTGTTTCAGTAACAACTGTCCAGGAGGGGAATTCCTCTCATTTTTGCAGAAATTTTTATCTAACTTCTTGCTGCATCTTTGTGACAGGAAGTGAAGGGACATCTCCCCCGACAGGGAATGCATCCATTCTCTACTCAAGATTTAAAAAAAACAAAAAACCTGTTAGCATTACATGAATTTTAATGTCACTTTCCCATTGTCTCCATTGCATTTCAACAATCTGGTGAAATTTTGCCAAAACCTCCTGATTTTCACCATCATTTCGGGAAAATGAACACTCAATTTTGCATATCCTCCGGTTTACACATAGAAATAAAAAGACAGAAAAGCCATTGGCTACTCTATCCAAAGTTAGAAAAAAAAGTTAAACTGTAAATCTGAACTTATGCTACCTCTTTATTCCTGCACAGTTACAGTGCCTTGCGAAAGTATTCAGCCCCCTTTGAACACATTTCAGGCTTCAAACATAAAGATATAAAACTGTAATTTTTTGTGAAGAATCAACAACAAGTGGGACACAATCATGAAGTGGAACGAAATTTATTGGATATTTCAAACTTTTTTAACAAATAAAAAACTGAAAAATTGGGCGTGCAAAGTTATTCAGCCCCCTTAAGTTAATACTTTTGTAGCGCCACCTTTTGCTGAGATTACAGCTGTAAGTCGCTTGGGGAAGTCTCTATCAGTTTTGCACATCGAGAGACTGAAATTTTTGCCCATTCCTCCTTGCAAAACAGCTCGAGCTCAGTGAGGTTGAATGGAGAGCGTTTGTGAACAGCAGTTTTCAGTTCTTTCCACAGATTCTCGATTGGATTCAGGTCTGGACTTTGACTTGGCCATTCTAACACCTGGATATTTTTATTTGTGAACCATTCCATTGTAGATTTTGCTTTATGTTTTGGATCATTGTCTTGTTGGAAGACAAATCTCCGTCCCAGTCTCAGGTCTTTTGCAGACTCCATCAGGTTTCCTTCCAGACTGGTCCTGTATTTGGGTCCATCCATCTTCCCATCAATTTTAATCATCTTCCCTGTCCCTGCTGAAGAAAAGCAGGCCCAAACCATGATGCTGCCACCACCATGTTTCACAGTGGGGATGGTGTGTTCAGGGTGATGAGCTGTGTTGCTTTTACGCCAAACATACGTTTTGTATTGTTGCCAAAACATTCAATTTTGGTTTCATCTGACCAGAGCACCTTCTTCCACATGTTTGGTGTGTCTCCCAGGTGGCTTGTGGCAAACTTTAAACTACACTTTTTATGGATATCTTTAAGAAATGGTTTTCTTCTTGCCACTCTTCCATAAAGGCCAGATTTGTGCAGTATACGACTGATTGTTGTCCTATGGACAGAGTCTCCCACCTCAGCTGTAGATCTCTGCAGTTCATCCAGAGTGATCATGGGCCTCTTGGCTGCATCTCTGATCAGTCTTCTCCTTGTATGAGCTGAAAGTTTAGAGCAGGGGTGTCAAACTCCATTTCATCGAGGGCCGCATTAGCCATATGGTTGCCCCAAAAGGGCCGGTTGTATCTGTGGTGCGATACGTAAAAAGTGCTGGGTACAAGAGTACGTTATGTACAGAGTGCAGAACCGAGGTTTACGCTATGTACAGAGTGCAGGGTTCAGGAGTGCGTTACATACAAAGCTCAGGGGTATGCTGTGTACAGAATGCAGGGTTTAGGGGTGTGCTATACACAATGTGCAACACCAACCCCCTCACTGAGGCATCCTTGCATCTCTCTCCTACCTTGCCTAGCTCTACTACCTCCCTCTGTAGGCGGCTTTGTCTCACCTTGCAGGGAGCAAAAGCGGAGGGTGAAAGTTGGAGGTGGCAAAATGGAGTTCTTCCACATTCCGGCTGCAAAACTGGGTGCGAGGGCCACATGACAAGGCCTGGAGGGCCGCATTCGGCCCGCGGGCCTTGTGTTTGACATATGTGGTTTAGAGGGACGGCCAGGTCTTGGTAGATTTGCAGTGGTCTGATACTCCTTCCATTTCAATATTATCGCTTGCACAGTGTTCCTTGGGATGTTTAAAGCTTGGGAAATCTTTTTGTATCCAAATCCGGCTTTAAACTTCTCCACAACAGTATCTCGGACCTGCCTGGTGTGTTCCTTGTTCTTCATGATGCTCTCTGCGCTTTAAACGGACCTCTAAGACTATCACAGTGCAGGTGCATTTATACAGAGACTTGATTACACACAGGTGGATTCTATTTATCATCATTAGTCATTGAGGTCAGCATTGGATCATTCAGAGATCCTCACTGAACTTCTGGAGAGAGTTTGCTGCACTGAAAGTAAAGGGGCTGAATAATTTTGCATGCCCAATTTTTCAGTTTTTTATTTGTTAACCACTTCAATACTGGGCACTTAAACCCCCTTCCTTCCCGGACCAATTTTCAGCTTTCAGCGCTGTTGCAGTTTGAATGACAATTGCGCGGTCATGCGACACTGTACCCATATGAAATTTTTATCATTTTTTTCACACAAATAGAGCTTTCTTTTGGTGGTATTTAATCACCCCTGGGTTTTTTATTTTTTGCGCTATAAATTAAAAAAGACAAAAAATTTTCAAAAACAATGCATTTTTCTGCGTTTCTGTTATAAAATTTTGCAAATAAGTAATTTCTCTTGATAAATTTTGACCAAAAATCATACTGCTACATTTCTTTGGTAAAAATAACCCAAATCGGAGTTTATTTGGTGTTGGCGGACAGACAGATGTGACGGGGACTGTGACAGATATGACAGTGACATACAGATGTTTTGTGTATGGTGACAGATGTTTGAGGACTGTGACAGATGTTTGGGGACTGTGACAGATGTTGTGTATGGTGACAGATGTTTTGGGGACTGTTTTATGGGGTGACAGTGTGACATGTATGTGGACAGGGGTATCAGTGTGCTTGGTGCACTGTGTGGGGGGCGATCTGTGACAGCTTTCTGCATGAAATCATCTCCATGCAGAAAGCTGTCACAGAGCTGCAGCTCCCTCCCCCCCCCCCCCCCCGCACTGAGCTCTCACTGAGCTCGGCGGGGGAGAACTGTCACAGAGACGCTCGTCTCTGTTGACAATGTGACGGCTGTGATTGGACACAGCCGTCACATGATCGGGAGGGCCAGTCACTGCGCCCGTATCCCGATCTCTGCTCAGCTGGATCCTGTGATCATAATGATCACAGGATCCAGCAGCAGCGCGGCGCGTGCCCGCGCTGCGAGCCCCCGTTCTGCAGGACGTATATATATGTCCTGTCAGAACGGGGAAGCTCCCACCCGGCCGTATATGTGCAGTGGCCGGGTGGGAGGTGGTTAAAAAAGTTTGAAATATCCAATAAATTTTGTTCCACTTCATGATTGTGTCCCACTTGTTGTTGACACTTCACAAAAAAATTACAGTTTTATATCTTTATGTTTGAAGCCTGAAATGTGGCAAAAGGTCGCAAAGTTCAAAGGGGGCTGAATACTTTCGCAAGGCACTGTATACAGGCTCCTCTCTTTACTGAAATTGCTTCCTCTAATTTCACTGTAAGCTTCTCACAGTGTGCATTAGAAGCTGCAGCAAGTCAGACAGAGCTTGTATCATTTCTTAAGCCTAGGTTCACATTGGTGCGATTTGGCATGAGATTTGACATGATTGCTTCTCTGCCTTTTGGCTAAGATCAAGTGTAGTATCGACCTTGGCCCTTAGGGGTGTCTCTGCTTCACAGCTAGGATGTTGAGAGCCACTTGTATCTATCCAAGCCATTTGGTCCTTGTGGGGTACCCTCGGTTTGGCCTTGTAGGATCATTGATTAAATTCAGCTTCACCTACTTGCTGCTATTGGACTAGAGGCTTAGCCCCCACAGGGAATGAGACTGCGATCATCCCTCCTCCCCCCCACTCTGCGTTACTGCTTTTGGGTAGTAGACGCTCAAGAGCCTTTATAAAGGCCACAAAAGAGTGAAGACGCCGAGGAACCAGAAGGAAGCTGCCTGAAGCAGCATCCAACAAACTCCTCGACAATGGGGAAGAGCAACAAGAAGAACCCTGCTGCAGCCACTTCATCCAAGACCCCGGAGCAAGTCGTCTCGACATCCGCCTCTGCCCTGGCTAGCTCCAGCCCGCTGGAATCAGCCAAGCCGCTGCCGTCCGCAGACGGGCTCCCCTTCTTAGAGCCCTGGATGAAGCATATGGTCGTGCTGCAGCTTAAAGAGGTGCATGGAAGAGTTCCCGACATGACCCCGGAGACCTTCGGCAAGAAGATGATCCTGGAGCAAGGGTTCAGCAAAGCCGAGACACTGTCTGTGCAGACCTTCGTGAGAGGTATATTTTATATAACTTTCGTGTCTTTACGGGTCTGCAGAAGGTATTGGGAGATGGTAAAGACCTCTGGGCCAGATTCCCCTTTCCGCAACTTTTTTGCGAATTCTCCCATTCAAGGGGATGAAGGGCGGGTGATGGTTTCCATGAGGAACCCCCATACCCCAGGAAAAGACATAGCCACCTTCCTCCAGAGGTTTTGCACCGTTTAAAAGTATCCGTCCCGAATACTCGATGTCAAAGGCTTCTGGACAGGTAGGTGGTCTGTGTCTTGCAGGTTAAGGAGAGACTCATAGGGGGATCTCCAGCACCTGCAGCCACACTTCTCTCTGGGAGCCTCCACAGGAATCCTCCGCTACTCCGATCTGCCCCACACCTGTCACAGATGTGGCCAGCGTGACCATGTAGGTAAGGATTGTTCACCCACTAATAGGGAACGTGAGCTGGGTTTAGACCGTCGTGAGACAGGTTAGTTTTACCCTACTGATGATGTGTTGTCGCAATAGTAATCCTGCTCAGTACGAGAGGAACCGCAGGTTCAGACATTTGGTGTATGTGCTTGGCTGAGGAGCCAATGGGGCGAAGCTACCATCTGTGGGATTATGACTGAACGCCTCTAAGTCAGAATCCCCCCTAAAGGATTGTACAGTGCTTGCTTGCAGGTTCTGTCAGGTTGCAGGCCATGAGACTAAGGACTGCCCAAGGTCCAAAACCTGCAACCTCTGTGGATTGGCGGAGCATGTCTTCAAGAACTGCCCCCAGAGAGCCCGCACCTACGCTGGAATCCTGGTCCAGGATAAGCCACATTCCGAAGCCAGGAACAAGAAACCAGAGCAGAAGAAGCCAAAAGAGCCTCGGAAGGCCACTGGTAAGTCCCCCCCCTTCTCAGGCCCCTGCCTCCGCATCACCCCTCCCCACCCCCCTGAACCAGAGACCGCCCCACCCACCCCTCCTCCCCCCCGGACCTGTCCTCCCTCGAGGACTTCCCCGCCCTTTCCACCCCCACCAGTTGCCCAAAAGGGAGCCGGAAACGGAAGCCGCAAAGCCCGCCAGTAGGGGGAACCACAGTGACCCAGCAAGATAACGCTGGACCGTACCCAGTAGAGGAGGACCTCGAGTCTGCAGGGGAGGAAGAGGGAGAGGAGCCCATGGCTGACCCAGAGCCTGTCCTCTCCATCGACCTCAACGATGAGACAACGGAATCCTTCCTTGACGAGCTCTGCCTGAACCAGGACACTGGATAGGTGACGGAAGCAGTGGAAGAACAACCCCCCCCTCGGGGGAGGTAAGTTAAGCCCCCCTGCTGACTAGCTCTTCATACCCTTTTACATGATGGCCGAGATCTCCATCTTTTCCATTAATGTGAGGAGTATCAAGGATGCGTCTAGAAGGCAGGTGGCGCTAACCTTTCTTTCCACCCAGCAGATTGACGTCTATATGCTCCAGGAGTGCGCCCTTCCTCCCTCGAGGAGGTACACCCATCTGTCTTCCCAGTGGAGCCATGGTCCCTCCTACTGGTCCGGGGGCGGTGATTGTAAGTCTGCAAGGGTAGCCATTCTTGTCAGGGGTGGCCGTTTCACGGTTGATTCTGTCCAGGAGCTCGTCTGTGGCCGTCTTTTGGTCATAGACGGCTCATGGGCGGGAGAGCCAATTAGGCTCATCAACGTGTACGCCTCTCCAGAAAAGAATGCGCGGCTGGAACTTTTCCAGACCCTGCGGACCCAACACGCCACCACCAGAACAGTAGTGATCGGCAGTGATTTTAACTGTCCGATAGAGGAGGATGGGCGCAGCTCCAGCATATACGCAAAACTTGATGCTACTTCTAGGCTGCTCAGGGAGATGATCACGGAGGCTTCCTTGAAGGACGCCGTGGGATCCATAGGGAAAGGCTCTGTGAACTATTCGTAGAGCCACCTCGACGGATCTGTGCGTTCTAGGATCGACTTCGTGCTCACCTCGCGGGCAGTCAAGCATCGAGACGTCTCCATGGTCCCCTGCTTTTTCTCTGACCACAGGGCTATTCACTTCCGGGTTGTCCTGGGCGAGGGCTTTGCCCCCCATCTGGGCTCGTGGAAGCTGAATTGCACCCTGCTGGAAAATGAGGAACTGCTGGAGGAACTCAGGGAAGCCTATGTCACCTGGAAGGAGGAAAAGAGATTCTTCGGAAAGGTGAGCGATTGGTGGGAGTTTGTGAAAGTTAAGCTACGCAGATTCTTTCAGGCAAAGGGACGCCAGCAAGCGTGTGCCAGGAAGAGGGAACTCAGGAGACTGCAACGTCAATTGCAGTCCCTGTAGGACCTTCACCACTGCGGCTGGGATGTTAGGTAGGACCTGGAGGACACCAAGAAGAGCCTGAAAAGACACTTCGAGGAAGAATCCAGGCACATAGTCTTCCGTTCCAAGGTGGAGAACCTTGAGAAAGGTGAGAAGTGTAACTCTTTCTTTTTCAGGAAACTCCACTCAGGACACACACCCTTGTCGGAGCTGCGGGACGAGACCGGAACACTCCAGAAGGGGAAGGAGGTGGTGATGCAAGGGGTCAGTGACTACTACACCAGCCTCTACTCCCCGAAAGAAACAGACATGGAGGCGGTCGACAGTTCCTTGTCAGGTATCACTAACCCCATTGATCCTGCAGGTTCGTCCGTCATCAACACCCCCTTGGTGTTGGAGGAGCTGCACTCTGCCGTCAGATCCTTTAGGCTGGGCAGGACCCCAGGCTGCGATGGTCTCCCAGCAGAGCTCTATGTATCGCTCTGGGGGTCCTCGTTGGCCCGGACCTGCTCGAGCTGTACGTGGAGATGGTGGTGGAGGGCAAAATGCCTCCTTCACTGAGGGAGGGGATGATCACGATTTTGTATAAGCGGAAGGGGGAGAGATCGGACTTGAAAAACTGGCGTCCGATCTCTTTCTTGAACGTGGACTATAAAATCCTCGCCAAGGTTTTGGCCAACAGGCTGAAGTCTGTCATCGGACAGATCATCCACCCGGATCAGACTTGCGGCATTCCTGGTCGCAGTATTGCGGACAGCCTTGCGCTTGTCCGGGACATGGTCCAGTACATTCATGGCCGCTGTGTGCACGCGGCCCTGGTCAGCCTTGACCAGGAGAAGACCTTTGACCGTGTCTCCCACGAGTTTATGTGCAGAGCTCTGCGCAGGTTTGGTCTTGGGGAAATGTTTTGTTCGTATGTGGATGTGATGTACAATGACATCTGTAGTACGGTGCTGGTTAATGGCTGGAAAACTGACCCCTTCCAAGTGTTTTCCGGGGTCAGACAAGGTTGCCCTGTCTCACCTCTGCTTTTTGTTTTTGTTTGCTGTATAGAGCTCTTCGCCGAATCCATCAGACGGAACCCAGAGATCAGAGGGGTAACCACACCGGGACCAGACAGACGGGTGGTCAAGTGCTCACTCTACATGGACGACGTGACGGTGTTCTGTGCTGACCAGCGCTCCATCAACACACTCGTCCAGACCTGTGAGGATTTCGGCAAAGCTTGAAGGGCCAAGGTCAACTGTGGGAAGTCAGAGGTCATGCTCTTCGGAAAGTGGTTCCTGCCTTCTTCTGCACCCGTCCCCTTCAGTATCAAATCGGACTTCATCAAAATCCTCAGAGTCTGGTTTGGAGCAGAGGGCGCAGCCCTGAAGTCTTGGGAGGAGATACTGGCAAAGATGAGACAAAAGTTTGGTCTCTGGAGCCTCAGAGACCTTACCATCGAAGGAAAAACACTGGTGCTCCGCAGCGAGATTCTCCCTGTGTTGCAGTACCTCGCCCAGGCCTGGCCCCCCCAGGTCAACACCTGCAAAGCCATCACCAGGGCAGTGTTTCACTTCATCTGGTGCTCCAAAATGGACAGAGTGAAGTGGGCAGTCATGTTTAAGGAACCCCTCAAAGGCGGTAAAGGCATGCCCGACATCGCCACTCTACTGAGGGTGTTCTTTGCCTGCAACTGCATCCGCAGGACATTGATTGAAAGGACTTTGGACTCTGGTGGTAACTCCATGTCCTGTTTTTTCTTCCTGCCTCTTTGGAGGTCCCTGGGGTGGGACAAATGGGACAGTTCCATCCCCTACAACTGGGACACTCCTTGGTACTACTTAGATACTTTTAAGTTCATCAAGGAGCTGGGGCTGCATGGAGTTAAACCCGAATTGTGGAAACCAAAGAGTATCCACAAGTTGATCAGAGCAATGGACACTGTTGAGACTGTTCCAGGCCTCCCTTCAGCCACTTGTAAGGTGGTCTGGAGGAACGTTTCTTCAAAGAGACTCACCAATAGGTACAAAGATCTGGCATGGGTGGCAATCCAAGGGGGGTTGCTGCTCAGGCCATTCATGCATGCCAGAAACCTGTGCAGATACAGGCACTGCCCCTTTTGCATCATCCAGGAGGATACTGCTTTTCATGTTTTCTGGGAGTGCCCCTTTGCACAGGACCTGTTGGGGGCCTTGGAACCGGATCTTAAGGACTTTATGCCACAGACTGCCATCATACACTTTGGTGTGCTGAACAAACTTTTTTGCGGGACTCATTCCCTTGAGGACATCGACTGTTCTTGGCGGATGCTGTGCTGCTTTAAGGATGCTGTATGGTGCGCCAGAAAGCGCCTTATCCACCAACGGGAGAGGATGTCCATTGAGGACTGTTACAGACTGGTCCACAGTCTGCTCAGGGACTACAACTTGATGGACTCCAAGGAGGAGGTCTGAGGATTCCCCCCCCCCCACTCCCTTGGTGTGACACTGCCTTAAATAAAGCTTGGGGCCCGTGATCTACCCCCCCTTTTTTCACACCCGCTGCTTGTTGTTAACTGTTTAAAACGTTGCACGAGACATGGTTGAAGTAACACGTTTTAGTGTTCTTCGGTTAAATGCTTTTTGCGGTAATCGGCGTCATGCATGATGTGATGTTTCGGGGTAACGCTGCGCAACACGTTAGGCATCATACCGCAGGGCGAATGTATTTGCATGCTTGAAACTGTATTGTTATGTAGTGTATTTATGCGCTGCGTCGCAGTACAGGGGAGAATGTACCCCGACTAAGTATTTGTTTTTTGAATATTTTATTATGCAAAATAAAGTATACCTTTTCAATCAAAAATTAGATTTGACATGTCAAATCGCATGCCAAATCGGCAGAAATTGCTGGCAATGGACCGGTCTGAATCAGTGCGACGCCACATTTGCAGTGCAGCACAGTATTCCAAAAAGTCGTTTCTGTACTACTTTTGGAGATTTCAGGGTGCGATTTCCATTGACATCTGTGCAGCAACCCACACAGATGTCTCTGAAGTCGGGACTGACATGCGGGAATGAATGGTGCGAGTTCAGCTGATTTCACTCCCGCTGTCAGTGTGAACCCAGGCTACATGGAAGATATCTTCTTTCCTCCCAGCCTAACTGTTCCTGGCCTACTTGAGCAGAAGTGGATGGCCACACCCTAGATAAAAAACATCACAGCACCAGAATCCAAGGGAAATCTGTTAACGCGTTTCATGCTGAAAAGTGATTTTCATTACAGTTTCTGGCCTACCGCTTTCTTTCCATGAATTTCACTTCTTCCAATAATATAGGTTGCAAATAAATACCTGCCTTGGAACACCCACTCCTCCAGACTGATACCTGCCCATATTTGCATAACTCCTCCCAAGAGCCTGTTGAAAGAAGCAAAAGCAAGTAGCTTTCTATACTATGAACGAAAAACTGTATGCATTAGACCTATCTATGCAGCAGGTGGCGCTGCAGAGTTACAGTGTTTGTTCTATGGTAAATTAATCAGAGGAAGTACCTTCCTTATGTAAGAGTGTCTACTTGTATCCTCTTAGTTCCTGTTTTACTTTCTGTTCATGTTCTCATGTTGTCAGCCACATTATGTAATTCTCCATGAAGAGTAAAGCGCATAGCTATATCCAAGAAGCTTCCAAAGCAGGATTTCAATACTCAGATAACAGAGCTAACCCACTGCTTGCATCAGGATTGAGGGCTCTTAACCACTTCAGCCCCGGAAGGATTTCTCCTTTAGGACCAGAGCCCTTTTTGCGATTCGGCTCTGCGTCGCTTTAACTAAAAATTGCGCGGTCATGCGATGTTGTACCCAAACGAAATTTGCATCCTTTTTTCCCCACAAATAGAGCTTTCTTTTGGTGGTATTTGATCACCGCTGCGTCATTTCTGATCGCCGCTATAAACAAAAGAAGAGCGACAATTTTGCAAAAGAACCCAAATTTCTTACTTTTTGCTAAAATACAAATCCAAAAACAAAATATAAAAAAACATTTTTTTCATCGGTTTTGGCCGATTTATATTCTTCCTCATATTTGTGATAAAAAAAATCGCAATTGGCGTTTATTAATTGGTTTGCGCAAAAGTGGTCGCGTTTACAGACGATGAGAATTCATTTCTGGGGTTTTTTATTATTTTTTATTTTTTACTAGTAATGGCGGCGATCTGCGATTTTTAGCGGTACTGCGATATTAGGGCGGACATGTCAGAACATTTTGACACTTTTTTGGGACCATTGGCATTTATACAGCGATCAGTGCTATAAAAATGCACTGATTACTGTGTAAATGCCATTGGCAGTGAAGGGGTTAACCTGCAGGGGGCGCTCTAAGGGTTAACTATGTTCCCTGGGCGTGTTCTAACTGTATGGGGGCTGCCCTAACAGGGGAAGGGAAGTGATCACAGCTTCCGTGTAGAGAGGAAGGCTGTGATCACAGCCCTTCCCCCCTCACAGAACGGAGGTCCGTGTTTACTTACACGGACCTCCGTACTTTCACTCCGGGGGGGGGGGCATCGCGGGTGGCCGGCGGAGATCGAATCTGCCGCACCCGCTCCCTGGCCCTCCCCGGACACAGTGAGCGCACGGGCCCGCCTCCGGTGGCGCGCGTGCGCTCACTGTGCGCGATCTCGCAGCCGCCGTCAGATGACAGCATTTTGCGCAGGAGAGCCACTCTGTCGCCGTCAGATTCCGATCGGCAAGTGGTTAAGGCAAGTACTGAGGCGGGACGGGGTTGTGATGCGAAGCTATGCACAGCACCCTGCCAGCCCCTCCCACCAGCCATGATATGCCCACACTGCATAGAGAAGCACAGAGATCCCGTAATGATCACTGGGTCTAAAATAAAGCATGTAATGAAAATATAAATATTTTCTTTACATGTCATAAACATGTTGTTGGGGGGGGGGGGGGGATTCATGAAAGGCAAAATAAAAGTGTTTTACCCAACATCACACAACCTTTAACCACGATTCAATAAAAAAAAAAAAGTATGATTATTGGGTGAAAACGTTGACACTTAAGCCTAGTACACACGGACCGAATGTAGGGCGGTATCGGCTGGGTCAATAGAAACCGTCTGACATTCAGCCCGTGGTGTGTGGTGCAGTTGGTCCGAAAGAAGGCCATTCAGCCGGCTTCTGTCGAAGTGAAATGACCGAAAAAGGTCTGCTGATCGGCTCCCGATCAACACTCTCAGCGAATGGCTAAGAGTGCTGAGCAGAATTTTCTGGTGGGTCAGAACACAATAGAACAGCAGGGGAGATCACTGTTCTAGGATACTAGTACTCGGATTGTTAGTACAGCGGCTCCGACCTGAGCTGTCAGTTTTTTTTTCGTTCAACCCAAAAAAGTGTGTAATAGGCTTTAGGGGGAGGTTGACTAAGGCCCCTTTCACACAGGCTTACTCATCAGGTCCGCCTGTCAGTTATTCAGATGGACCTGATCGGCCACTCTATTCACCTTTATGCAGCGGTGGATGTCAGTGGTGACATGTCTGCTGACATCTGCCGATATCCGCTCCTGTCCGCCAAATCCAGATGGATGGTGACCCTATTTTCCATCCATCTGGAGGATGGGATCGGATGTACATGGACAGGCGGTCTGTTTTCATCTGATCTCCCCATAGAGGAGAGCTGGGATCTGACAGGTCCGTCTCAGCACAGTGACCTGTATAGAAGTCAATGCAAGTCGCTCTGAAGTCGCCCCAGAAAGGTACAGGAAACTTTTTCTGGCAGAGTGGCTTGAGTCGCTCCTATTAGAATGGTTCCATTGTACTGCATGGAGCGCCTAGTCGCCTGAAAAGTTGCCCCTGTGTGAACCGACACTTAAGGTTTAACCTCATATTATATAGTTTTGGTAAATCTAATTGAAAAAATCTACAGAAAATTGTATAGTGTGTATCCAGAATTAAGCTGGAGCAGTCAGAATCTGGTGCAGCTGTGCATGGTTGCCAATCAGCTTCTAACTTCAGCCGGTTCAATTAAGCTTTTGCAATAAGCAATTCATACACATTGTAAGCGACTTGTCATGTGATTTGACAGGTCAAAACGCATGACAAGTCTGTTCTAATCGTAGCTACGCCAACTTTACGGTGCCGCATCGATTTGAAAAAGTAGTTCCTGCACTACTTTTGGCGATTTCAGATGCGACTTGCATAGACATCTGTGCATGAAGCTGCACAGATGTCTTCCAAGTCACACCCAAAGTGCGGCTTTTAAATTGTGCGATTTCAGATGAATTTGCATGATTTCAAAGCCACAGTCAATGTGAACGAGGTATTAAACCTGGAAGCTAATTGGTTACTATGCACAGCTGCACCAGATTTTGCACTCTCCAGCTTTAGTAAATACCCCCTTAGACACCCCCTTAGGAAAGTGTATCCTTTGCATGTCCACAGTAATTGACTAGTACTTATTCTTTACACTGGGTATACGTTTTCTGCCCACCAATTATGGATGCAATTCTTTCTTTATATATGATGTTGGGTCCTTCAATATGTAAAGCACCTGAGTAAGGACGATATCCAAAATTTTCAAACTGTCTGCTGTTCTATCCCTTTGAAAAACAGAAGATTTCCTTAACAGCAGAACCGCATATTAATTCTGCACTGACAGGTACTCTTGACATTGGCTCGCATTGCCCTTTGCAACAAGCACTGAGTAACAGTTCGATCTCACATATCCGCTCTACCGGAAGGGGGTCAGACAGACATCATAACAATGTAACTACAAGCGCCCTGACCACCAAAGAACACGAACACGAAGATCGGTCATTATTACGTTTGTCAAAACAGCCGGAGTTTGGCAGCCCCTCTGCGCTTCTTCTAGGAAACCTGGCGAAGATATTCGATAACATTCGCCTACCGCGTCTCCTGGAGGACGCTCTTCCAGATGTGAGAGGGGCAAGGCCGCAAAATCAAACTTCTTCCTCACAGATGCTGCATGGTTCACCCAGAAAAAGTAAAAAAAAAGTCAACGCTGATTAAAACAGAGAGAATTGGAAACATGTCGGTGTAATATTCATGACGGGTCAGGAAAAACAAGAGGCCCGCGGGGATTTCGCCTGACAGTAATCCACGGCGAAAGTCATAAAACATGGGATCGCGTTACATATGCAGACGGGTCCAGCCGCCGTTGCGCACTGTGATTTTTTGAGAGATACATTTATTAAAATGGAAATAATCTAGTTAGAATGAAAAATAGGAATTTAAAGCTGTATGTAAGAAGTCCTGATGTAGATTAGGATAATAAATCCGGTGATGTGTTCTGACAGATGTCAGTTCTAGGATATCCGGACGCTGTTATGGCGATTCCTTTCCTCATGCAGAGTCCAGAGATGAGAGCGATTCTATTATCAGTACAGTTTAAAGTGGACTTGTCATTCAAACTCACATGCATCAGTACAACGTGTATTAGCACTACCAAGTGACAAAAAAAATTACTTCCTCCGATGATAGAAGAAACAACTCATCTGACCTTAAAGTTGGGCAGTGCTTAGAGACCTTCCACGCTGGGGTGGCGGGTCCATTAGTGGTAAATGGCTGCATTGTTTAGCTGCGTTTTACTGCTGTTTAAGCGGCGCTTTTTGGCCGCTAGCGAGGCGCTTTTAACCCCCAAGAAGGGGTTAAAAGCGCCCGTGTTGCGGCGCTTCCGAATCCCTTTTCATGTGCTTCGGGAGCGCTGCCCATTCATTCCAATGGGCAGGGGAGGTTTAGGAGCGCTGTATACAGCGCTCTCATACTGCCCCAAAGATGCTGCTTGCAGGACTTTTTTCCTGTCCCGCAAGCGCACTGCCCCAGTGTAAAAGCACTTTCCAGGCGCTGTTTTTAGTGCTAAAACGCCGGTAAACTGCCTCAGAGCCCGTTCACGCAGGGGCGACTTCTGCTCCGACTTGAGTCGCCTCAAGTCGCCCCAAGTTGCTTGACATCTGAAATCCCATTGAAGTTACATGGTTAGTCAGGTTGTGAAAACGACACAAGTCCATCTAGTTCAACCAAAAAAAAAATAGAAAAATTATGTATAACCATACAATCCCATATACAATCCTTCACCCACAGTTGATCCAGAGGAAGGCAAAAATCCCCAGCAAAGCATGATCCAATTTGCTATAGCGGGGGGAAAAATTCCGTCCTGATCCCCCGAGAGGCAATTGGATATTCCCTGTATCAACTTTACCTATAAATGTTAGTAGCCAGTTACCAGTTATATTATTTACATTAAGGAAAGAATCCAGGCCTTTTTAAAGCCATCTATGGTGCTGGCCAAAACCAGCCTCTGGAGGGAGTCTATTCCACATTTTCACAGCTCTTTTTCAAAGTCGCTGCGACATGAGTCATGGCAGTCTGAACGGTTCCATTGCCGACAATGGGGTGCGACTTGTCAAGCAATTTGGAACTATCAAATTGCATGACAAATCCCTCCGGTGTGAATGTGGGCTTAATTACACCATACATGATAAGAGACTTGTAAGATAAAAAGGATATGCATGTATGATAATTAACCACTTCCCACCCAGTGTATTGACAAATGACGTCCGGGCGGGTGGTTCGTTATCCTGGCTGGACGTCTATTGACATCCTCAGGATAATCCGCGATTGCGCGCCCGCAGCGATCAGTGGTGCCGTGGGTTAGTCTGACCCACTGCATTACCGACCGAGGTAAAAGGGTTCTGTGGAAGCCTTTTACCATGTGATCAGCCGTGACTAATCATGGCTGATCACAGTGTAAATAGGAAGAGCCGTTTATCGGCTTTTCCTCTGCTCAGGTCTGCAGACCTAAGCAGCAGAGAGCCGATCGGCTGCTCACATACCACATTAATTCGGGTGTAAGT
>BLSH010316379.1:2240495-2254218 GCA_018402905.1 Glandirana rugosa | reverse complement strand
GGGTGAGAGCAAGAAAAAGGGGGTGAGAGAGGGGTCAGAGAGGAGATGAGAGAGAGAGAAGAATGAGAGAAAGAGAGAGGGGGATGAGAGAAAGAGAGGGGTCAGAGAGAGGGGGTGAGATAGAGGGGTAAGAGAGAGAGAGAGAAGGGGGTGAGAGAGCAAGAGGGCTCAGGAGGGGAGTGAGAGAGAGAGGGGTCAGAGACAGGGGGGTGAGAGAGGGGGGAATGAGATAGAGATGGGTAAGAGAGAAAGACCCCTAGCCCTGTTTGTAGTCCCTCCTCTGCACCCCCTGTCTGTGGGTAGGTGTGTGTCATGCCTAGTACCTTCCATAGGACGTTCATCATGCTGTTCAGCAGCGGGCAGGGTCCATTCTCTTTCTGGGTGAGGTGCTCTGCTCCTTCCACTGTCCCAGGCAGGTAGCAGTCCCTTACTTCATGCGCCTCCTGCCGGCCCTCGGGGGCCCCGATCTGCCTGTCCTCCGCGATGCTGACAGCGCTGGGAGTGGAGAGGCGGGGTGCGATCTGCCTGTCCTCTGCGTCGCTGGAAGTCAAGAGGGGGGCTGGTGGCAGTACCTGGCTGCATGCTCCTCCCGCTGGTCCTCGGGGTCCCTGTTTTGCCTATCCTCTGCGGTGCTTTCATCGCTGGGATTGGAGGGCAGGTGGCAGTCCCTGGCTAAATGCCTTTCCCGCCAGTCCTGGGGGGAGGGGGGAGCTATTTGCCTGTCCTCCGTGGCGCTGGGAGTGGAAAGGAGGGCTGGTAGCGGTGCTGACAGAGCTGGGAGTGGAGAGGAGGGCAGGTACCAGTTTCTGGCTGCATGCACCTCCCACCGGTCCTTGGGGAGCCCCGATCCTATGGGCCGATGTCAGAGCTTGAAGTGGTGAGGAGATTGGGGGAATCTAGTCTCTGGGTGGCGCCACCGCATCAGGTATACTGTACCTGCTGCTCCTCTGGAGGTCAGGGAGCTCTTCTCCCTCCCGGACTCTTGCTTCTCCCTGCTCCCGTTGCCACCAGTTCAGGGCTCCCCATGACAAGGGGCAGCTGTTTTGGGGCCCTCAACAATGACTGGGCCCTGGGCAGCTGCCCCTTTTGCCCTGCATTAAAGACTGCCCTGACTCTGACGTAAAAGCACATATAAAGGCAAAGGAGAAGGCCTTCAAAAAATACAAGGCTGAGGAGAGTCTGTAGGCACTCCAGCTTTATAAGGTATGCAATAAGGAATGTAAGGGTGCAATCAGGGTGGCTAAGATAGAACATGAAAGACACATAGCTGAGGAGAGTAAAAAGAATCCCAAGAAATTCTTTAAGTATGTAAATAGTAAGAGAGGGAGGTCCGATCATAATGGCCCCATAAAAAATGATGAAGGGAATCTGGTTACCAAAGATGGAGAGATGGCAAAGGTGTTAAACTAATTTTTCTCCTCAGTATTCACAAAGGAAACAGGGGGCTCAAGTATTCTAAACTATAATGTAGGACCTCACGACACGTCACAGGAAGCACCCTCATGGCTAACTGATGATCAAATTAGGAATAGACTTGAAAAATGTAACGTTAATAAGTCCCTGGGACCAGATGGCTTGCACCCAAGGGTCCTTAAGGAACTCAGTCAAGAAATTGCCAGACCACTGTACCTAATTTTTAAGAACAGTCTGATATGGTACCAGCTGAATGGAGAAAATCCAATGTAGCACCACTATATAAAAAAGGACCAAGATATATCCCTGGAAACTACAGGCCAGTTAGCTTAACATCAATAATATGCAATAATAAGGGATTATATACAAGATTATTGTAAGGAAAACGGTATCATTAGCAGTAATCAACATGGGCTCATGCCAAACCAATCTATTAACCTTCTAAGAGGAGGTGATCTGCCATTTAGATAAAGGAAGGCCTGTTGATGTGTATCTAGATTTTGCAAAAGCATTTGATACAGTTCCCTATAAACAGTACGCTTAATGTACAAACTAAGGTCTATCGGCATGGATCAAAGGGTGAATACCTAGATTGAAAACTGGTTACAGGGGAGAGTCCAGAGGGTGGCGATAAACGGGGAGTACTCGGAATGGTCTGGTGTGGAAAGTGGGGTCCCCCAGGGATCTGTCCTGGGACCAATCCTATTCAATTTATTCATAAACTATCTGGAGGATGGGGTTAATAGCTCAATCTCAATATTTGCAGATGGTACCAAGCTAAGCAGGGCAATAATTTCTCCACAGGATGTGGAAACCTAACAAATTAGTGGGGTGGGCAGATAAGTGGCAAATGAGGTTTAATGTAGAAAAATGTAAAATAATGCATTTGGCTACCAAGTATAAGAACACAAACTACTCATTAGGGGGAGAGCCACTGGGGGGAATCTAGGATGGAAAAGGAGCTGGGGTCCTAGTAGAGAACAGGCTCAGCAATGGCATGCAATGCCAAGCTGCGGCAAGCAAAGCCAACAAAATATTGGCATGCATCAAAAAGGGGATAAACTCCAAGGATAAATCAATAATTCTCCCCCTCTACAAGTCTCTGGTGAGGCCGCACCTGGAGTATGCTGTCCAGTTCTGGGGACCAGTCCTCTGGAAGGATGTCCTGGAACTAGAAAGGGTTCAGAGAAGGGCAACAGAGCTAATTAAGGGACTGAAGGACCTTCGTTATGAGGAAAGATTACGAGAACTGAACTTAATCTCTCTGGAGAAGAGACGCTTGAGAGGGGATATGATTTCAATGTACAAATACTGTACTGGTGACCCCACAATAGGGACAAAACTATTCAGCGCAAGGGAGCTCACAAAGACACGCAGCCATTCATTAAAAATGGAAGAAAGGCGGTTTAACCTTAAGCCGCGTAGAGGTTTCTTTACAGTAAGAGCAGTAAGGATGTGGAATTCTCTTCCACAAACAGTGGTTTCAGCTGGGAGCATAGATAATTTCAAAAAAATATTAGATGGGCACCTAAGGGACCACAGCATTGAGGGATATACAATGTAATACTGACATAAAAGCACACACATAGGTTGAACTTGTGTCTTTTTTCAACCTCACTAACTATGTAACTATGTGCAGCAGCCCCCCTAGTGACTGCTTGGGTGCTCCCATTGCAAGCTGCCTGCTCTTGGGGTACTCGACAGGAGGGAGCGGTCAGGAGCCCCAGTGGGGGACCCAAGAAGATGGGCTGCTCTGTGCAAAATCGCTGCACAGAGCAGGTAAGTATAACATGTTTGTTATTTAAAATAAATAAATAAATAATGGAAATACAATGTGGAAATTAATATATGATTTTAAATTTTGACCAAAGATGCATTTTAACAACTTCCTGACCACATCGCGTACATTTACTGCGGCAGTGTGGCTCGTTATCGTGAATCGCTGTTTACAAACGGTGATCCGCACATGCGCAATTTGCGTACGAGAGTGGGCCTGTTGATTCGGGCAGACTTGATGTCCGCCGGCGACCTGCAATTGCCTATTACAGAAGAGGAACGGGGTACCACCATGGCGGTTCCCTGTTCTGACAGGCGGCATGACACTGATCTACTGATCCCGTACTTGGGATCAGTTAGATCTATTATGCCCCCGGCAGCCCTGCCCCCATACAGTTAGAACACGGCTAGGGAGCACAGTTAACCCCTTCATTGCCCCCTGCAGATTAACCCCTTCCCTGCCAGTGAGATTTCTACAGTAATCAGTGTTTTTTTTTTTTAGATCTGATCGCTGTCTAAATGTCAATGGTCGCAAAACACACGCTAAATGAATTCTCATGGTTTGTAAACGCGGCAACTTTTGCGCAAACCAATCAATACACACCAGTTGCAATTTTTTTTTTACCACAAATATGTAGAAGAATATCTATCAGCCAAAACTGATGAATAAATTTGTTTTTTTATATATATATTTTTTTTTTTTTGGACATGTATTATAGCAAAAAGTAAAAAATATTGTTTTTTTTTTTTTCAAAATTGTCGCTCTTTTTTTTTGTTTATAGCAGCGATCAGAAATGACACAGAAGTGATCAAATACCACCAAAAGAAAGCTCTATTTGTGGGGAAAAAAGGACACCCATTTTGTTTGTGTACACCATAGCCTGACCGCGCAATTGTCAGTTAAAGCGACGCAGTGCTGAATCCCAAAAAGTGCTCTGGTCATTCAGGGGGAAATCCTTTCGGAGCTGACGTGGTTAAAATAACAACGCTGCAATTTCTCCTTAAAGCGGAGTTCCACCCAAAAGTGGAACTTCCACTTTAAGCACTCCTCGCCCCCCTTAAATGCTCACACCTGGCTGTGAAGCCGCAAGCTGCCACAGCCGGGTGCCCACACTTGCAATACCGGTGCCGAGGAGAGGAGCGAGGCTTCGGGCTGCTGTATCTATGGATCGTGGAACCGGTGAGTGTGTGTTAATTATGAATTCATCTTATTCTATCTTCTAGTATCTATCCCCTCCATTGATGCTTTTCTTTCTTTCTCTCCTTCTTTCTTTCTCTCTCTCTCTCTTTCTCTCTTGCTTTCTTTCTCTCTTTTTGTTTCTTCTTTCTGTCTTTCTTTCTTTCTCTCTCTCTCATTTTCTTTCTTTCTTTCTTTCTTTCTTTCTTTCTCTCTCTCTCTCTCTCTCTTTGTTTTTATTTCTCTCTCTCTCTCTCTCTTTTTTGTTTCTTTCTCTCTCTCTCTTTTTTGTTTCTTTCTCTCTCTCTCTTTGTTTCTTTCTTTCTCCCTCTCTCTTTGTTTGTTTCTTTCTTTCTTTCTCTCTCTCTCTCTCTCTCTTTGTTTTTATTTCTCTCTCTCTCTCTCTCTTTGTTTCTTTCTCTCTCTCTCTTTGTTTCTTTCTTTCTTTCTACCTCTCTCTTTGTTTCTTTCTTTCTTTCTCTCTCTCTCTCTCTCTTTGTTTCTTTCTTTCTTTCTCTCTCTCTCTCTCTCTCTCTCTTTGTTTCTTTCTTTCTCGCTCTCTTTTTGTTTGTTTCTTTCTCTCTCACTCTCTTTCATGCTTTCTTTCTCTCTCTCTTTCTTTCTTTCTCTCTCTCTTTGTTTCTTTCTTTCTCTCTCTTTTTGTTTCTTTCTTTCTCTCTCACTCTCTCTTTCGTGCTTTCTTTCTCTCTCTCTTTTTGTTTCTTTCTTTCTCTCTCTCTCACTCTCTCTTTCGTGCTTTCTTTCTCTCTCTCTTTTTGTTTCTTTCTTTCTCTCTCTCACTCTCTCTTTCGTGCTTTCTTTCTCTCTCTCTCTTTGTTTCTTTCTTTCTCTCTCTCACTCTCTCTTTTGTGCTTTCTCTCTCTCTCTCTCTTTGTTTCTTCATTCTTTCTCTCTCTTTGTTTGTTTCTTCTTTCTTTCTTTCTCGCTTTCTCTCTCTCTCTCTCCTTCTTTCTTTCTCTCTCTCTCTCTCTTTCTCTGCTCTTTCTCTCTTGCTTTCTTTCTCTATTTTTGTTTCTTTCTGTCTTTCTCTCTTTCTTTATCTCTCTCTCATTTTGTTTCTTTCTCTCTCTCTCATTTTGTTTCTTTCTCTCTCTCTCTCTCTTTTTGTTTTTCTCTCTCTATCTCTTTGTTTCTTTTTTTCTCTCTCTCTCTCTCTCTTTGTTTCTTTCTTTCTCTCTCTCTCTCTCTCTTTTGTTTCTTTCTTTCTCTCTTTTTGTTTCTTTCTTTCGCTCTCTCACTCTCTCTTTCGTGCTTTCTTTCTCTCTCTCTCTCTCTCTCTTTGTTTCTTACTTCATTCTTTCTCTCTCTTTGTTTGTTTCTTCTTTCTTTCTTTCTTTCTCGCTTTCTCTCTCTCTCTCTCTCTCTCTCTCTCTCTTTCTCTATCTCTCTCTCTTTTTCCTTCTTTCTTTTTTTCTTTTTCACTCTCTCACTCTCTAATAGATCGATAGGTAGACACTATTATCAGAGTCGGATATTGACATACAGTAAATGTCGCTGCCAAACCACTTACCAGTGGTGAGTAAGCACACGGTCATGACAAGGGTGGGGAACGCAGAATTATTCTGGGACAAACATCAATGGAGGGCGTAAGAAAATTTAGTTCATCAAGTGTAAATGAGAAAGAAAAGGAAGCTGGGGATTGTGGAAAGAATAAAACAATTCAAAGGAAATTGAAAGGGACTTTATCTTATACTGAGATGAGGAAGAAAATATAAAAATCACAAAAATAGGGCAGAAAAAGGAAATGACAGCAAGGGTGGGAACTGAGAAACTCAGATACAGAATATTCATCAGAGTTTGTAGAGTGAATGTGAGCAAATAAGGGGCAGGGGGGCTGCAGCACTGGGGTTCAAGGTCTGCTTACTACATGGCTACATTTGTATGGAGTTTGTATTCACTTCCTACCAAAAACATACAAGCATGTGAGTATGAAAGATTGAATTTGAGATGTAACAGAATTAAACTGTACGCAAGAACTGATGTGAAAGGAGAATTTATAAAGTGCTGTGGATTATATCTAGGCTCAGTGTGTAATTTGGGCAGCATTTTTGAGGACAAGCGAGCTTCTTTCAGAACTCCATATACTAAGACATTGTTCCGCTCCAAAAATAAAAAAAAACTGCTTTTTTTGCAATGGTTAATGTGAATCTGGAGCTCTCCCCTGCATTATTTCTTTTCCTCCACAAGATGCCCCCGGTCTAATGGCCAGTATCATTTACCCACTTCCTCTGAACCTAGACTGTCCTGGGCCTGCCCCTTGTCTGTGACTGGACAGTGAAAGCAAATGCAGAACAGTGATGAGCTCATTTCTCTGTCACTCTGCTGTCTTCTCCTATCAGCATGCTTGTCAACTCAACTAATTGACTACTTGTGCTTCTTTTCCATCTCACACTCCAGGCGTGCTGAACGGGGGCTGCAAAAGGCTGATACCAGGTCAAATTCTGTTACTTATACTACTTGCATGTAAATCGATAGTAAACGCGCAGCATTTAAAAAAAAGAAAAAATCCCCTGCGAGACAATGGCATAATGTGCTAGTATGCATCACACACTAGCACATTATGAAATACTTACCTTAGAACAACGCCCTTAAGTGGTGCGCTGTCACCGCTGACAGAGCTTCCATCTTAACTCGGTCTTCCGCCCGGGTTTGTGGGCTCCGGAAGCTTGAATTGCTGAGCCGTGATGACGTCTCTCCCACACATGTGCAAGGGAGCCACAGCCACGGGTATGCCATTCTTTCAGAGCGCATGCACCAAGGACGTCACCGGCTGCCAAAAGAGCAAATATCTGCTAAATGGTGCATGTTTAGAAGATATCAATTTTACCTACAGGTAAGCTTTATTATAAGCTTACCTTTGGGCATAAATCACACAGCAGACTTTAGTACCACTGTCATTTAGTGATGCAATAATGATTACAGAGCTATATTCATTTGTTTCTTATTATATCTACTTGGAGTTCAGCATTAAAGTGATTGTAAATGATCACCAACCCATTTAGTTTAAAATAGAAATGAAAGCAAAACATTTGTGTACAGATCTAAAAATACATTATAAATACCTTTGTTCCCCCTTTTTTTTATAAGTGATCACATCCCTCTGTTCTCAGCTACATAAGAGATGGGGGAGGAGAAGCGACAGCACACTGATATTCCCAGTGACAGGCTGTGTAGTGGGGTGCGTCAGGACAAGTCTGATCATTGGAGAATAGCAGCCTGAGTTCCCAGCATAGCTAGAGAACTGACCACGCTGTGCTCTCCTGACTAGTGTGGTCAGTTTTAGCAGGAAAGCATAGGGACTGGCCAGAAACACCAGGGATTTTTCACAAAGGAAGCAATACAAAGAGAACAGGATACTTTCTCATACAAGTCCATGGTACAGCAGCCACACATCAGGAATATGAAATGCTGGGATAACAAACACTTATGGATGTAAAGATTTTAGTGTTAGGGTGGATTTATCCTTTAATCTGGGCCAAATCTGTGTCCTCATCTGTGATGGGCACAGATGAGGACAACTCTCACTTGGCCTCAATAAATTTAATTGAATAGCAGACTCCCCGCTGAACCACACTACAATTGTATGGAAGAATAAGTCCTTTGCTTGCTCTGAAAGCAGACTCAATGAACTATAATTCTTCGGGACACTCACCAGTGTCCCCTTTGGCTGACACTTGTCTGCTGACTTGACTAGCCTGAAGAGATGGCCCTTACATAACAGGCCCCTAGATGCAGATCTGTACTCACAGTAGCCAGGAACTGATCCTCCTAGACGCGCTTCCTAGTCAGCCCTTCAGGACATCTGGGTTGCAGCTCTTGCAGCCCCAGCCCTCAGGTCGACCATCTGAGGTCGTATGGCAGCCTGTACAGAGGAGGGGCAGCAGCCCCCTTCCTCCGGGACCCCGCTCTCAAGCTGAAGACCCCAAGTACATGTGTTCTAGGCATATATACAGTCACTCAGCATGCACCTTCCTCTGCCAATGGCCAGGGCTGTAACTACGCCTATGCTCCCATTTGTCACGTTTCCTCCCACCGTCCAATAGGCCCCTTCGTATTGGATCAGTGTGAAACAGGCAGACAACATGAACAGCATCTGAGCACACTAAGCAGACCCTAAGCAGACCCTATCAATGGATCACTGCTCCTTGGTAGGCAGAGAGTACCTAAATTCACCTAACAGTCCCCCTGTTAAAGGAGTTGTAAAGTCTCAGGGTTTTTCACCTTAATGCATTCTATGCATTAAGGTGAAAAACCTGTGCTGCAGCTCCCCCCCCCCAGAGTCCCCTTTTTCTTACCTGAACCCAAAATTTCAAGCGATGAGCATGAACCTAGCAGCTCCAGCCGCTGTCTCGGGTCCTCATTGGATAGATTGATAGCAGCAGGAGCCATTGGCTCCCACTGCTGTCAATCAAATCCAGTGACACGGGGGGCGGAGCCGAGTCCTGCTTTCTGTGTCAATGGACGCAGCAGCAGGCCTTGGGATCGTTCCCCCATGGAAATCGGCTCTCCCTGGGGGCACCCAATGAAGAGGAGGAGCCAGGAGCTTCGCCGGGGGACCCCAGAAAAGGAGGATCGGGTCCGCTCTGTGCAAAACCCAGAGCAGCTAAGTATGACATGTTTGTTATTTAAAAAAAAAAAACCTTTACAATTACTTTAAGCAGGAAACCCCAAAAACTATACTCTCTCTAGCACGTACCTAAGAGGGTGCTACAAATGTAATTTGCAATTTGATGGGGTGTGTGTGGGTGGGGTGTATCAAGGAAAGCCAAAATAGAAGCAGATTAAACTTCTGCTTTAATAGTAGTCCATGAGGAGTTAGGTTTTGCCTTTGCTTCCACTTTAACTCTAAACCAACTCCCACCCCCATTCTAAGCCTAGTCTATATAACCCTGTAAAGAAAAGATCGCTATACTTACCTATTCTAAAGTCGCTCTGGTCTGGTCTCAGACTGAGCTGCCAGTAGTGGTTTCAGTGGGTAGGAAAGGCAGCCGACAATGGAAGTTCCATCATAAGTCTATGGGTGGCGTCCCAGGCATTTCCCAGTCATTGTCGGTTTTCTCCTGCACACAGAGAGCACCATTGGAGACCAGACTGATTGGAGCAGCTTCAGAAATAAGTTGTGGCCGCTCCATAAGGAGGGCCGCCCCCCCATTCACGCATATGCCCCCCTGATCTACATGCAAGGCGCCAGATGCATGGATTCCAATCGGGGGTGTTTTTCTTTTAAGCATGTGATTAGAGCCAGAGGCTCTAATAGGTTTCCAAACAGGGTGGGCTTGTCTTCCTCATTCCCCTTCCGGCCAATCAGGAAGCCCCTAAGACTCCCTGGCCAATCATGTCTCAGGACACACTTCCAGTTTCTGTTCGGCCGGAAGGAAAATGTTTCCTGTGTGCTCGCCGGAGTGGCCTCCGGCTCTTCCTTCTCCCTGCATCCATGCCTGCATAAGGTAAGGCAGCCATCCTCTCACCCGCAGGGGGGGGTGATCACCGCCGCCCCCCCCAAATAGTGAGCACCAGCCGCCGCTGTTCAGAATAGGTAAGTATAGCGATCGTCTCTTTACAGGGTTTAATAGAATAGGCTTAGAATGCGGATGGGAGTGGGTTTAGCATTAGTTAGGTTTTGCCTTTACTTCCACCTTAACCTGAAAGTCCTCCTACATCTACTGATTGGTCCCTAAGTTGGTCTGCAATGAATAACTATCTATTGTTTGACCTTCCCGGAATCTGAGATTGCTGCAACTTGCCAAGAAGCATCGCTGGGTGTTTTCTGTATGCGAGGAAGTACCTGGCAGCACAAGAAAGACCGGGCAATGGCCTTTCTTTCACCACTGCAGCTAATATCCTGACATGCCACTGATAGGTCAGGAACTGCGTT
Organism: Glandirana rugosa; assembly: GCA_018402905.1. Lineage (NCBI taxonomy): Eukaryota > Metazoa > Chordata > Amphibia > Anura > Ranidae > Glandirana > Glandirana rugosa. The sequence continues at coordinate 2,243,956 of BLSH010316379.1, read as the reverse complement.
TGATTCCGCTGCCAGCCTCTGTATTCCTTATCTTCATTAACACTCATACCTTTCCTTCACTCTGCAGTAGAGACCAGAAGAAACAACCTTATCTCCAGCCTTTAAAAGCCATCCACATCAATGCGTGCTGTATACCAGGAAGCTGACCTGCGTGCTATCTCCCTATAAAAGTGACATGCCTGTGACCTTTAGATCATGAGCCCCCTTGGCCTATTGGTTGGCTAACAAACATTACTTCCAATACCTTTTGAAATTAAAAACGCTTGGATACTTTCCACCACTACAAAATATTTACATCCTTGTAAACACCAAGCTTGGAGACAGAAGATAACACCCACCTATAACATTAACCTAACAAGACAGTAAACTTTTATATGACAATAAACCTCACACAAGGAGAAGACACGTGCAACGAAGCCATGAATTTGTTCGACAATATAATTTAGTTGTGACACGTGTCAAAGAAAGGTTAGGGTGTTTAAAGAAGGTCTCCTCTTAATCTGGGTATTTCCATATGTGGTGGAGGAAAACGCAGGATTTGATGCTTTGCTGGGTCTTCACAAGTCTTTCCCCACATTCGGCATGGTTAATTGTCCATTGGGGTTTATTTACTACAACTGGAAAGTGCAAAATATGGTGCAATGCTACATAGAAACCATTTGTTTCCTGGTTTTATTGCCGGAGCTTCATTGAACAAGCTGAAGTTAGGAGCTGATTGGCTACCATGCAAAGCAGCACCAGATTGTGAGTGCACCAGTTTTGGTAAATCTGCTGCATTTCCATCTGCTGAAGTGAGTTCAACATGTATTTTTAGAAGAATCCACTAGAGGGTGCTGGATGGACAAATGTAGCATCATCTACCTTAGAGGACTCTACTTTGGAATATACTGTGCATAGAGAACTTGCTTCAGCAGGTGAGGGTGGACATTAGGATGAACAGTTGTCCTGAGTTTTGGATATCAAAAAGTGAGGCGCTTAGCAAAGTGAATTTTTTCAAACATAGATGCATACAAATGGAGTTTGAGTAGAAGCTTATATGCCCCCAGTGTTTTGCTATTTTAAGAGAAGTGGAGGGATAAAAATGTTTGGGAAAAAAAAAGCTAGCTGAATAAGTTTTTAATAATCAATGGTGAGCCTCCCATAAAATTCCTTGTGTATACAGATTAGAAGAGGTGATGCCAACATACATTGCTCAGGATTGGTCCACCATTGTCACTGTAGTAAGCCAGTCCAGAGCAATGATGTGCATGCAGGCAGGTTGTGGATGAAATATTTTGGAGATGATCTGCAGCACTGAGATGGGAAAAGGCTTAATAAAGAAAAAAAAAACAGTATATTATAAAAAAAAAAAAAATATTTTATTTAGTAAGCAGTACACATAACAAATACAATTTTATCAAGTTATGGTTTACACCTACTTTAACACAGCACCTGCAGTTCCCTGATGACTGCTATTGTTCAAGTTAGGTGAGTTTTCTTTCGGCTCAGATCACGCTATCTGCAATGGCTATGGTGGTCCTAAAAGTATCCAGAAATCATTTGTTGTGGTTGTGGACAGACCTGTAGATGTTATGGTAGGCTGAATGTTAAAGTAGATTGTTAGCTCTTTGGCCAAACTATACACTCGAGAGTAAAAAGGGACCAGTAATTAGATAATCTTAGTGAGCGCTGTGTTTTTCTTAGTGTTCTTGGTCAGACTGCAGAAGAAGTCTTTTGACCTGCCACCATCAGATACAAAGCAATCCCTAGTGAGAAATTTTTGGAGTGAAAGGTCAGAGATTGACAAGTTGTAAGTGGTAGGGGGGACACTAAGGAGCGGAGAGTGGCATACTGATGTCACCCAAATGGGAGAATGCACGCGGCTTTTGCGTCAGAGCTGCTCATTGACTGTCATCTCACAGCTCCAAGTCACTCTGAGGGCTTCATGACATTAATGTGTGCTAATGTATGACCTTTCCCATGACAGATGCGAATGGTGCAATTGTCGCACTCTGCAACTACTGTTATGTCTCCTCTCTTGGATGATAAACTGATTCTAATTATAAATGATTAACCTACTTAGTTGGATGTTACAAGTAACAGAAGAAGGTTCTCCTGTAGATCGCCGCTTGTAGCAAATAAAATAGCTTTATTTATGTCTTGCATCCCCTGTTATGTCACACTGATATGGTGACATCACTATACAAGTTTATTTGTATTTCATCGGTAATAAAATATAGTCTATGACTAGCCATGACTTCCTATATCAAATACAACGTCCGATTTATCTGATCCATAGCAACAGACTACGCTATGCAAAAGGCGACATTATGGTGTATACAGTATGAGATGTAGGTATATATAATATAGGGTTTGTGTGGGAAGTGTATTCCATGTGTCGCTTTTCAAGAGGTAAATATTGTATAGTATAGGGTTTGTGCGGGAGATGTATTCAGTTTGGGGGGTTGTGTTTTGTAGGAGGAGGTGAAAATCATATAGGGTTTGTAGAGAAGGTGTATGCACATGACTGTCTTTTTTTTTTTTTTTAAGTATTTGTTTATTAGATTTTATAAAACAGTATAGAACAGGCCTTAATCAGGATGCCCAGCATTTAGAGTCAGGCTGTTACTGGTCAGATTTAAAGTTGTAGCTGTTTGGGCTAGTGCTGGGTGGGGCAGGGTGTGGCAGGGCGGTGTCCCCAGGGGTTTGTAATATTAAAGGTGAGGACTCTGGATCAGTTGGAGTTGGGACAGCAGAGGGGAACAATTTTGGAGCCAGGTCTGTACTTTTAAGTGCATGTTCCGGAGGTGACCCCTAGGCCCGGCCGCCGCACTAGGAGCCCCATCAGGGACCCTTCAGCCCCCAGCGCTAAGAAACAGCCCCCTTGTGCTGCTGGATGGGCTAGGAGGAATATATTACACTGGTGGGACCAGAGCGGGAGTTCTCGGTCTGCCACACCCCCCCTCCCTTCCTTCCTTTCAGCAGGACCATACGGTCGGCTCAGCAAGGCTCCCTCCAGCTGCCAGCAGCGGCGGCTGGTGTGGGAGGGGCGCTGGGGCGCCGCCTCCCAGCCGGCAAAAGAAGAAAAAAAAAACAAGTCAACCCCGCCCACCTACAGGTGGCGCCGGTACATTGACTTTCTTTTTTTTTTTTTTTCCGGGCGGGGAGGGTGTGGTCGGCGGCGACGACCGTCGACCTCCCTCGGAACGACTCGGCTGGCATACCAGGACGACTTTCCTTCCTTCCCTCCCCCCCACACCGTCTGGCTCTTGAGGGCGAGACCAGGGTGGTCACATTATATAAGGAGGATCGGGTAGGTCGTCGTGTTCCCCCGACAAAGAATCGCGACCCCCGACTTCCCAGGGACTACCCCGAGGATCACGCCGCCGGCCCGGATCCCCAGTGGAGGCCTTGTACGTGAATTTTCATGTCTGGACCGAGGTTTTAACAAGGGGAGACGACAGGGTTGAGGTTGACTAGGT
>BLSH010316379.1:2212202-2226382 GCA_018402905.1 Glandirana rugosa | reverse complement strand
CGTTTTACGACCCCCGAAGTGCCCAGCCAACTTGGTATCATGGCAGAGTCCGAGGGCTACCGGGTGGAGCTCCTGGGGAACATAAAGTCTATCTCCCCACCACCACAGGCCCTGTCTCCGGGAAAACCGAGGGTCCGGTGGTTCGCGAGAGCCAGCGCAGGATCTCCGGATTCAAGTCAGCAGATCCTCTTGGGTAAGGAGGAAGCTGCGGGCCGGGAGAATGGTGTCTGGCGGGGTCAAGTCCTCCGGGACGTGAAACATTCTGGACAGCGCATCCGGCTTGACGTTCTTTGCCCCGGGCCTGTAAGTGATGTGCAACTGGAATCGACCGTACCGGACCTTATACTAGACCCATCGGCGAGTCGGACGACCATGGGATGTTCCTTGGGTCGGAGGGGAACATGATGCTGTGCTGCAAAAGCATGGTCAATGAAGCAGCTGCAAGCGCCTGAATCAATGATGGCCTGTACTGAAACGGTCCCGCTGGGGAGATTGGCAGCACCAGGTGAGCCTCAACACTAGGCAGCACATCAGATCCTCTGGTAGGTTGATGGGGCTTGGAACTGGGTTGCCAGATAGCCTGGGTGGTGCCCGAGTTGAGAGGCATGGCTCGGCGGATCTCTCGGCCGCGCGTTCCCGCAAACTGCAATCAATCTGAATAGTCAGCTTGATCAGGGCGTCGAGGGTGTGCGGGACCCCGACGCGAGCTAGCTCATCTTTGAGTGACTCCGGGAGACCCAGCCGGAAGTGGCTACTGAGGGCCGCATCATTCCAGGCGGTGTCCACACTCCACCGCCGGAACTCAGAGACATAGTCCTCCGCTGGACGGTGGCCCTGCTTCAGAGCTCGGAGGGCGGCCTCCGCTCTGGCCGTCGGGTAGGGATCCTCAAAGAGTTGGGCCATGGCCTGAAAGAACCGGTCCAAACTAGAGGTCTCCAGGGCTTTCCGCTCCAGGAGTCGGTGAGCCCAAACTTGAGGGCTTCCCCGAAGGAGAGAGACCACAAATCCCACCTTGACGTCTTCCTGCAAGAATGTCCGAGGCTGAAGGGCAAAGTACATATTGCAAGAGGTGCGGAAGGCCCGGAACTTCCCGCGATCCCCAGGAAAAATGTTCAGGCATTGGCACCTTGGGTTCAGTTGGCAACGTGACTATGGTGGATGCTGGGGTAACAAGTCTCTGTACCCGGTCTTCCAGACTGAGATTATCATTCTGAAGGGTCTGGATGGCCCGGGTTAGTCTGGCAAGGTGCATGCAAAGCCCTTCCGTGATAGAGGTCCCCTGCGCAGACTCGGGCATGGCTGTCGGATACTGTCACGTACCTGGAGGACGAGTCTGACTTCTGCAGGGGTAACCTCTCTTGCGGCCCTGGTTCGAGAACCCCTAATAGAGCAAACAGGGAGTTCAGGAGCGCAGAGGGGCAAGACAGGAACACTTGGTGGTGTGTGTGTCCACTGGGACTCATGCAAGACAGCAGAGTGGTCGCACAGTCTGGGTCGGAAACAGGCGGGCTAGGAAGTACAAAAGGAGCAGGCAGGCAGATGGTCGGGTACAGGCAGAGTTCGTTAACAGGCTGACAGCAGAAGTGCAGAAGGATCAGGCAATCGGATGGTCGTAGGCAAGCCAAGGGTCGGTACAGGCAGAGTTCAGACAAGGTCGGGCAAGCCGGGTCACATGAACAGGAGACAGGAACAGATAACAGGCACAAGTTGCTCAGGAAGGACGGGTACACGCTGTAGATCCGACAGCACTTGCTACAAGAAGCAGGAAGTTTAAATAGAGCTGCTCCTCTAAGAACTAGAGGAAACAACATCCAAATGCTATTAACCCTCTGCACAGTCTTCTAACACCCACATTCATCATGGGCTAGGAGGTCGAGACCTCCTTTGCGCCTCAGTCCAGAGGTGACCCCGTGGGTTGGCCGCCGCACTAGGAGCCCCATTTTGGTCCCTTCAGCCCCAAAAGCAAAGAGGTAGCCTCCTCCTTCTGCTGGCAGACCTAGAAGGAATCCTCCACACAGGTGGGACCCGGCCGAGAGATCCGATGCAATCATTTACTCCTGCTCCCCTTGTACTGGTGCACAGGAACATGCGGCTGGCTAAGAGGGGCCTGCCCCTGCTGCCAGCGCAGCCTGGGAGAAATGTGTCTGTGGGTGCCGGCCTGTCCCCGTGTGCGGCCGGGACTCCACCTGGGAGAAGATGAGGTTCCAGGCATCTTGCACTGGCGTTGCCGTCCCCGTTTCAGGACCAGAGGATGGCATCTGCGGCCGGATCTTCTCTGCAGAGTGCTCAGCATGGGAGGAAGACTTGGGTGGCCAGGCGAGCCGCAACATGGCAACCGATGACATCATCAGCAAGTGCCCAGCCGGAGCCAGCTCTTAACCCTTCCCTGGGCCCGGTGCGGGTGAGGAAGAAGACAGGTCCGAGGGTGAACTCACCACTTCAGAGGCTGGAAAGGGGTCCCAGGGGGAGAAAGACACTGCTGTTGGAGCGGGCGATTAGCTGGTATCCGGAGGCACGGCTGTGTGACTGCAATCACCAGGACAACCTGGTAAGTCTGTATGTTTGTCTGTACATTTGCCTGTACTTTATAATGCTGACAATTCTGTGTTTATCTTCTGCGTTTCCTAATGCCCTGGTGGGTAGTGTTACGGTTGGCTAGTTGGAGCAGGCATCTACAACAGGGATTGTGAGTCAGGAGGGGTCAATGGCGCAGATGCTTCAGACCTGGTTGGCGGGGTGTAGGGAGCTGTTACTGCGCATCGTTGCTGGGGTATCCTCACCTCCAGTGGTTTTGCCTGTACCAGCTTGGACGACTGTGGGGGAACACAGTACACCCATCTCAGGAAATGTATAATGGCCACCGGTACTCCCCATCGAGGCACCTGGGAGCACGCAGACGACTGGAGGCAGAAAGGTGGGATCGGTCGTCCCGGACCCTGTATGACGGTGCATCAAAGACTGCGTTGGAGTCCAAGAAGTCAGATGGGACATCAGACGGTGTGCATTTATTCGACTCAGCAATATGCGCAATTTACATCTGCTTCGAGGGCCCTTTAGGTGCGCATTTTAAGCCAGAGGTGAGAGAAAAGATTTGGAAGGGGGAATATGTTGAGATATTTTTCCTTTTGCCACTGGAAAAGTTTAATTTGGATAAAGTTAACGAAACTAAAAAGGAGGAGGAAGAAAAGTGGCATTATTGCTTGATTCCTAGGACTTTCGGGAATTGGCTTCAGGCATTCAACATTTTGGCTAGTGTGATGAGGGAGAAAGTGCCGGAGAACTGTTCAGCTCTCTTTTGCTATCTGAACTCTATTAGTGAGGCCCAGAGACTGTACGGGGGGGGGGGGGGGGTAGCTTAGTTGCGCTATGATGAGCAGTTTTGGCAGCACAAGGCGGTTAGACCTTCACTGAGGTGGGGCCACAAGGACATAAGCTTGTGGATGAAGCTGATGACCTAGGCGAGGACCATTACCCACCCCTTTCAAGGGGGGGTCGGGGGTGCAACTGCCTCAGCACCATCGGCCACAAAACGGAAGGGGTACTGCTGGCAGTTCAATGAGGGGACCTGCAGATTTGAGGGATCCTGCCATTACCGTCACGGCTCTGGCTGCGGAGGTTCCCATCCCTAGTCAAAATGTTGTAAGCAAGGTAAGGGGAAGTCGATCGACGCTGGAAAGATGAAGAACCCCAGTGAGGGTGGAAAAAATCGCGTCCTTTCTCAGTAGGTATCCAGACAGAGCCGCTGCACAGCTTTTGTTGCAGGGGTTTACTGATGGTTTTACAATTCCCTGTACATTGCCCAGTATCCCTCCGGTGGTGGATAATGTACACTCAACAAACTTGCATCCGGAGGTGGTTTCAGCGAAATTGGGGAAGGAAGTGTCCCTAGGTAGGATGGCGGGCCCATTTTCTTTCCCTCCGCTTGCTGATTTGGTGGCCCCCAAGAAGGAACCCAACCAATATCGCCTTATTCACCATCTGTCGCATCCTCGGGGCGGTTCAGTCAATGGCGCGATTGACCACAAGTTGTGCGTGGTGTCCTATGCTTCTTTCGACGATGTCTGGGTGTGGAAGTTTGGTCAGGGTGCATTTCTGGCTAAAACTGACATTGAGTCAGCCTTCCGAATTGCTGCCCGTCCACCCACGGATTTTCTGCCTGTTAGGCTGCATTTGTGAGTGTAAATATTTTGTCAATTGCAGCTTGCCTATGGATTGCCCTATCTCAAAGTTTCCTTTTTCAAAATTTTCAGTTCCTTTCTTGAATGGGTGGTGTGGGACCTGTCTGGTTTAAAGTCTGTGATACATTTTCTGGATGATTTTTTGATTATCGGCCCTTCGGGGGCTTGGACTTGCCAGATCTTGTTTACCACGCTCCAACATGTGTTCGGGGTTTTTGGGGTGCCATGGGCACCAGAAAAAACCGAAGGCCCAACTAAGGAACTAAAATTTTTGGGTATCATCATTGATACGCTTAGGGTGGAATGTAGGCTACCTGTTGATAAGCTGGATGATCTTCAGGGGACGGTTATCAGTGCTCGTCCTTGCAAGAAGTTGCGATTACGTTCCTTGCAGTCTCTTCTGGGCAAGCTCAATTTCGCCTGTCGCATCATGCTTATGGGTCAAGTTTTTGCCGGCACTGCTGGGGCAAAATCCCAGAACCATTACGTGAAACTCCACAGGCACCATCGGGAAGATCTGCAGGTATGGGAGATTTTCCTTCACAAACACAATGGGCAGTCCTTGTGGATGTAGGCGGCAGTGTCCAACTTTGACTTAGAGCTCTATACAGATGCAGCAGGCTCGGCGGGATACGCGGCCTATTTTATGGGCCAGTGGAGCGCTGGAGGTGGCCGGAGTCCAAGAGGAATTCAGAATTCATTCACAAATTGGTGCTATTGGAATTGTTCCCAATAGTGTTGACTGTTGAAATTTGGGGTCAGGAATTCCGGAACAAGCGTGTCTGGGTTAACTGTGATAACTTGGAGGCAGTACATGCCATTAACACCGTTACTGCTTGTTCTCCGCTAATTGTGCGTTTGCTTAGGCATTTAGTTTTGCAATGTCTTACTTTAAATGCTTTTGTATATTCTGTCCATGTGCCTGGGGTGAATAACACAGTGGCTGATGCACTTTCTCGCCTGCAGTGGGAAAAATTCTGCCAGTTGGCACCGGAGGCAGAGCAACTCAGAATTCCTTGCCCCAGTCAATTGTGGAACGTCGCCTTGCCACCATAGCTGGTTTGATTCGGCAGTCGCTTTGTTCTTCCACTTGGACATATGAACGGGTCTGGGGCGATTGGCATGGATTGGTGAGTTTGGTGGGTGGTTGCTTTCAGGAGGAAGATAGGTTTACTATATTTCATTGGTAAGAACTTCGAGGAGGGAGCCTCTATCTCCTAGCTGAATCGCAAGATGGCGGGTTTGGCATTTCTTTTTCGGCTTTTGGGTTTGGTGGATGCCACAAACTCTTTTTGGTTAAAAAAGCTTTGCTGGGTTACAGGAAGGGTAGGCGGGTGACGGATTCCTGCCGTCCCATTTCCTTGCTATGCTGGGAGTACTTTTGGATCATTTGCCTAAGGTTTGCTTAACTTCTTTTAAAAACGGTTCTCTTTAGGACTGCTTTCGTTCTGGCTTTTTTTGGGGCTCTCCGGGTGGGGGAACTGGTTAGTCCTTCTACCTGTGTTGGGGGAAGTTTGTCGGTTTCGGATGTCACAGTTCATGGGGACAAAGTTTCTTTGTTCGTATGGAAATCGAAGACCAGTTGGGACATGGGGCTAGGGTCGAGCTTGTACGAGTTCCCTATTTCACTTTCTGCCCAGTCACTGCCGTGCTCGCTTGGTTGAAGCTCAGGCCGGCAGGGCCCGGGCCTTTCTTGACACATACCGACAGGTCAGCGTTGTCCCAGTTTCAGTTTGTTACGTTTTTTAGGAAATGCCTACTGTCTGCTGGGTTTACACCATCGGACTATGCTTCCCATTCTTTTAGGATAATGGCTGCCATGGAGGCGGCTAGATGGGGTCTGGGTGACCAGGTCCTGCAGCGGATTGGACGCTGGGAATCCCGGTGTTTAAGTTTATATGTTCGTCCTCATCTCTTTTAACTTGCTAGTTGTCACTGGGTCCCTGTGTTCCTTTCTGTCGTTGTTCTGGGTGTGTTTTGTTTGTCTCTGGTCTATTTTCTGCCATTTTCTTGCATGTTATTTGTGATACTTGACACTTTATGTTATTCAGACAGGTAATGTCTGGTGTGGATACTCAGCTACTCCTATGTTTTTTTGAGTGCCAAGAGGGCTGCAGTCAGACCAGAGGGCAGGTAAGTGGGCTTCCTAAGGAGCATGGCCAGTGTGAGGTGGATTGGAGTTCCGGGCATATTGTGGTCCCGGGTGTTGCTGGAAGTCCATGGTTATGCCAGATTGGATAGATCCCCAGACATCTTGTTATTGCATCTTGGGCTCTGTGCTGCACGGGAATTGATTTGGGACATAAAGATGGGTTTTCTACATTTACTTTTTCCCGGGCACTATTTTGGTATAGTCCAACATTGTGGGTAGGTTAGCCTAGCACCTGGCTCGCTCTGTGGATAAATTCAATAAGGCTAGGATTAAAGTGAATAAAGAGGTGGCTAAATTTTTTGTCAGAAACGGCAGCCTAGCGGTGCGCCATTTGGAGTTGGAGGGTGTTAACTGGATCTATTTACAGGGGGATGGGGTTCATCTGAATAGATATGTGGTTCCTGAGTCTGCAGTAGGGTACTCAGAGTGCTTTTTGTCTGTTGCGGGCCGCCCAAGTGTGAAGTTTCGCACTTGGTCGTCTGTGGCAGGGGTCTCACGGTTTTGAAGATGGGCATGGTCAAAATTGTCTGTGGAGAATGATGGGTGGGGCCCATCTTTGGTATGGGTACCTTCCCGAATAAGTGACGTAAATAAGGCGATATTGGTATTGGGGCTGTATCTGGTGGTAATGTGGTAAGTAATTGTCCCTGAGTCGATGTAATTGCAGCTGGGGGCTGTGGTATGGAACTGGTGCTTGATACAGCTGATTCAGTAGACCATGCTTGCCTCCAAAATACCTGGATAAAAGATGTATTTGTTAAAATTGTGTTTGTTAATAAAAGGCTGCTATGGCTGTTTAAATCTATTCTAAAGTGGTTGTATCTTATTTATACAAGGTGGGATAGGGTGGGAAGTCAGGTATGGCCATGGCAGCCGGTAAGTTAGCAATACATCAGTCAAGAACAGGCCTGGAATGGGATGCCCAGCATTAAGAGGAGAGCCTACATGACTGCATTTGCAGCCTAGGCTGTAGTTAGGCAGAATAGTAAGGGGGTTTAAAGTGAGTAGTTAGACCTACCCGATTGGAAGGGAGCAGGGCGTAGGGTGTGGCAAGGTGGGGCAGGGTGGGGTCAATGGTGGTCTAGGTAAAAGGGGGTATTGGCTGAGGGTCAGTTGGAGCTGGACAGACGAGTAGAAACTTTTCCCTCCTTCCCTCCCCCCCTCCCCACAAAAAGGTTATGGTTGGGTGTTCACCCTTCTTTTGGTTGTCTCCCCTGTGGACGGTTGGGGAGAGGTAGTGTACGTTATTTTGCAAGGTATTTTTCGCGGGGGTCTGACAGAGTCATAGCAGTGAGCAGGGGTCTCAGGGTTTTGAAGGTGAGCATGGTCAAAATTGATTGTGGAGAATGATGGGTGGGGCCCATCTTTGGTATGGGTACCTTCCAAAATAAGTGACGTCAGTAAGGCGATATCGGTATTGGGGCTGTATCAGGTGGTAATGTGGTAACTGATTGTCCCTGAGTCGGTGTAATTGCGGCTGGGGGCCGTGGTATAGACCTGGTGGTTGATACAGCTGATTCGGTAGACCATGTTTGCCTCCAAAATACCTGGACTTAAGAGTCAGTTATTGTACATTAGCGGGGTAAAAGTTTTATCTTCATGGAATGTGATAAAAGATGTATTTGTTAAAATTGGGTTTGTTAACCACTTCAGCCCTGGAAAGATTTACCCAATTCCTGACCAGGCCATTTTTTGCGATACGGCACTGCATTGCTTTAACTGACAATTGCGCGATTGTGCGACGCTGTACCCAAACAAACTTGATGTCTTTTTTCCCACAAATAGAGCTTTCTTTTGGTGGTATTTGATCACCTCTGTGGTTTTTATTTTTTGCTCTATAAACAAAAAAAGAGTTACGATTTTGAAAAAAAAAACTTTTTTTTTTTACTTTCTGCTATAACACATATCCAAAAAAATAAAATAAATATGAAAAATACAAATGTATTCATCAGTTTAGGGCAATATATATTCTTCTACGTGCCCACTATCTCCTGTGCAGGGACCGCTGTACAGCAATTTGCACAGGAGAGCCGACCTGCCGCCGTATAATGGCAAGTGGTAAAAAAGAGGCTGCTATGGCCGTTTAAATCCATTCTAAACTGGTCGTGTCTTATTTATTTAAGGTAGGTAAGGTGGGAAGTCAGGTATGGCCATGGCAGCCGATAAGTCAGTAATACATCAGTCAAGTGTTTATGGATATGTATTCAGTACTGGGTGTTGTGATAGAGTTCATATAATATAGGTTTTTGTGAAGGGGGTGTATTCATTATTGGCAGTTGTATAGGAGGGTGTATATATAATATCAGGTTTGTATGTGGGGAGCATTTATTATGGGGTATTTTGCAGGGAGAGGTACGTATATATAGTATAGGGTTTGTGTGTCAGGTGTATTTAAAGTGGTGTGTTTTGTAGGAACAGGTATCTTAAAGTTTAGTAAGTAGTAAGTTGTGTAGTAGGTATATTCAGTATAGTTTTTTTTTGCGGGAGGTTTATTCTATATGATGTGTTGTGTAGAAGATTATGGGTTCAATATGAGTTAAATAACGGCCGATAAAATGCAGGTGTAGCCATGCCCCCGTGGGGACTACTGAATATAGCGGTTCACCCGTCACCCTGCCCAGCTCGGCATTCATCTCATAGACACTCAGAGACATTTAACAGTCCATAAGTTTTTTATTTTTATTTTATTTTATTGAGGGGATTGAACTTGGATGGGAAATGGAAATTATGGGATGCCCAAGAAGATTCAGTTTAACTCGCTTGGGACTACTATATACACTCCTGTATATACACTCCAGTCTTCTCTCCAGCACAACTCTTGATTAAGACCTCTTCTTCAGGCCCTGCCAGCCCTCATGGCTGCAGCTGCCTCTTTCCACTGCCCCTTCACCACAGTCCACTCTTCTGGTTCTGCACCCATCTTTGACTGCCAACTCCTAGTCCTCCCGGGTGTGCCTCCCCAGTCCTCCTGACTGTTCCTCACTCACCAGCCTTCCCGGCTGTGACCTGTTGTCCTCCCTGGAGTCTCTTAGCAGTGCTCTCTCCCGCTGTCCTCTCCTTGCTTTCTCGTGTGCCTCTGTTCCAGGATCTCTTCTCTCCTCCTGGCTGCACCGAGCCCAGGCCCAAGGTCGCTCCCCCCCAACTGGGGAGCTCCCTGTATGCCCCGACAGCCTCCGCACTCTCTCACTCCATCTCTTCCACACGACAGGAGGCCTGCCCCCTGCCAATCCAGGTTGGGGATTGGCCAAGGCTCCCTAATTTACCCCAGGTGGCTACACCTCCCCTCTCCACTTCTCTTTCCAGAAAACTCCAGAAACTTCTGGAAGGAAGTGGAAGGTCCTGATGACTCCACCTGTAAGTTGCCCAGCCCTACCCTGAGCCACTCCCAACCCAGAATGAAAACAAACAGGCCTAGCCACCAGCTAGGCCTGCCTACATTTTCCTACTCTCCAGAAAAATCTATCCTCTAGCACCTACCTACCTAGAGGGTGCTACACAGGAAAATAGCGTTTATAGTAAATTCGTTTTGAAAGTGCAATTCACTAAGAATTTTGCGTTAACCGCTTCTGGACCGCCCACTGCACATATACTGTGGCAGGGCGGACCGGCAGCGTTAAACAACATACCTGAACGTTGTTGTCTCTTCCTGGGTCTGTCCTGCTTCCACTGTGTCCAATCAGCGGGTTCAGCGGATGCTGGGACTCGCCAATTGTTGACAGGAGAGGCAGAACGGCAGTCTGCCCATGTAAACAAGGCAGACTGCCATTCTGTCAGAGAGGAAGATAGAGATCTTGTGTTTCTGCTAAGCAGGAACAGAGATCTCTTTTCCTCCAATTAAGCCATCCCCCACACAGTTAGAAATCACTCCCTAGGAGCACACTTAACCCATTGATTGCCCCTGATGTTAACCCCTTCCCTGCCAGTGTCATTAGTACAGGGACAGTGCATTTTTTTAGCACTGATCATTGTATTAGTGTCACTTAGTGTCCGATTTGTCTGCCGCAATGGTGCAGTCCCACTAAAAATCGCTGATCACCGCCATTACTAGTGAAAATAAAAATAAAAATTTAGTAAAAATATCCCATAGTCTGTAGACTTTTGCAAAAACCAATCAATATAAGCTTATTGGGATTTTTTTTACCAAAAATATGTAGCAGAATACATATTGGCCTAAATTGATGAAGAAATTTGATTTTGTACATGTTTTTATTGGGTGTGTTTTATAGCAGAAAGTAAAAAATATTGTTTTTTGTTCAAAATTGTTGGTCTTTTTTTTTTGTTTATAGCACAAAAAATAAAAACCGCAGAGGTGATCAAATACCACCAAAAGAAAGCTCTATTTGTGGGGAAAAAAAGGACATAAATTTTGTTTGGTTACAGTGTCGCATGACTGCGCAATTGTCAGTTAAAATAATACAGTGCCGTATTGCAAAAAATGGCCTGGTCATGAAGGGGGTGAAACCTTCTGCGGCTGAAGTGGTTAAATAACGAATGCGTTATTTGTTCGATTGAGCAGTAATTACTGCATTTTTTCATGCAGCAAATTACAGCATTGAGCTGGTTGCTGAGGAGGGCGCCAGGAAGCCGGCCGCTGTGTTGTTAACAAGGGATGACTCATCAGCTGTCAGCAGGCTGAATGTAAAAAAACATGCCGGCAATTAAAATTTATGGGAAAAAAAAAACGCCAACATTTTTATAAAAAAAAAAGTGGGGTCCCCCCAAAATCCATACCAGATCCTATCCGAGCATGCAGCCCGGCAGGTCAGGAAAGGGGGGGAGAGTGTTTTTGACAATTTCTTTATTAAAGATTTAAAAAACAATGTCCCCCGATGTAGATCTATTGTCAATCACGACGTCCGCCACCACCGCGGGACCCAAAAAAAGACCCTCCACAATCAACAGAGACTAATCGCCTATTGCGGGGTCTGCTGTTTGACAGGTCTTAAATAGGTAAGAGGTGAGTCCAACCGGTGACGTCACTTGTGGCCTCACCACTTGTGACGTCACTGACCGGTGCATGCTGGGTCGGTGATGTCACAAGGGACAGGGCCACCAGATGACATCACCAGCGTGGCCCGTCCCTTACCTATTTAAGAACTGTCAAACAAAGGAGCCTGCAGTAGGCTGTTAGCCTTTGTTGACAGTGGAGCGTTTTTTGTTTTTGTTTCAGGTCTTGCAGTGGCGGTGGCGCGATTGGCAATGGATCTACATCGGGGACCATTTTTTTATTGTTTAATAAAGGTATTTTCAAAAACTTTTGTACTGTCTTTATTCTTTTTGGGTGAATGAGTAGTGGTACTATGTAACCCATACTCATTCACATAGGGGTATATGAATATCTCCATTGTCAAAGGAAGAAATGGTAGGTGGTTGCCACATCCCTACATATGGATAACAAACAGATACCCCCTAGGAGTGGGACTTTTGAGGCAACAAACACTACTAATGTATAACATTTACGATTTATTGTAAATGCCATAAAATGCATGGGGTATGCATCAAACATAGGTGTGCCCCAGTGCTTTTAAAATGACATACAATGTAAATACATTGTGTACAAAAACATAAATGGCAACATGATACTCCAAAATTGCGAGATGTATCCTCCAGTACCCGATGTTTCAGGTCCTTTTGCCTTTCTTCAGGGGTATTAAGTGGAGTTCTGGCAGTCTATATCTTATATCATTACTATATCAAAAAGAGTATACAAAGAAACACATCATTGAGACACATCAATATATATACATAGGCATTTCAAGTTAATCACATCATGTATATTCACAATAACATACCCATTTCTGCTGAGAATTAATCACAGTGTAGTGGATACGCCTCTGCGTTATTTCAGGGGTATTATATCCTCCCCATTGGATGGTGGTGTGAGCTGTAGTGTGTCCTCCCTCTCTAAGACACAAGAGAAAGGGGAGGAGAAAAAAGGGGGGCCCCCGGCCAGAAGTCCCTGCGAGGACAGATAATAATATTACTGTCAATGCCTCCTGGTCATATCCTCCCATGCACCACAAAACCACAATGAATGTGGTCCATAGTGCTGATGAAAGACACATAACACTTACATGTATTAAATGAGTTTGGGTCACATGTCCGCTGGAGTCACCTTTAAGTAAGGGCCCCCCGTGTCCGTTGAATTTCCTAAGAGGGGCAATGTGTTACAGTAAGTCAAGAGCAAAAGCCACATAAAACCCTTTGAAGGAGGTCACCCCTGGAGCCTACCTTATATGTGGATGAGCAGGTGTCCACACCACCGATCCCGGCATCATCTGCCTGTCAGATCGTGGCAATTTAAATCCCAACTTGGGAGATTTTCTCGCCATGACAACACAGGAGATCTATAGGATAGGACACATGCCAAAAATGACAATCTATCACAAACAGAAAGACAAGCACTGAAGATGTTTACTAGACCACACCAACTCACCATCAAACCTTAAGATAAAGGGGGCAATGTCATCATTATGATGAATAACGGATATAGCATAATGTGTAACACAATCCTCTCCAATAAGGAATGGTATAAACCAATATCCAAATCAGCCATTGATAAATTCAACAAGGAATTCTACATCTTAGTAGATAATGCATATTTAAATAACACCATTAAAAAGGACACATGGGACTACATAAGAAAGAAATACCCACGTATCCCTACTTTCTATAACTTGCCCAAAGTCCACAAGTACATAAAAAACCCCCGGGCAAACCAATAGTATCTGGCCGGGGGGCAATAACTGAGAATTCGAGTAGTGTTTGGGATGAGCAGCTAAGACCTCTAGTCAATAATCTCCCTTCCTTCTTAAGAGACACAGCCCATCTTTTACAGAACTTAGAGGGCATACACATACCTGCGGAGGCAATACTGGTTACAGTAGATGTTGAAGCGCTCTATCGCTTCATTCCGCACCATTTGGGGATTGGAGTAATAAGACATTTTTTGTCCCAGTCACATAAGGGCGACAGGGAGTACAATGACTTTTTGACATCTTCCCTCAAATTCATATTAACACACAATGTGTTTGGTTTTCATGGTTCCCACTACCTCCAGGTACAGGGCATAGAGATGGGGACATGTTGTGCCCCATCCTACGCCAAGCTGTACCTGGGGGAGTGGGAAAGAGCATTTCTGCCCAATGACAATCTGATGGACATGACAAATAACATCCTAATATGGTATCATTTCATTGACGATATATTCCTGATGTGGAATGGCCCAGTAGAGTCACTAAATCAGTGCCTGACAGTAATGAATAGTAACAACTTTAATTTAAAATTCACCATGTCATAAGACCGTCATAAAATCACGTTTTTGGATGTTACAATCCTGAAGGGATCGAATGGAAAATTGCTGAGTACACTATATAGAAAGATGACTGTGGGCAATACAATTCTACACACCAGCAGCTCACATCCAAGACCACTTATACAATCAATACCCTATAATCAATATCTGCTGATTTGCCACAATTGCTTAGTTGAATCTTCGTTTTGATCTGAAGCAGAAAAATTAAGAATGAGAACTAACATATTCACCAGAACCTACACTCGACGACCACACATCTTAACATAACGGGTGTCAGTAGAAAGATATATCACATGAGTCGTTAAAAGGTAAGCTAGGGAAGTCCTAACATTGTAGGTTTTTGCACTAAAATACTGCCAGAATACTGTACCACTTAAAATTTAATTTCAACAATGATAAGTAATGACAGTCCGTGACTAAATCACTGAGATGACCCGGTAAGGTGTAGTCCTTATATAGCAGTTACTTTACTATGGTATAATCCTACAATAAACAGTACAGGTAGTCTAACAGTAACCCGTCTTTACGAGAAAGG
>BLSH010316379.1:2197641-2208629 GCA_018402905.1 Glandirana rugosa | reverse complement strand
AATCTGTGGAAAGACTTGAAAATTGCTGTTCATCCAGTCTGACAGAGCTTGAGCTATTTTACAAAATATGAATGGTCAAAAATGTCCTCTCTAGATGTGCAAAGCTGGTAGAGACATCCCCTAAAAGACTTGCAGCTGTAATTGCAGTGAAAGGTGATTCTACAAAGTATTGACTCAGGGGGGCCGAATACAAATGCACGCCACACTTTTCAAATATTTATTTGTAAAAAAAATTTGAAAACCATTTATGATTTTCCTTCTACTTCACAATTATGTGCCACTTTGTGTTGGTCTATCACATAAAATCCCAATAAAATACATTTACGTTTTTGGTTGTAACATGACAAAATGTGAAACATTTCAAGGGGTATGAATACTTTTTCAAGGCACTGTATATGACATATGATTTGTTCAGGAGGTGTTTTCAGTATTGGGTGTGTTGTAGGAGGAAGTAAATATAAAAGTATAAAGCAGTATACTGTATAGATTCCGTGTGAGAGATGTATTCATAGCTGGTAAGGTTGAATAAAGACACCAGTCCATCCAGTTTGTATGTGTGTATTTATGTCACTAGAATTTTCCATATCTCTGAACATTGCATTCGATATAAAAAACATCTGTAGGTTTTTTAAATTTATCTACACTCCCCATGTGCACTCAGTGTGGAGTGTTTTGTAGAAGGCATAGATAGTATAATGTTTGTGCTTTGTAGGCGAAGATATATATATTTATAAGGTTTGTGCGGGAGGTATATTTCATGTGAATTGTATTTTAGAGGGTGGTGTATAGAGTATAGGTTTTGTGCAGGAGGTGTATTTTTTGTGAGTATTTGTAGTAGGCATTTATACTACAGGTTTAGGAAGCGTATTAGTATGAGATGGGGTGTAGGAAGACGTAAATATTGTCCAGAGATTGTGTGAAAGGTGTATTCAGTATAGCAAGTTTTGAGGAGGAAGTATATATAACATGGGTTTTGTGCAAGGTGTATTCAGTATGATATGATTTGTTGGAGGAGGTATATATAATAGAGGGTATGGTGCAAGAGGTGTAAGCTGTATAAGTTATTTTGTAGGTAGAAGAATATATAGTATGAGGGCCAAGGTTTTCAGGTACCTCTGTTCCTGTAACATCGACATAGCATGCCTTCAGGAGACACATTTTGCCCCTCACTCCACTCCTCAGTATTTTGGCACACAGTATAAACAAATATATCATGCTACCACTCCAACTAAACAATGTGGAGTCCTGGTGGCTTTTCACAATAAAGTCCCAATTTTCACCTATTACGCACCCAACGAGTGGCAAATTCCTTTTTTCACAAATTTTTTCTCCACACTCATTCTAATGAAACTATTGTAATCTGCGATGACTTGAACCCAGGCCTGTACTGGCCATCGGGACTACCGGGAGTTTCCCGGTGGGCCGATGGCTCAGTGGGCCGGCCTAGTCCTCACAGCGATCTATGGGTAGATCGGGATTCAGCTGCAGAGAAGCGCAGGGAGCGACTGTGTATTAAGTTCTATGTCAGTCATGTCACGCTGCTCCCCGGCGGCCCCGCCCCGTCTCTCTCCTCGTCCAATCCAATTCACTTGTGACATCACGATGTGCCCTAATGTGTCTGATGTGCCCGCTGTGCCCTAATGTGCCTGATGTTCTCGCTGTGCCTGATGTGCCCTAATGTACCCGCTGTGCCCTGATGGTGCCTGATGTGCCCTAATGTGGCCTGATGTGCCCTATTGTGCCCTAATATGCTCTAATGTGCCTGCTGTGCCCTGATGTGGCCTAATGTGCCCTGATGTGCTCTAATGTGTCTGATGTGCCCCATGTGCCCTGATATGTCCTAATGTGCCTGCTGTGCACTGATGTGCCCGATGTGCCCTGATGTGCTCGATGTGCCCTGATGTGCTGTACCCTGATGTGCTGTGCCCTGATGTGTCCTGTGCCCTTTGCCATGATGTGCACTGTACCCTGATGTGCCCTGGGCCGGTCTGGATGAAGTCCAGGGCCAAATTTTTGTCCCAGTCCAGCCCTGCTTGAACCTAATCCTGAATCTGAAGCTAGACAACCCTACCTCATTCTGACACCCCCACCAAAGTTTACAGGGATCTCTTGGAAAGCTCAGGCCTGGTGGACGCTTGGAGGGAACTCCACCCTATCCCTAAGGACTACACTTCTTACTCTCACCCTCACGCCAGCTATTCTCATATTGACCATGGGTATGTCCATCAGCAATTTGTTCCACAGCTGTGTTCCACTTCAATTCTCATAGTGCCTTGCTCTTATCACAACCCCCCTTTGCTTACTTGCAAATCTCTTAATCTCAAACCACTGGCTCCCTTCGTGGAGTCTGAACGATTCTATGCTGTCCCAGAACAACATAGAGCAGGACTTGCAGAATAAAATCGGTGGAATATTTCAGGCTTTATGTCAATTTGGTGCAATCCCGTTACTTTGTGGGAAGAGTGTAAAGTGGTGATTAAAGGCTATATAATTTAACATGCTTTGAAACGCAAAAAGGAAGGCGTTTAAGCAACATCCTACAAATCAAACCAGGGCAATACTCGATGGCCTTTGGGCAGACCTGGATCTCTGTCTGACTGAGAGGGCAGAGCGACACCTTAGATGGATGCAAAAAACATTTTGTGCTAATGGCAACAAATAAGGAACAATGTTGGCAAACAACCCTAAATTGTTAACTCCTAAGAAGTCCCGTATCTCCCTCAGAACGATCAGGTCCAAACCTCCAATCCTATAAAAATTCTGGACAAATTCAGATATCACCTGGCAAAAACTTTATTCTGCCTCATGGGAGCAACCCTTGATCAACCTACAGACTTTTCTAAATGAATCCTCAATTTCTGCTATTAAAGCAGACCAACGTAAAGCTTTGGGGGCGGATGTGACTGAGCAGGAGGTTCGACAGGTGATAAAGGAACTAAAAAACCATAAATGCTCCAGTCCAGATGGGTTTACGGCCTTGTTTTATAAAAATCGACTATGTTTAATAGCCTTTAGAATGGAGGATCGTTTACCCCCAATATGTTAAAGGGCTAATATAGTGATGATCTCTAAGCCAGATAGTTACTCAATCATGGGCTAATTTTCCCCAAGTCCTTTATTGAATGTTGCTATTAAAATCATGGCTAAACTCCTTGCTACTCAACTAAAAAAAATCTCCAAACTGGTCCACATAGACCAAGTAGGCTTTGTCCCTTTGCTAAAATGTCCGGCAGACAATCTTAGTCACACACATGGCAAAATAAATATCCCAGCAGCTAATGTTGCTGTCGCTGGATATATGTAAAGCATTTGACACGTTGTCATGGTCATACCTGCGTGTGACTTTATAACATAGAGGTCTAGGAGATTCATTTTTGACCTGGATTGACTCCTATTACAGTGCACCTCCTGCATCTGTAAAGTACTATGGCTGTGAGTCCTCCTCTTTTCCCATATCTAGAGGGAGATGCCAAAGCTTTAGAACCTTTAGCAGCACATATTCCATCCAATGTGAATTTATCAGGGGTGGACCTGACGGGTGTGTCTCACAAGGCAGCCTTATTCGCAGATGAAATCCTACTATATGTCACTTCCCCCCACACTTCATTGCTCAACTTGTTTTCCCTCTTGCAGGGAGTTTTGCTTCTTCATGTCAACCAGGCAAAATTGCAGGTCTTTGATGTGTTCTTATTGGATAACATATGCACAGCCATACAGGCTAAATTCTACTTTAAATGGTCTAATCCGCTCCTGTATCTAGGAATCAATCTTTCTCCTTTCTACCACACTTTATACACAGTTAATTACCCATCGCTTATCAAATCCCTAACCCAAATGCTTAAATCTTGGGATATACTTAGTATTTCTTGGCTGGGCCGTATATATGTGATTAAGATGTCATTTCTGTCAATACTTCTCTACCTGTTTACAGTCCTTCCGATCTTTGATCCCTCATCTACACTTCGCTCTCATCTTGAAATGTATTTGCCGCTACACTAGACCACGATTGCATAGAAGGATTTTATACCTACAGAAGACTAAGGGAATTTGGAGTCCATAATCTCTCCCATTATTATAATGCGGCTCAAATTGCCCCCTTGGTTCAACTGCATGCTGGCAAAGTGTCTCCCCAATGGGCGTTCATAGATGTATTGGACTCTGACCTGACCCCTCTCTCTTCAATATCTTGGATCCCCCTACCATTCTGTTTAAATCCAACAAGTGTTTTTTTGAACAAATTCAAAACACAATACGTGGCAGCTTACAGTCAACATCTACGGAAAACAGCTTTGGTTATATAATACAGCATCACCTCCATATCTTACCTTTGCAATGAACAACCCTCACCCGAACCCTTACAGTTCCACAGTGCAATCAGATCAGGCATATTAGCTATCCCCCTCCTGTCATCCCTCTAGTAGCTAATGTGCCTCTTCGTTTTGGCATGGACGGGCCTGGTTCGCTGATTAGCCTGCATTCATCCTCCACAATCTGTCCATAACTAGATCCCCCGGGGCGAGCCCGGTGTCTCCAGCCACGGAGCCCACATCCTTTTGAATCTATGAGCCGCACCCCTATGCAAGAATACCAACTTCTCCATGCGGAGCTGGTCCCCCACTTTCGTAACCCATTCCTTTACTGTGGGCGGATCTACATCCTTCCAGTGAACCATTATAAGTTTTCTCTCCTGAAACAATACTCTTTGTACAGTACATGTTGCATCCTCTCGTATGCCCATCAAGTGTAGCCTGTGAGAGGTGTAATAAACCCGTAGCAAAATATACAGCTGCGTCAGCCACTGGGATACATTGAAGGAGCACGCTACCACTGCCTGAAGAGCTTCCTCCCACTGATCTCCCTCTATGGGACCCACGTCCCGCTCCCACCGCTCCACCACTGCCAGAGGATGCCGCCCCAGCAAAGACTGAAGGAGAATGGCATAGCACTGGGAAATAAAGCCTTTAGACGTGTCGGCATCTCTGACCAGGCCAAACAGCAGGTCGGGAGACAGGTGCCACTCGGAGGACCTGCACCCTTAACGCATGTCTCAGCTGGATATAGCTGTAATATAGACTACCCGGTAGTTGAAACTTTCCCTGTAGACTGGCAAACGATAGGGGAATACCGTTCTGAAATAGCTGTTGAATATGTGATACCCCATATTTAACCCACCTAGGGCCAAATTGCAGTTTCGCTAACTCCAGGTAAGTATTGTTGTCCTATATGGGGCTAAACTCTGTATACCCAGTCACCCCCTGTAAATACTTGGCTTTATTCCATACCTTTTGGATGAGATTGTACGTTGGGTATCTTTTATATGGCTTCCCGAACTTTTGCGCCTCAAGTGCCTGAGCAACTGACTCTCTTCGTGTTGTATGTGTCATTACCGCCAGAGAGGAGTTAACCTCTCCCTCCGCTCCAGCGCTCTCCCGGTCTATTATTCCTATAAGGTGCTGCAGTTGCGCTGCTATGTAATATAGCCACGGATTTGGCATCGCCAACCCTCCCTCGTCTTTGGGGCACTGTAGGTGTTCCAATTTAATTCTTGGGGTTCCGTCCTTCCAAATTAGTTCCCGAAAGATTTTATTTATTATTCTAAAAGTTTTTAGTGTGATCACCATTGGGGTATTGTGCAAAAAGTACAATAGTTGTGGCATAAGGATCATCTTAATGAGATTAACCCGACCGGCCATCGATATTTGCAGAGTTCGCCATGCCCTTACCCGCTCATGAAAGCGTTAAAGGAGGGGGGTGATATTAAGCTGGCAAAAGTCTCTGGGGTTCCGCGTTACCTGTACCCCTGGTCCGCATGCACTACTGATGTTAATGACCTTATTTAAACGAAATGCCAGTATTTTGGCCAGGATTTTTACATCGCTCTGTAAGAGTGAGATGGGCCTATAGGAGCCCGGGTCAACCGGGTCTTTGCCTGCCTTCAGGAGTAAGATGATATTGGCCTTGGACATCCAGCAATTCGTTAAACACCCTCAACATACGCGGAAGATGGGTCTCAGAGTACTGTTTAAACACTTCCATGGGTAGGCCATCCTCTCCAGGGTTCTTGTTGTTTGGAAATGTCCCCATCGCCTCCCGGAGTGCCTCAATAGTAAAGGGGGCCTCTAGCTGTGTGACCTGTGCCTCTGTTAGCCTGAGAAATTCCATTGCCCCTAAATAGCTATCCAGCTCTTCCTTGTCATAGGACGCACTCGAAGCGTAAAGTGTCTTGTAAAATTTAGCTAGTTCCTTAATGATCAGCTCCAAAGAGCTAACCACCTCACCACTATGCGTTCTGATTACGGGTGATCTTTGCTGAGAGGAAGCAATCCGCGCCAGCATGCGGCCCATCTTTTCCCCCTCCTCAAAGAAGGCCTGTCTCGAGAAGAAGCATTTCTTCTCGGCCGAGGAGGAGAGCAAATGCTCATAGGCAGCTTGGGCAGACTGCCATGCCTCCTTAGCCGAGTCTGTAGAGTCATCTACATATTGGTGTTCCAGTTCTCTAGTTTGGGGCTCCACTGCTTCCCTCAGCCCTGAAGAGGCTTTCTTGACCTTAGTAATCTCCCTAATTAACAATCCCCTCCAATAGGCCTTGAAGGCGTCCCATTGTATTGTGTTGGCTCCGGAGGGATCTTGGCATATGAAATACTCTTGCATGTCCCGTTCTATCTCATCATGTGAGGTAAATAATTTTAGCCAGAAGGCATTAAGTTTCCAAGGGCCGGGGCCAGATGGATCTGCGGAGAAGATCGTACATTGACCACTAGCGAGGCATGGTCCGAAACACTGCGGGGTTTGTACCCCAAATCTGTGATATACGGGAGTATGCTCAAGCTGCCTATCACAAGATCGATCCTGGAAAGGGACCCATGTGACTTAGAAAAACATGAATATTGTTTAACATTTGGGTTTCTGATCATCCCCCTACCATTCTGACGTAACCTTTTAGCCCACATCTTAGCCATATGAGACTGTAAAATTTTCAGCCTGTTTGCTCTCCCCCCCCCCCCCCCCCCATTTACCACTACTGCAACTATCCAACTGTCTTCTCTTCCCCCCTCGGATGAAAAATCCTCAGAGCTATCATTGATAGACCACCCATGGTTTTACAAATGTTTAAACTGCTCAAAAATTACAATAGGACCCGACATTCAACAGCTTTTGAATCAAGGTATCTGTCAAACCCTAGAAATCGAGGCTTAATTTCTTTACTCTATCCAGGGTAAAACTGATATCCAGGTCCCGATATACTGCACAGTCTGGGAGAACAGGTTTGAGACAACGTTGCCTCCCGAAATCTAGAAAAGAATGTGAGATGCCCTATTTAAATCCTCACACAGCGCCACGGCTTTGGAGAATTATTTTAAAGTTATGTCTCAATGGTATTACACTCCTGCCAGGATAGCACGTTGCCTTCCCCTTCTCTTGTTTCCAAGGCTGTCAGGAATTGGGAGACATGAAACACATCTGGTGGAATGGTTCTAAAGTTAGGAGATTTTGGATACCAGTATATGCTGTGGTCAATACGATACTCCATACCAATTTCCGAAAGAATGCTTGGGAAGCACTCCTTCTCAACGATACCCACACCAAACAGCTATGTACCTGGCAGCCTTAGCTCAATCATTTCCCATCCTCGCAATTGACTGCGTGCTTTATGGAGCTTTGATTATATGCTATTTTTATGCAACAGCTAGCACAGGCCTCTGGGGTCTCTTTTTTCTTTCTTGGTTGATTATTGTAGGCTCCCTCTGTCGGATTGGTGGGTCTTTTTCCTCCTCAACTCCCCTTATTTCTACTCATTTGCAGATGACCACAGGTAAGTGGTTGCGTTCTTCCAATCTTTCATAACTTACATATCGGTTTTGAAATATACTATTGCTTTAATACCTAATATGGCATTTCTTGTAATATTATTCTACCAGTTACTATGGGTTATAGCTCCTTAGGATCACAGTGATCATATTGGCCCTTATTGTCCGATTAGTTATTTACTTTTAATCCCCTGCCTCCATGGCTCTTGGTCAACTACGCCGGTGAGTAGAGTCTGTCATGGTTAGGCTTTTCTGTTATGTTGGTGTAATGTTAATTTACATTGACTGTTCCTTACACCAAAACCCAATGCGTACTGGCTATATGTTTACTTTTTTTTAAAATAAAAATTAAGTGAAACAATATGTAGTATGGAGCGTGGTGTAGGATTGTGTAGGAGGTATATTTAGTGTGGGATGTCTTGTAGGAGCTGTTGTATATATAGTATATGGTTTGTGCAGGAGGCATATTTAATGTGTGTTTTTTATTTAGGTGGAGGTGTGTATAGTATAGGGTTTGTGTGGGAGGTGTATTAAAAGTTGGTTGTTTCTTAGGAGGAGATACGTCTAGTATTGGGGTTGTGTGGAAGGTGTATTTATTGTGGGTTGTTTTCTAGGAGGAAGTATATGTAGTACACAGTGTGATGTGGGAGGTGTAATCCGTATAGGGTGTTGTCCAGGCAGAGGTGTTTTCAGTTTGTATTTGTCATGCTAAAACACACAGGGGTGGTTTGGTTTACAAAAACTGTATTTTTTATGTATTTAGTAGGACATTTTCTATACAAGGTATTTCAGATGCTGAGAATGAACTACTCTTATAGAAAAAAAGATTCCTCTAAATTCTATTTCACAAGCTGCATCATTCAAGCCCCTTTTTCACACTGCACTGCAGCTCTGTTCGTTGAGTATCGGGGGGCTCTCTAGCAAGTATTGGGGGGCCAGTCTCCCACACAGCCTCCCAGCTCGTCGCCCTCTCCCTCCCGTCTGCACTTTCACAGAAAGGCCGCTTGTTCTACTTTTGGTTTTTTCCATTTTCTGGCTCAGCCTGGAATCACTTCTGAGGAATTTCTCTCTCTTGGGCCGAGAAGGAGTTTTTTCTGGGAGCTGCGAGTGTTTGTGCTGTGTCCGGATGTGCAAATCGCAGGACCACCGGGCAGGGAAAGAAGTGAGGAGAGACCCGACACAGGGACATGAAAGAGAGGGCAGCTTAGGGACAGGAGAGGAAGAGCCAGATGAAATGGATACAGGGAGAGAAGAAGAGATTAAATTGAGGAAAACAGAAGACAAGAGGATGGGGATATACTGTAAACTGTAACAAAAGTACTGTAAATAAATTAGTGAAAGGACAAGATCAATAAAATAATAAAGCATATAAGAAATTAAAATCTATAACTCTTTAATGCAAAATAGTACAGTATATCTCTCCTGTCTCTATTGTTTAAACCTTTTTCGTAATTCTAGATTGAGCAGAAAATCTAGAATTTCTGATGTTTATTGTTGTCTCCTTTAGGTCTATTTTCTTTACTTTCTGTCCCAGAGCCACAGCAGGAAGAAGAGGAAAATCTTTCCAAAGTAAGAGGACAGGTGTCACAACAACCTTTCTGTCCTCGTTTTCTGCACTTTTTGATTATTTTTTCATTCAAATGTAAGTAAATGAGGTCATTTTTTTGTCTTTCACTGTGATTTACTCTCAATTGTTTTTCCTGCAGCCAACACAGGGCATTGGTGTGAACTGAGGACATTTAACATTGAAAAAAAAGCTTATTAGCTTGTCATTGCCTTGGGACTATGTTAAACAATGCAGGCCAATGCAGGTAATGGGAACCAGCCCTTACACCTACTTGTAAGGGAGAGATGATAGACACAGACTCAAGAAAAGGGTTGCACAGGGAAGCAGTATTGGGCCAGCTCAGAGCTCAAGGATACCTTCTCAAGCATCAATTGTGCCTAGTAATGTGACATCACAGATCACATGACCAAGCACAGAGTATGCATAGCAAAGCATCAATTTCTAAATCAGGCCAATAACACTTCCTTGCACAGCTCTTCTCCAGATCATGTTACAAGCATCTCTTTACTCATTTTATCAGAAAGGCGTATGAATGCAGTAAAGGGCTCCAGGTTTCCCAGAACAATGACCCAGTTACAGATGCAGCTACTGCAACTCTTGTTCCTACGACATTGACACTTTTTTTCTTAACATTTTCATTGTCATTAAGTGACTTCTGTGGATTTTTTTAAAACCTTAAATGACCAGAGGTAATTGATGCCTAGGTGCCCTGGCAAATATTTTGCAGCAACAGCACAGCATGTTTGGGTTAAGTTAGCAATAACTCTATGACTAATTTGCACAAATAATATATTTTATATATATATAAACACGAGGTGTGACAATTTAATTGCCGGAATGCCCATGATGTAGCACTATGGTGGTGACTCACACAGCCATTCGCACTCGAGCATGTTCTGACATGTTCTAACTTGTACTTGCCTGAGTCGCAGTAGAAGAAGAAATAATACATGCGTGCATTGTGTTGTTGGTGTAAAATGAGTGACAGGAAGATTAACATTACATTTTGCGTGGAAAAAGTGCAAGTAAAACTTTGGCTCTGTTACAACAGGCTTATGGTGATCAGAAAGAACGTTGTCTTTAAATTTTATCCGATCTTTTTAAGAATGCAGAGGTGTGTGATAGGGTTATTGCAGATGATGAAACATGGTGTTTCTAGTATGATCAAGAAACAAAACACAAAAGTTGTACAAGCTGGGACTTAACCCTTGGGTGGTTCAGTGGATATGCAGTTGGCTAAAGGATAGATCCCAGAGTGTGGTTGTAAATGGGGTTCACTCAGAACAGGAAATCGGTTGACGTATAGGTGACTTGGTGGGTTCCCAATTCAGGGTCGAACATGTTGAAAACACAAAACAAAGAACTAGTATGATCTTTGTGGTACAAAGTAGTAGACGTTATTGGGATAGTGTGTGGAGACGTAAGAATTTTTCTAGCCTATTTTAAATTTCTGTTGCAAGAAAGACTAGTGGTATTCGGACAACATTGTCTCGGTTTCAAAATGAACGTGAAAAAGGTGCGTTTTACATTACAATTAGAAGGACAGTGAGTAAAATGTGGTTGTTGTGTTACGTGCGTACATAATAAAGAAGAAGATGACGCTGAGTCCGTTC
>BLSH010316379.1:2177511-2189471 GCA_018402905.1 Glandirana rugosa | reverse complement strand
GGTACACATATGTTTACCAAGCCCCAACTTCACCCCCACCCGCATTTCCCCCACCGCGATCCCCAGCCTGACAGCTCGCCGGAGAACACAGGCAGAAGCTGCAGGCTGCGGGAGGGGAAGAAGGGATGCTGCTTGGAGCGGCGATGGATGGGGGGTGTGGGGGCTGGTATGGGGGGTGATCTAAGTGGTGGGGGGGACACATCTGGATCCCCCCAAGCCCCATGCAGCATCAATGGGAGTGGCAGAGGAGGGATGCTGGCTAATGATGGTAGCTGTGGGGAGGGGGCGCCATCAGGGGGGGTACAGGGATTGGGTTTAGGGGGGGTCCGAGCAGGCCCAGAACCAGGCCCCTTGAGACGCTCGGGCCCCTTACAGCAGTACTCTCTGTACCCCTCTGATGACGGCCCTGCTGTACGGGTATCACATACACAGTGACGGGTAGATGATGCACTGTACAGTACAGATAAGAGATACACAGTGACAGATAGATGATGCACTGTACAGTACAGATATGATCTACACAGTGACAGGTAGAAGATACACCATACAGGTGTGTTATTCATGCGACAGGTAGAATATGTATTGTACAGGTATAATATACAGAGAAACGGGAGACAGGTAGCACATACAGTTTTCAGGTGTAATATACACAGAGACAGGTAGAATAGAAACTGTACATTTGATATATACAGAGACAGGTAGAAGGTACATTGTAAATGTGTGAAATAAACAATGTCACATAGAGGATACACTAACATAAATCCAAAAATAGGTAGAAGATACCTTGTACAGGTGTGATATATACAGAAAAGGTACACTGGACAGGTGTGATTTAAGAAGAAACACTGTACTGGTGTGATATATACAAAGTCAGGTAGAAGATACACTGTACATGTGTTATATATTATAGAGACAGGTAGAAGATACACTATATTACCAAAGTATTGGGACACCTTCCTTTACAAACACATGAACTTTAATGGCATCCCAGTCTTAGTCTGTAGGGGTCAATATTACGTTGGCCCACCCTTTGCAGCTATAACAGCTTCAACTCTTCTGGGAAGGCTGTCCACAAGGTTCAGGAGTGTGTCTATGGGAATGTTTGACTATTTTTCCAGAAGCGCATTTGTGAGGTCAGGCACTGATGTGAATGAGAAGGTCTGGCTCGCAGTCTCTGCTCTTATTCATCCCAAAGATGTTCTGTCGAGTTGAGGTCAGGACTCTGTGCAGGCCAGCCAAGTTCCTCCACCCCATTTGCTCATCCATGTCTCTATGGACCTTGCTTTGTGCACTGTTGCGCATGTTGGAACAGAAAGGAGCCATCCCCAAACTGTTCCTACAAAGTTGGGAACATGAAATTGTCCAAAATGTCTTGGTATGCTGATAGCTTAAGAGTTACCTTCACTGGAACTAAGGGGCCAAGCCTAACCCTGGAAAAACAGCCCCATACCATAATCTCCCCTCCACCAAATGATTTGGACCAGTGCATAAAGCAAGGTCCATAGAGACATGTAAAAAGGAAGAAGGGTGCCAGGTCAGTGAAAGATTAAAACACCACAACGTTTATTAGAACTTACATAACAACTTCTTGTCAGCAGTATGTTAAGACCAGCGTGAATCCACCATGGCTGAGCAGGCATGGAGGACCCCACAGGGTTGGGCGGATGGTAAGAGACCCAGAAGCGGTATGTAACTGTCCCGCAGAGACGCGGCCAGCTGATGGGAAAATCCTGGGGGTAGGAGGACAGGTACTGGGATGTCCCACTGCGGTGTGCTGACCAGCCGCGACTTCCGGGTAACCAGCCGTCACTAGAGCAAAGTCACATGATGAGCTACGGTGGGAGAGAGAGGACAAACCAACTATCTGGAGGTGGTCTGTGAGAAGGGTCCCTACCTTAAGGAGCTGCTGGCCAGAGGTGATTCTACTCACAACATTTGGATCCCCCCCCCCCTTTCATGGATTCCCTTTTCTGCTCACCTCAAGAACTATAGGTTCCCATTGGACTCAATTGACTTTTTTAGCCTCATCTTTCTATTTTATTTTAATCTATTTTAATTTATCATTGTGCAATATTCCTGAATTACTGAGTACGCTGGCTCACTGGTTAATTAATTGGTTTTTAATTGCTATTTCCATAGAGACATGGATGAGCGAGTTTTGGGTAGAGGAACTTGACTGGCCTACACAGAGTCCTGACCTCAACCCGATAGAACACCTTTGGGATGAATTAGAGTGGAGACTGCAAGCCAGGCCTTCTCGTCCAACATCAGTGCCTGAACTCACAAATGTTCTTCTGGAAGAATGGTCAAACATTCCCATAGACACACTCCTAAACCTTGTGGACAGCCTTCCCAGAAGAGTTAAAGTTGTTATAGCTGCAACTCAATACTGAACCCTACAGACTGAGACTGGGATGCCATTAAAATTCATGTGGCTATGTAAAGGCAGGCTTCCCAGGTAGACAGGTAGAATATACACTGCACATGTGACATATACAGACACAGGTAGAAAATATATTGTTCAGGTGTGATATACACAGAGACAGGTAGAAAATACACTGTACAGGTGATATATATACAGACAGGTAGAAAATACACTGTGCAGGTGTGATATACACAGAGACAGGTAGAAAATACACTGTACAGGTGATATATATATAGAGACAGCTAGAAAATACACTGTACAGGTGATATATATATAGAGACAGCTAGAAAATACACTGTACAGGTGATATATATACAGACAGGTAGAAAATACACTGTGCAGGTGATATATATACAGACAGGTAGAAAATACACTGTGCAGGTGTGATATATACAGACAGGTAGAAAATACACTGTGCAGGTGTGATATACACAGAGACAGGTAGAAAATACACTGTACAGGTGATATATATATATAGAGACAGCTAGAAAATACACTGTACAGGTGATATATATATAGAGACAGCTAGAAAATACACTGTACAGGTGATATATATACAGACAGGTAGAAAATACACTGTGCAGGTGATATATATACAGACAGGTAGAAAATACACTGTGCAGGTGTGATATATACAGACAGGTAGAAAATACACTGTGCAGGTGTGATATACACAGAGACAGGTAGAAAATACACTGTACAGGTGATATATATATATAGAGACAGCTAGAAAATACACTGTACAGGTGATATATATATAGAGACAGCTAGAAAATACACTGTACAGGTGATATATATACAGACAGGTAGAAAATACACTGTGCAGGTGTGATATATAGAGAGACAGGTAGAAAATACACTGTACATGTGTTATATATACAGAGACAGGTAGAAAATACACTGTACAGGTGTGATATACAAAGTGACAGATAGAAGATCCACTGCACAGGTGTGATATACAAAGCGACAGATAGAAGATCCACTGTACAGGTGTGATATACAAAGCAACAGATAGAAGATCCACTGTACAGGTGTGATATGTAAAGAGACAGATAGAAGATATATTGTACAAGTGTGATATGTACCGAGAGAGGTAGAAGATCCACTGCACAGGTGTGATATGCAAAGCGACAGATAGAAGATCCACTGTACAGGTGTAATATTTACCGAGAGAGGTAGAAGATCCACTGCACAGGTGTAATATACAAAGCAACAGATAGAAGATCCACTGCACAGGTGTAATATTTACTGAGAGAGGTAGAAGATCCACTGCACAGGTGTGATATACAAAGCGACAGATAGAAGATCCACTGCACAGGTGTGATATACAAAGCGACAGATAGAAGATCCACTGCACAGGTGTGATATACAAAGCGACAGATAAAAGATCCACTGCACAGGTGTGATATACAAAGCGACAGATAGAAGATCCACTGCACAGGTGTGATATACAAAGCGACAGATAGAAGATCCACTGTACAGGTGTGATATACAAAGCGACAGATAGAAGATCCACTGTGCAGGTGTAATATTTACTGAGAGAGGTAGAAGATCCACTACACAGGTGTGATATACAAAGCGACAGATAGAAGATCCACGGCACAGGTGTGATATACAAAGCGACAGATAGAAGATCCACTGCACAGGTGTGATATACAAAGCGACAGATAGAAGATCCACTGCACAGGTGTGATATACAAAGCGACAGATAAAAGATCCACTGCACAAGTGTGATATACAAAGGGACAGATAAAACATCCACTGCACAAGTGTGATATGCAAAGCGACAGATAGAAGATCCACTGCACAGGTGTGATATACAAAGCGACAGATAGAAGATCCACTGCACAGGTGTGATATACAAAGCGACAGATAGAAGATCCACTGCACAGGTGTGATATACAAAGCGACAGATAGAAGATCCACTGTACAGGTGTGATATACAAAGCGACAGATAGAAGATCCACTGTACAGGTGTGATATACAAAGCGACAGATAGAAGATCCACTGTACAGGTGTGATATGCAAAGCAACAGATAGAAGATCCACTGTACAGGTGTGATATGTAAAGAGACAGATAGAAGATATATTGTACAAGTGTGATATGTACCGAGAGAGGTAGAAGATCCACTGCACAGGTGTGATATGCAAAGCGACAGATAGAAGATCCACTGTACAGGTGTGATATACAAAGGGACAGATAGAAGATCCACTGCACAGGTGTGAGACACACAGCAACTGGTTGAAGGTAAACTTTACAGATTTGATTTATACAGCGACAGGTAGAAAATTCACAGGACAGGTATGTTTATCCACAGGACAGGTAAAAGATACATTGTATAAGTGTGATATATACAGAAACAGGAAGAAGACACATTGTACAGTAGTGATATATACAGAGACAGGTAGAACATACATTGTAAATATGTAATATAAACAAAGACAGGTAACAGGTACACATAGGTATACACAGTATATGTAATATATACTGGGACAGGTATACAGGTTGTACAGGTGTGATATAAACAATGACAGGTAGAACATACACTGCACAGGTGTGTAATTTGCAGACCAGGTAGAAGATACATTGTACGTGTGTGACATGCATAGATACACTGCACAGGTGTGATAGATTGCATGTATACAGAGCTAGGTAGATAATACACAGTACAGGTATTATATACACAGACATGGGTAGAAGATTCACTGTATGGGTGTGATTTATACAGAGACATAAAAGATACACTGTTCAGGTGTGTTTTTCACAGGGCAGACAGAAGGTACATTGTAGAGGTGTGATAAAGGTAGAAGATACACTGTACAGGTAAATTAATTAAATGACAGTAGAGGCTACATATCTAAAAGTCACCTTATGTAAGTCACCTGTGTAATGACACCTTTAATTCTAATATTTTCAGTACCGATACACCACCTAAAAATTTTACTGTAAAACTGATTATTGTAAGTCTTTGGTAAAAGTACAATTGTAAATTCTGTCTGTTTTGCCTTTAAATACCATCCCACGGTACTGTAGACAGAGCAGGCTATAATGGAGTGCCACAGAGTAATATGGATTGCATTCTTTGGCCGATACCCAGCGTCACTGGGTGATAACAGAGAGAAAAAACATGTCACTCTCCAGGTTATACTTCTTCCTGTGCGGTGTTGGGAGAGGAGCAGGTGACAAGGGAAGGTGTGGGATAGCTGAGCTGGTTAGCCGGTTCTCTGAGTGCAAGGTCAGGCTTAGTCCGTCCAGGAACAGACTCAGCACCGATCCTGAAAACACAGCAATGTTTGGAGAGCAAACAGCGGCAGAAGCTGTGTTTTCCAAGCACTTTTCTTTATTGCTCTTGGGGTTCAAATGGCTCAGCTCTCGGGTCTTGGAGGAATAGGGGAGATAAATGCTTTGATGCGGACTCAGATATAAACATAGAGATCTACTCCGTGCTTTCTGTGAAAACACTAAATGTAGAACCGCTGCTTTGTATGGTAAATCGAGACTGTGAGAGCCCTTTCAAAGAAAATCTCTTCTAAAGACCTGTTTTGGTCATCACAATACACTGTGACGGTATGCAAGGCGAAGTGGTAGAAGGACGCTACCTGTTGCTTCGTATGCGCTCATGTGGACTGGATTAAACAGAGTCTGGTCCGGATTTTACCAGCCACCATGGCAGGGCTAGTTCCGGTCTGTAGATTGTAGTCCACTGGAGTCCACCAGCAGGTGGCTTAAATAATCAGGAAGAGATTTTACTTGAGCTCTGATTTGGAACTCAGAGAGGGATCTGAGGGAGCTCTGTGTCTGTTTGGACTTTAAAAGACAAGGTTTGCATTTTGGCTTATGTTTTGTGGGTGTTAGGGGCCAGCCCCACACCGTATAGTGAGGCAACTATACTGTTTAGTTTAGCGTTAGATGGCAAGGATTTATTTTCTGTTTTGTCTGTTTTTAACCTGCAAATCTTTTACCAGTAAACCTGGCAAGCCGCCAGATTTTAAAGAAAGTTGTCTGCACGCTGACTATTTTCCCCATGAGCTAATCTCCCACACGTGGTGAAGTTCAGCGGGCATCTTTCCAAGATGGAGTAAATGTTGAAGGCCCTGTTACAAGCCAATGCAGCTCAGTGGAAAACCAACCACCAGGTCGCAGAGACTGCTGCAGCTCACCGAGCGGAGAGTTGCCAGGCTATCGCAGCACAACAAGAGGCTCAACAGGAGATGAACCGACAGTTTGCGGAGGCCCTGCTAGAGTTAAAAAAGGGGCCTCCGGTGACAGTGGAACCAAAGTTGGTACACGCCTCCTACCACATGCAGAAGTTGACACCTGCGGATGATGTGGAGGCGTATCTCATGACTTTTGAAAGAGTCGCTATTCGCGAAGGATGGCCAAAAGAACAGTGGGCAGGACTGTTAGCACCATTCGTCACTGGTGAACCCCAAAAAGCTTACTTTGATCTGGAACCAGATAAGGCCCAGGACTATGAGACCCTAAAGGCAGAGAAATTCGCATACCTAGGGGTCAACATGGCAGTCTGGGCCCAACGGGTGCATCAGTGGACCTACCGCACCAACAAGCCACCCCGTGGGGGTAGTACCTTCACTGCTATATGACGCCCTAGTGGGCAGAGATTTTCCCCATTTTTTGGAGGTTATGGGAAGGCACAGGGAGTCTGAAGGATAGAGCTCCCCCTGCTGCGGAAGCACGGGAACTCTCACCCGACCCTTTTTGCCAATTGGAAGGGGAGACTGGTGGCAGGACCTAGGAAAGTGGAGACCCTCTTCCTTTTCCTGTACTGCCTGGGGAGCCAGAGGAGCTGGAAGATAGCTCCCAGCTGGGGGCTAATGACCCAGAAAATGTCTCTGACCCTGACTGTGAGAGTGAACAGAATGTAGTACCTGACTTTGAGGTCCAGAGAGAGGACTTTTGTACAGAGCAACTACGGGATGTCACTCTCCTCAAAGCCAGAGAAAACTTGAACGTGATGGATGGGGAACCCTAATTGGGGCGTGTCTTTTCCCTACATAGCTACATGGCTCTTAAAAATAATTTGTTGTATCAGGTGGTGAAACAAGGGGAGGACGAGGTGGAACCACTAGTGGTTCCCAAACCTTTTCATCGGATGGTGTTAGATCTAGCCCATGGACATGTAATGGGGGGACATATGGGTATGGATAAGACCAGGGAAAGAATAACCCAGAGATTCTTCTGGCCCGGGTTGTATGCAGATGTCAAAGAGTATTATGAATCCTGCCCTGATGCGATTCTCTCTGCTCCTTCACCCCATTTTTGTAGTCCACTTGTTCCATTGCCCACTTGCGACCGGCAAGTTGTTAAGCTAAGAGTACACAAGCAATTCTAAGCTCCCATGTCTCAAATAAATATTGTGGCAGTGTGAGGGCCTGTCACAGTAAAAATGTTGGTGGAAGTGACAAAGGTTCTCCAACCCTGGGTCCGGGTCTTGCCAGTAACCAGAGGGCTGAGCATGCAGGTGTTCTTAGCCTTTACAATATGGGACCTGACCATAGTTCAGGGCTCCACCCTCTCAAGGAGGGGTATGATTGCAAGGGAGCAGCCTGAGAGGTGTGCACATCTGCACAATGCTGTCTGGGACAAGACAGAGAGAGGCCAGAGCCAACAGGGCTGTTAAAGAGAGAGACAAGAGGCTGAACATTACTATATTGTGTGTTGATGGTGGAAACCAGAGGCGTAACTACAGGGGTCACAGAGGTCGCAATTGTAACCCGACCCCCGTACACCTAGATAGGAGGGGCACCATGTACGGAAACTGATCCCTTCCATTATCCTCCTGCAGCCGCTAAAATCCAGCTTCTCCTCCTCTCCCTCCCCCAGGTTTTCAGCAGCTACAGGAGGAAAATGGAGGGGATCGCGTTTCCCTACATGCCACCCTTCCTACCCAGCTCCTGCTGCCAGGTCTGTGTGATATGTCCAGCTCATTGTGCCTGTTCCTCAGGACTCCCGCACCGCCTCTCTGCTTTGTATTTATCTGCTGCCCAAATACCATAGTGCCCAGCACGGTGCGAGGGAGCCCCAGGGGGTGGAGAGGGGTCCCGTAGTGCAGGAGAGGAGCTGACAGCAGCCACGGCGCCGCCTGGGATAGTGACAGCGCCAGCCCATTATGTTATTAGTAGCCCCACCACCTTGTCACTAAACCCGCCTGCCCTTCTGTTCCTGAGCCATACACTGGTCAGTGTGAGAGGGAAAAGGGACATGTCATGGGGGTATGATTCTCCCCAATCTATGACTGGCCCTGGGAGACATTAACACCCCTTAATACTCTGTATATGACCCCTCCATATAACAATAGAGTATTATATGTAACCAGGGGTGTAAATACAGGGGTCCAGGGCCGGACTGGCCATAGGACTTACAGGGCACTTGCCCGGTGGGCTGGGGCCACCAGGTCGCATGTCCTTGTGGGGCCCAAGGCAGCTGAGCTGCTCTTTGTGCCCATGCAGCTCACATGTCCTCTCCGCGGCTGGCTGGCCCCTAGTTCAGTAGGAAACTGCAGGTCAGCTGACCCATTACCATGAAGAGAGAGAAGACACCTGCCACAGACCCCCAAGTGTTCCCTGGCTCCCCCTGTGCTCTCTGCCCCCCCCCCCGTGCTTTTCTCCCTCTCCATGCTCTCCAGCCCCCTCCCCAGTTCTCTCTGGCTCCCCCATGCTCTATGGACCCCATCCAGTGCTTGCTTTTTGACCCCCTGTGTTCTCCACCCCACCTGTGCTCTCCACCCCCCCATGCTCTCTGGCCCCCCAGTGCTCTTTGCTGGCCCCCTCCCCCTGCAGCTCTGCTGGATTCCCTCTCCCACCAGCTGTTGCGTGGGATCCGTCAGGATGAAGAGTGGGGAAGGGGCCAGTAAATATGTCAAGGGATTGCCCGGTCTAAAATGCCCGGGCCTATTTTTTGTCCTAGTCCGGGCCTGCAGGAGGCGACCCAGCCCTATGCTTCAGGGGACTTGTGCAGTTCCCCTGTACACCTGGATAGGAGGGGCAGCGGCATATATAGGAAACAATGCCCTCCATTTTCCTCCTGCAACCTCTGAGAGCCTGCTTCTCCTTCTCTCCCTCCCACAGGCATTCAGTCGGCAGGAGGAAGATGGAGAGATTGATTCTTCTATATACAACCACCCCCGCTGCTCCTCCTATCCAGCTCTCTGCCCACCCCCCAGTGTTCTCTGGCTCCCCCTGTGTTGTCTGGCTCTCCCCCGTGCTCCTCTCCCCCTCCGTACTCTCCAGCCCCCCCGTATTCTCCGCCCCGCATTCTCTGACCCCCCCGTGCTCTCCGCCCCCCCAGTCCTTTCCACCCTCCCTAGTACTTCCCAGCTCCACAATGCTCTCTGGGCCCCCTCCAGTGCTCTCCGCCCCTCAGTGCTCTCCGGCTCCCCCCTCCAGTGCTCTCCAGTCCCCTGTGCTTTCTGCCCCCCCCCCCCCGTGCTCTCCAGCCCAACTGTGCTCTTCGCCCCCTGTGCTCTTTCTTGGCCCTCTCCCCCCTGCTGGGTTCTACCCTCCTCTCTCCCGCCGGCTGTTGTCAGGAATCTGTCCGGATGTAGAGTGGGGAAGGGGCCAGTAAATATGTCAAGGGATGCTTAGTCTAAAATGCCTGGGCCTATTTTTTGTCTGAGTCTGAGCCTGCATGGGTCGCAATTGCCTCTCCCCTGTACACCTAGATAGGAGGGGTGGCGGCATATAGAGGAACCGATGCCCTACATTTTCCTCCTGCAGCTGCTGAAAGCCTGCTTCTCCTCCTCTCCCTCCTGCAGACATTCTGCAGCTGCAGGAGGAAAATTAAAGCAATTGGATCCTCTATATGCCACCCCACCACTCCTCCTGGCCCCCCTTGTCCCCCACAGCACTGCTGGCTTCCACCCTCCACCCAGGATCAATGGGGGGGCCTTCATGGTTTCTTGCATCAGGGCCCTGAAGGTTCTAGTTACGCCTCTGTCTCACCACCAGTTGCTGAACAGACTCACTGTGAATCTGGCCTTGATTGCTCTCCTATTGGCATCTTCACAGTAAAAGCCTGTTCTGCAACTGGAGGGAGACCTGTTGGTCCTGTGGATATTGTATTTTGAGGTTATGTCCTGATCAATCACTTTATTGTAAGTACAATTTTATTCTTTTTTTATGTTTATTAAATTGGTAAAATCTGCACTAATCTAATGCAATCTATTTTTATTTCTGTCATTATCATACATGCATGTGGGCTGGGCAGAGAAATGAGCAAAGCAGAAGTGCTCCTCTGTCAATAAAGAACATGATTGTCCCACATGATGTGAAGGAGAGTCACGTGGGGTGGATAGCTTTGAGAGATATAGAAAGATCATGGCTTCCTAACAGTGATTTCTGAGCATGCGCAGAGTAGAAGCAATGAGACACAGCCTCTGTGCAAAAAACTAGATGATTCCCCTCTAAATAGGAGGATGTTACAAGCACACTCCCAACACCAACAAAGGATCAAACACGCTGGATTGTTTTAAGACTGCGCATGCACAGTGCGTAATCTCTCTCTGCAGCTGACCTTATGCATTGCACATGTGGCTTGAAAAAAGCCAACACACTCAATCCTTCTGATATGTCTCCCTGCACCCACACAATCACTAGGCCAGGGTTGAAGGGAAGAGGCCCTTGTTATCATTGTTCTCATCATCAATATGTACCCCCCCCCATTTGACCCACCTTTGATCAAATAAGCTTTTGTTTAAGGTGCGCCTTTGTTTGGATGTTAATCAGCAAAGGCAACAGGTAAAGCCAACCAATGGGCTACTAATTCACCCAATTTACCATAATCTAAACTCTGGGCAGATATAAAAGACACACTTTAATGTATCCCTGTAACCTTTAATACATTTTTATTTTATTTAATTATTTATTTATTTCATGTACTTATATAGCGCCGACAATTTACGCAGTGCTTTACATATCCATTGTACATTCACGTCAGTCCCTACCCTCAAGGAGCTTACAATCTAATGCCCCGTACACACGGGACGACGATCGCATTCAACAGGTCGTACTCACGACCGTTTTATGTGATATCGATCGTTCGTATGCGCGATTTGAACAGTCGAACATACAAAGGTCATACGAGGGAGTTGCATACACAAAAAATTGTTCTCCCAGTAAGGGGGAACCAGCACGGTTATTACTGAAGGAATGGAAATAACTACAGTATGAGATAACAAACTTATTTAAATTTATTGAATACATACTGGAAACATACAAGCTGACAAGTTTAGCGCGTATGCTTGCTAGCTATAGTGTATTTTGCCAGCACTCATGCTGGACAACTTACGCTAGCAGCAGGGCACACATGCCCCGTAATCTAACATTCGAGGAACTCCCATCCCTGACTGCACTTACATGTTACCTATACATTTCGTGACGCATTTAACAGCCGCGATATATTCATGTACTTTATTTATTTATTAATTTATTTTATTTTTACATAATTTCCAATGTCCCTATGTAATTTCACACAGAAAATATAGACGGGTCTCAAATCTAATACCATTTAACCCAC
>BLSH010316379.1:2164680-2175783 GCA_018402905.1 Glandirana rugosa | reverse complement strand
GAAGTACCCACCCAGTCATCCTCGGGAATTTGACTTCCATCACAGTGACTCCCTCCTTACTGCAGTTTACATAATATTGGGACGTTTTAGACATCCTTTTACCTGTTATGTGTTTGTCTCCCCCGTGTGTTGAGTCTGTGTTGCACTTGTTAGGTACTGACCACCAGGAGACTTGGTCTCCTGGGGCCAGTTTAGATACCTTCTGTCAGTCTAATTAATTATTGTTTGTATTTGCACAACTTGGCTGTCACTATACAGCCTTTTTTATTCAATAAATTTAAATAAGTTTGTTATCTCATACTGTAGTTATTTCCATTCCTTCAGTAATAACCGTGCTGGTTCCCCCTTACTGGGAGAACAATTTTTTGTGTATGCAGTTGTTTTTGGGTTAAGAAGGACACCTAAAACTTGGTGAGTGACACTACAGTATGATACTTTAGACTAACCGGACCTATCCATACCTGTCAAAAGTTTTCTTTGGTTTTTTTACACATACGAGGGAGTTGTATGAGCAGACTAGAAAACTTGGTCGTACCAACAAGCTCTCATACGACCGTTGTATCGTGTGTACAGAGGTACGACAAGTTGTATTGTGCAAAACACGCATGCTCAGAAGTCAGGAATGGCTGGATGCTAATTACATGCACCTGAACGTTCTTTCCCCGGATGTACGATCGTGTAGTGCAGTCAGTATGCTGCATACAACAGCCAACACACGATTCAACACGGTCGTACGTGCGATCGTCGTCCCGTGTGTACGAGGCTTAAGACTCACATTCATACATACGCATACTAGGGCCAATTTAGACAGGATCCAATTAACCTACCAGCATATCTTTGGAGTGTGGGAGGAAACCGGAGCCCCCGGAGGAAACCCACGCAGGCACATCATTAAGACCCCTTTCACACCAAGGTGTTTTTCAGGAGCTTTTGCGCAAAAAAATAGCCCCTGAAAAGCGCCCCCAATACACCCCAGTGTGAAAGCCCGAGTGCTTCCACACGGGGGCGGTGCGCTTGCGGGATGATTAAAAAAAGTCCTGCAAGCCGCATCTTTACAGCAGTGTGGGAGCGGTGTATTCACCACAACTATACCGCCCCTGCCCATTGAAAACAATGGCGCAGCACTCCCGAAGCGCCTGAACACCGCTTCGGGAGCACTGCAAACCGCCACTTCTAACCCCTGTTTAAACCCCTGTGGGGGGGTTAAAAGCGAACCGCCGCCGCCCGAATACCCGAATAGCGACACAATAGTGCTGCTATAACGAGCAGTAAAACCCCACTAATTAGCAGCGTTTTACTACTAATGCTCGGGCGGCTCCGGTGTGAAAGGAGCCTTTATGTGTTTTTAGCATCTCCCCACCTCAGGTTACATGACCCAGATGAGAAAAGATTTCTCAATCTGATCTGCCTGACCTTGTCAGTGGATTATGGAAGGGGAAGCTGTACTGGGAGGAGAGCTATATTGGGTAAGAACTGTACTGGAGGGGTGGATCTGTACTGGGGTAGAGATATGTACTAGGGGGGGATCTGTACTGGGGTAGAGATATGTACTAAGGGGGATCTGTACTTGGATAGGAGGGAGATCTGTATTGAGGAGAGATCTGTACTGGGAATAGATTTGTACTGGGAGGTAGAGATCTGTATTGTAGGGGAGAGATTTGTACTAAGCGGGGGGTCTGTAATAGTGGGGGAAATCTTTAGTGGGGAGAGAGATTTTACTGGGGATAGAGATCTGTACCAGTGGGAGAACTGTACTAAGGGGATCTGACAAAGTGTGTGAGTAGGGTTCCAGATTGTGGGGAAAGCTGTAATGGGGGAGGGGAGATATGTACTGGGGGGGGGGGGGGGGGTTTGGCTTGGGGAGGGGGGTATTTTGTTCTACCCTGACTAATGGCCTGTGCATTTTGCTTTCTTGACACCTGAACTTTCTGCGCTAACGTTGCTCTGTGTATTACGCACTTGTAAACCATGCACTCTATACACTGTGCTGTGTATTTCATACTTTTGACCAATGCACTCTGTACATTGGGCTGTATATGATATACTCCTGACCACGGACTATGTGACTACTACTGACTAACATTCTTCTTAAGGACAGGAAGGATTTCCCACTGTAGGACCTGAGCACTTTTTGCGATTCGGCACTGCGCCGCTTTAACTGACAATAGAGCATTCTTTTGGTGGTATTTGATCACCTCTGAGTCACTTCTAATCACTGCTATAAACAAAAAAAGAGTGACAATTTTGAAAGAAAAAATATTTTTTACTTTTTGCTAAAATAGATATCAAAAAAAAAAAAGTATAAAAAAAATGTATTCATCAGTTTTGGCCGATATATATTCTTCCTCATATTTGTGGTATATTGCGCCATTTATTGATTGGTTTGCGCAAAAGTGGCCGTGTTTACAAACCATGAGAATTAATTTATGGCGTTTTTACTATATATTTTTTTTTTTTACTATTAATGGCGGCGATCTGCGATTTTATCAGGACTGCGATATTGTAGCGGACATGTCGGACATTTTTGACACTTTTTTGGGACCAATGACATTTATATAGCGATCCGAAATTTAAATATCCACTGATTAACTGGTAAACTGTGTTCCCTAGGCGTGTTCTAACTGTGAGAGGGCTGGGCTGCCAGGGGCATAAGACATCTAACTGATCCCAGTGGCAGGGATCAGTAGATCTCTTACATGCAGCCTGACAGAGCGGGGAACCACCGTGTTTACATCGGCGGTTCCCCGCTTTTCTTCTGTGCCAGGCGATTGTGGCTCGCCGGTGGACATAGAGTCCGCCCGGCCCCTGGCCATACTGCTGCAGAGTGCGGCTGGCACGATAGCGCACCGCCAGCGGCACGCTCCCGCCCGCTAGCCGTGCATGCGCGAACCACCGTTTATAGATGGCAATTTGCGCTACAGCGCCACTCTGCAGCTGTAAATCTACGTGAGGCGATCCGGAAGCTGTTAAGGTAGGCTGTGTGCAGAAAGCATATGTAATGGAAGGGTTTTATTTTTCACAAATTATTGTGCTATGGATCTGTACATGTCTTTTAGACTCTTGCTTGTGGCACAGTAATGAAAGCATATTTTTGGAACAGTGACTGTGGCATATGTCACCACATGCACAATAAGTAGGTACAAATTTTAAGCCCCTCACACTGTTAGCGCAATTTTGGAACACCCGCAGTTTGCTGCAGTAAACTCTGCACGCTGCCTGAATATTCATGCCCAAAATTGAATGCCCCCAGGAAAAAAAATTGTTACTAAATGTATAATTTAATTTAATCAATTACCCAGTACATGGACAATCCACCAGAGCTCCTCCTTTAACTCATTTTGCTCAATATAGAGTCATGAAACATGTAAACGTGCATGAAACATGTGACATCTCTGAAGCCAACACCTGGGGCTGAGTGGCTGGTGAATGAAAATTTTGGGTGGAGCAGTGGATCTTTTTCACATATGCTTGAAAAACATCTATTGTTACTACCTGTGGATTGAAAGTGAATATTGTAGCAACATCTGTTTTTTTAATCTACACTATATTACCAAAATTATTGGAATGCCTGCCTTTACACGCACACAGACTTTAGGCCTCATATACACGGGTGTTTTTTACGCTGCGTTTTTCGTCTGTTTTTACAGCTTAAGAACGCCACACCATGTTATTCTATGGCCTCATATACACGTTGACGTTTTTAAGCTGTAAATGGCGTCGGCGTTCTTAAGCTGTAAATCTGACGCAGTACCAGTGCGTTCCGAAGCTGCAGCGTTAGAGCGTTTTTGATGCTGAGATGGTAAAATGCTCAATAATGCACATTAGCACCGTAGAGACGTTAACCAGCGTTTTTGGTTTTAAAATGTCCAAAAATAGCAGAGGGATGCCTTTTCAAACAAAAGGCGACTCCAATAATGCGCATTAACGCCAATGCAAAACGCAGATGAAATCGGGTTTTTTACGCCAATGTTTTTCCTGGCATGGGTCCCGATGTTACAGCTAGTTTTTTCAAAATGCCAGTGTATATGAGGCTTTAATGGCATCCCAGTCTTAGTCCGTAGGGTTCAATATTGAGTTGGCCCACCCTTTGCAGCTATAACAGCTCCACCTCCTCTGGGACGGCTCTCTGAGTGTGACTATGGGAATGTTTGACCATTTTTCCTGAAGCCCATTTGTGAGGTGGTTTCTCAACTTCCTCGGGACCCACCAACAGGCCAGATTTTACATTTTACCTTGGGGAGATGCAGACTAGAATACTACAATCACTGAGCAGCAAATTCTATCACCTGTGATGCATTTCAGTTATCCTGCAAACCTGGCCTGTTAGTGGGTCCCGAGGACAGGAGTTGAGAACCACTGCTTTACAAGCACATGAAC
The DNA here is from genome assembly GCA_018402905.1 of Glandirana rugosa. Classification (NCBI taxonomy): domain Eukaryota; kingdom Metazoa; phylum Chordata; class Amphibia; order Anura; family Ranidae; genus Glandirana; species Glandirana rugosa. The sequence goes on along the minus strand of BLSH010316379.1, from coordinate 2,171,406 downwards.
TTTAATGGCATCCCAGTCTTAGTCCATAGGGTTCAATATTGAGTTGGCCCACCCTTTGCAGCTATAACAGCTTCAACTCTTCTGGGAAGGCTGTCCACAAGGTTTAGGCGTGTCTATAGGAATGTTTGACCATTCTTTCAGAAGCCCATTTGTGAGGTCAGGCACTGATGTGGAGAAGAAGGCCTGGCTCGCAGTCTCTGCTCTAATTCATCCCAAACTCACTCATCCATGTCTTTATGGAACTTGCTTTGTGCACTGGTCCAAATCATCAGTCTCCGCTCTAAATCATCCCAAAGATCTTCTATCGGGTTGAGGTCAGGACTCTGAGCAGGCCAGTCAAGTTCCTCCACCCCAAACTCGCTCATCCATGTTTTTATGGACCTTGCTTTGTGCACTGGTGAGCAGTCATGTTGGAACAGGAAGGGCCATCCCCAAACTGTTCCCACACAGTTGGGAGCATGGAATTGTCCAAAATGTCTTGGTATGCTGACACCTTAAGAATTCCCTTCACTGGAACTAAGGGGCCAGGCCCAACCCCTGAAAAACAACCCAACACCAAAAAACCCCCTCCACCAAATGATTTGGACCAGTGCACAAAGCAAGTTCCATAAAGACATGGATGAGTAAGTTTGGGATGAATTAGAGGAGATACTGCGAGCCAGGCCTTCTTCACCACATCGGTGCTTGACCTCACAAATGGGCTTCTGAAAGAATGGTCAAACATTCCCATAGACACTCCTAAACCTTGTGGACAGCCTTCCCAGAGAAGTTGAAGCTGTTATAGCTGCAAAGGGTGGGCCAACTCAATATTGAACCCTATGGACTAAGACTGGGATGCCATTAAAGTTCATGTGCTTGTAAAGCAGTGGTTCTCAACTCCGGTCCTCGGGACCCACTAACAGGCCAGGTTTGCAGGATAACTGAAATGCATCACAGGTGATATCATTTGCTGCTCAGTGATTGCAGTATTCTAGTCTGCATCTCCCCAAGGTAAAACGTAAAATCTGGCCTGTTGGTGGGTCCCGAGGAGGTTGAGAAACCACTGTTGTAAAGGCAGGTGTCCCAATACTTTTGCTAATATAGTGTATCTTTGCATAGACTGTTAATTTTTGTCTTATTTTAGGCTACAGTTCTTCTTCAAACAGAATCAGGCACCTGGGCCAACTATGACTGGTGTGAAAATGTCTTTTGAAGGAGGTGACACCCTCGTGTAAACAAAGAAAAATCAATCACAGCCAGGGGCAATTACAGAGACTAATGTGGCAAATCAGGAAAATCTCTGTAAAAACTGGAAACCATCCGTAGGCTGAATCAACCACTAATTGTGACCACCTACCCACTCATTAAATCCTTAATACAGTAACCAGGACCAATAAAATCATTATCTCAGCTCAATAAGCTGTTACCTCTGCTACTTAGACAAACCACAAAGAATTATTTCTGCTCTGCACAAAACCGTATTGACCTTTCTAAGATTAGATGGCGTAATAATCCTTCAACTACTAAACATCAAACCAAGCCACTCTGCGCTGGCTGCGTGTACCCCAGACATACAAGGTCTTTGGTGCTGATCCCAAAACAGCTGAAAGTTATCAGGACTAAAATCATATTTCAGGAGGGGTTGATGTCATTTATAAAAGTTCAAATAGAGTTCTTTTCTCATTATTTTCCTTTCTTATTTGTTCAGCAGGATGTTTGTAGTTTCTGCAGTTCCTACAAAGGTCTCGGAAGGTATCATTGTAAGCCAATCTCTTAGTCTGGGGGTGTATTGTTGATCTGGTTGTGCCATCTGGGTATAGATTGTCAGGGAGTGTCACCATTTTTGTTGAAGGTCAACAAATGAGCCAAAACAGTTTTTGGATGCGTTTCTGGGTGTTGTTGAGATGTAAGTTTAGGAGGCAAGGCAGACCACCAAAGAGAAAAGTGAGATGGTTTAAAGCTGGCAAAGCTGCAATGGTAACCACTGAGATCAGTTTATATTCTAGCAAAAAAAAACCCAAAAAAGTGCACATGAGTAGGGCAATCAGGAAAACAAGTGGATATACACTATATTACCAAAAGTATTGGGACACCTGCCTGCACATACACTTTGATGGCATCCCAGTTTTAGTCTGTAGGGTTAAATATTGAGTTGGGCCTCTCTTTAGCCCTCGCTCACTTTGCAGCGATTTGGCATGCCAAATCGGCGGCAATTGCCGGCAATGGAAGCGTCCTAGTCGGTGCGACGCTGCATTTGCGGCGCCACACTGATTTCCAAAAGTAGTTTCTGTACTACTTTTGGCGATTTCAGGTGTGATTTCCATTGACCTCTGTGCAGCAATCCGCACAGATGTCTCTGAAATCAGGACTCACATGTGGGAATGAAATCGTTCATTCAGCTGAACTCGCACAATTTCATTCCCGCAGTCAGTGTGAACCAGGGCTCACAGCTATAACAGCTTCAACTCTTCCGGAAAGGTTGTCCACAATGTTCAGGAGTTTGTCTATGGAAAGGTTTTACTATTCTTCCAGAAGCACATTAGTGAGGTCACCGCTCATATTGGACGAGAAGGCCTGGCTCGCAGTCTCCGCTCTAATTCATCCCAAAGGTGTTCTATCGTGTTGAGGTCAGGACTCTGTGCAGTCAACTTCCTCCACCCCAACCTTGCTCATCCATGTCTTTATGGACTGTTCCCACAAAGTTGGGAGCATGAAATTGTCCAAAATGTCTTGGTATTCTGACACCTTGACTGGAACTAAGGGGCCAAGCCCAACCCCTGAAAAACCACACCCATGACCTCCACAGCACCACATCTGCTCAAGGAGACAATGACAGACCAAGGGGCTCAACAGCATCAGATACTTTATGCCTGTAATCTTTGCCGTTTTCAGAGATATATGTCACAAGTATGGGTCAAACACTCTGAAGAAGTGGTCTACTCCGAGAAACGCGTATTGTTTCTCTTATACATCGGACCAGCTGACAGTTCACAAGTTATGGCACTTTTGTCCTAATGTTTGTTCTATATTTTATGTATTGTGACCATACCTCTGTTCTTGTATATGACTATGCATTTCCCTTTTTTATAAATTCGGATGTAATCAATAAAATTTGTATGTTTTATCATGATTGAGTCCTTTAAAGGCATATTCAAAGTCCCTATCTTTGGTGTTTGTTATTGTCTCTTGTATTTTCAGGATGATGCCTTTTCTGGACCCGGTTTATACACTGTCCACCTCACCTCCCTAATTCCCAGCAATAATATCCACCTCATTATCTCCCACAGAAGCTTCTCTCAGTATTGCTATTTGCCTCTTGGCCCAACTATCCTAATTCATTGTGCTCCATTCGCTGGCGCTCCACAGCACCACATCTGCTCAAGGAGACAAAGACAGACCAAGGGGCTCAACAGCATCAGACACTTTACGCCTGTCATCTTTGATCACAATGCAATATCACATTTTCACCACCTTGCACCGGTGGCACTTCATACACATTTGCAATATCAGTAGGCTGTATGAGATACTATTCACCTGAACACTTTCAGCTTTTAGCAGACTGCTTAAGCACACTCATCTAAAGTGCAGATTTATCTTTAACTCCTGCCTCCCCACTGTACAGGGCACTGCACAGAGGCAAGTCTCTCTCATGTGTACGTTCAGTGGGCCCACTACCTGGGGTCACTCCCATATCACAATGACCACTCTCATAACCTCACAACATCTGAGTAGCAGTTCCTGCAATTGTTTCATTACAGATAGCCTTACCCACCGAGGAAGTAGGTGTTGCCATCTTCATTTCAGTGCTCGCCTCTGGAGCCTTTCCTCTGTGGCCCTTTCCCTGGCACATTACCCATGCGGCCACAGGGTTAAAAAGCAAGTCTCCTTCCCAGGCGTTATTGACTCTCGGGCATCCCAGCCCCCTTTGAGGGGACTCTGAGCTACCTCTCTACTGCAGCTTCTCCATTCAGGTGATAACTTTCCTCTTGTTACCATAGGAGACCACACTCCCCCAGCAGAACTTTCCCAGCTCTCTTCAGCTGGCTGTACTGCTGTTCTCATGATTAAGCTTAATGTCGTTGCTACAGGCAACAGCATCCATCTCCTGGGTATGGACAACCACCCGCTCTCTCCTCGCTCTTTAGCTTGCTCCAATGATGCCAGATGATTGCACCAATCTACAGCATCCTCGAAAACAGGCTGACATTCTTGCCTGTGTGGGGCTTGCTTGGGCAAAATTCCCTCCATCCATAACAGTCTTTCTCTGATCTCTGCATAAATCGCATACTTTTTGCGTTTTCCCCACCAAATCCCTGCAGTCACGCACACAATGGATTCTTAACACAGTTCCATTCTACAAATCAAATTTTTTTTGGAGTACTGTCTCTTTAAGAGCTGCAGTGCACAGCTCACCTTTCTTTGGCCGGCACACCACCTGCTGCACACACACTGCAGAGAATGAACAGTTTCTGGCAAACTCACTGTTTTGGCATGCAAAGATCCAAAACTCCACCGTTCTGCCCGCATCTGAGCACCAATTGTGACAACTTGGGGGTTGTTTAACTCAAATGTTACGCTCACCAGTGACTTCTGTCACACCAGAAATGCCTTTTCAGAGCTTGTAGGCCCACTTTTATTTTTAAAAAAATAAAATAAATGTTCAAAGCAATCAGCTTTACTCACAGGGGTTTCCACCAACAGAGCACTTCCTCTTTGCTCCCATGTCTTTCATGCCCATGTGACCTTCATAATCAAATCAATCAAATCTTCAAGTGTACTGAGCTTCACTGGAGCAAAAGCTTCTCCCTACAATCTTTGTGTCCAAAGGCCTCATATACTGTACATGCAGAAATATAGAAAGAAATGAAGTGACTTGATCAGGGCATAATACCAAAGTGCAATAGCCACTGCACCAACAGGTCTCAATCACTATCATTGATCCACCTAAATTATGTTGGAGCATCGCGCGGGGCAGCTATGATGCCTGTGATTTAAAAAAAACACGTTTTCATTTCTAGAGAACTAGGATTAAAAGGAGCAATCTTTTCATGGATTAGGTATTAAATAACATTAATACACTTAGGATATTTTTTTTTTTGTCCCGTGCCCACCAAAGCACTAACAGGCTCTAGTCAGACCAGGGCAAAGGTTGAAATACACTGCAGTACCGTGGCAATGCTCCACACACATACGTCTAATTTATTAGAAAAAGATAAAGATCATGTTATCGACTAAAGCTGGAAACATTATACAATTTTTGTTGTTCAATTGCCTTTAGATTTACCTTCAACTATGTAGTATATGTGTGTAGCAGTGTTAATTTTGGCAGCAAATTTTGATTTAGTTTTAGTCTTAGGACTAAAATGGCATTAAGTTTTAGTTTAACATACAAATATAATGCGCTTGTGTATGAAAAATAGACCATAACTGTATAAATCCTTGTATGAGTATATATTCCCCACTCTGTGCATAGAAACATCTCAAACGGGTAACTAGATAAAAGTCACACACAAAAAAGAGGGGCCTTTCCTGGGCGTGCCACAGTCCTATAATTATTGAGAAAAACAAAAAATGGGGACAAACCCCACAAGGGTGGACTTTAAGGGCACATCACGAGAAAACACCACAAATAAAATTATAAATGTTTATTGAAAAATGACATAAAAGACCAAGGCTTCACATATTCTAAAAACAGAAGACCATGGACAAACAATTGTCCCAGGCCTATACAAAATCTCCAAATATCATTATGTACTCATAAGTGATACAGAATACCAAAAACCATGATGTGTGTAGAGTAGGTCGACGCGTTTTGCTTAATCTAAGCTTCTTCAGGACCCCTCACAGCATGGATTTGGATATGGGGATTTGCTTAATGAGAAAAAGACATATGTATCACTATTACATCATATTAGGATAATGGGGCAATTGGCTGCTCAGCTGTTCCATGGCCAGGTGTGTGTTATTCCCTCATTATCCCATTTACAAGGAGCAGATAAAAGGTCCAGAGTTCATTTCAAGTGTGCTATTTGCATTTGGAATCTGTTGCTGTCAACCCTCAATATGAGATCCAAAGAGCTGTCACTATCATTGAAGCAAGCCATCATTAGGCTGAAAAAACAATACAAACCCATCAGAGAGATAGGAAAAACTTTAGGTGTGGCCAAATCAACTGTTTGGAACATCCTTAAAAAGAAAGAACGCACCGGTGAGCTCAGCAACACCAAAAGACCCGGAAGACCACGGAAAACAACTATGGTGGATTTAGACCGGAAGGACAAAAACTCCGAGTGATTACCAAATGTAGAACACCACTTGGGAGACATAAGTGAGACCATTTCAGAAGAGAACTAACAACTGAAACTGTGTGTATGTGGATGGAGGACCTCTCACAAGAACTAGACTGGTTGACAACACTTCCCACAAAAGAAGTGGTCCCTTTCTTAAGAAGCCAGTAGGTGGTATCAACAAAAGGCACCAGAAGGCCCAGAAAACCACAACGACTCGAGTGGCCACGCAAGAAAGAAAAATTCCTACAAGGTTTGTCAACTAAACCGGTGTGGATTTCAAAAAGGATAGAGAGACTACCCAAACATAACAAAAAAGTCGGATTACTACCGAACGAAGTTACTATCACTGTCGAGAAACCTAGAGTATAACTCCCAACTGTCGTTGTCTAAGGTTTACGTTTATCGTGTGAACTTTACTTGAGACCTGGAAAATAGACGAGGAACATTTACCCTATTA
>BLSH010316379.1:2146577-2157993 GCA_018402905.1 Glandirana rugosa | reverse complement strand
ACAGTTTGAAGATGATTTTAGAACAGTTATATGGCTTCTACCGTTAATTAATACTTTTCAGACCCAGTTTGAAGATGGTCCACATACACCTCCATTTTTGATTTTTTTATGTTTTTATTTTTTTTAAAATGCTTTTAGTTATTTCCCTGTCCCCATTTCTTTGTAGGGCACTTGTCCCACCCTTACCCCCATTTCCTTCCTTTTGCAGACCTCTAGGACTTTCCAGGACTATTTTACAGCCATTTTTGTGCCTAAAAGTTCGGGTCCCCATTGATTTCAATGGGGTTCGGGGTCCGGGACAAAGTTCGGGTTCTGTCCGGACCCGAACCCAGACTTTGTCCCGAAGTTCGGCCGAACCAGCAGAACCCGGACTTCCAGAAGTTTGCTCAACTCTAGACAGAGGGATGTGAGTCCTCCTCCTACTATGTGCATAAACACAGTGTCAGCCATCCACCAAAACACCAATCTTATGTGACAATCCACCACCAATCTTGATGCGCCCTTACCAGAGCCCCTGGACCACCTATCACAGAGGGTCAGGGAATGCCTGTGTGGATATCTGGCCTCCACTCAGACCCGGGGTTGATGTTCTCCATTAAGGCCTCCTGATGAACATGCACTACAGACCGGAGCTGATTTTGATGTCAAATTTGAATTTAGTTTTAGTCTTTTGATTAAAATGCCATTTTAGTTTTAGTTGTATTTTAGTCATCTCAATTGTTTTAGTTTTAGTCGTATTTTAGTAGACTAAAATGGTATTAGAGTGGTAGTAAACCCTCCTATCATTTTCAGCCAAGGAAGCTGCCATCTTGGTGTCTTTTTAATCTACAACTGTCATGATGCTGCACATGTGATCAGCTATGACACCAGCCATTGGATGGTTTGACAGTTTGGTTTAGAGCACAACCAATGGGAGTGTTACATTTCCAGCACCTGCCGGAAATGGTACTGGTTTTTAAACTGTTAAATGGATGGGTTTACTACCGCTTTAAGTTAGTCGACTAAAATGTTTTAGTCAGTTTTAGTCTACGTAATTAACACTGGTGTGTAGCCAGCTTTACAAAGGCTATATTGTAAAATCTTAACATGCACAATAACTCTGCAGTATACATACCATCCTTTTTATCACAGCAGACACTAATATCGTGAAGTATGTTCATATGGTTTTTACATTCACTTTAAATGAAAGGATATGTGCCTGTGGTTCAACTTTAAAATACATCTCTAGTCAAATACTTCTCTACTTTATCTAAAACTTAAAAAAAAAAGGTTTTGTCCATACATACCCTTGGTGTTATTTATAAAATTATTTTCCTATAATAAATGTTTGGGGGTCGATAAACGATCTGAAATGTCATAAAGGAGTCGATAAGAGGACAAGTTTGGGACCCCTGATCTAGATGATGGGAACAAACAAGAATTTGACGACGTGGGACTTGTTTCTTCCTTTTCCAGTGCCTGGAGCAGATTCTCCCATTCTGATGAGTACCCCAATCAAATGATGGTGAGCTGCCAGTCCATGATTACTGGAACTTGTAGTGAAATTATATATCAGTCACCTGCATGCAGTGACCTATCCAAGTGTTACTGATTGCTGCATTCCTGGAAAGAGCTCTGTTTCTCTGTTCCTGGTGTTTCAAGTTGCATAATCAACATAGGCGTGCACACAGGGTGTGCCTGGGCACACCCTAACCCCCCGTGTGATGCAGATTCCCCATTTAGACCCCTGATATTTCACCAAAGCCCCCTAATGGGGCTGCTAAAAAAATTGTATAATAAAAATAAATTCCTCTGACACTGTACACTGTCCTACTGACAACAATCTCTTCCCTTCTGACACCGTCCATGCTCTGCTGACACCATCTGTATACTGTATATACACATGCACACACACGCAAATATGTTTGAGCTTTGGGGTGCACACCCTAATGCAATAGGCTGCGCACACCTATGATAATCAAGTAAAGCTTGCCAGCTTTCGTGCCCTCAATGATTTCAGATTTCCTCCATGCTGTGCTCTATTCGTTACTATATCATGGAAGTCATTGTGACTCACTACACAGGATGAGCCTAGCCTTGCTCACTCAGAGTTGTTCATACTTGAATTGGCTGGACTTTGTTACACCATGTCTATCTTATCGTCTTAGGGACCTGGCCTAATAGAGCTTTCTGGTTCAAAAATTTTTATTAGGGTTTTCAAACATAACCAAATAAATACCAAAATCACTCTCGAACGGGCTAGGGTTAGAGCTTTCAAACATCATCCTGTCACCCTCGAAAGCTTTTGCTACACAATATTTTATTGCATAATAGAATAGGAGAAGCTAGATTGGACCCTTTAGGCCCTAGACAGTTGCAGCACCCTAAAATTACACTTACCACCATAACTTATAACCTCTGCAGTTTTGGGAGTTATTTTTAATCCTCTATTTATGTAGGGGTCAGCAGGAATAATTACAGTACTTAGCAGAGTGGGGGACACTTAAGTTTGCCAGCTTTTCTTCAAGCCAAACCCGAACACTTTAGCGGCGCACAGCAATTTATTTTTTAATGCTGTGGACTATGCAGTGTAAAAGGGGAACTCTGACGTAAGGAGGTTTCTGCTCACCAAAGCTCCCACTTACTCTAGAGTTCCCAGCATCCCCCTTAAATCAAGGTTCCCAAAGCTCCCCTTACATCAGAGTCCACAGGGCACACCTTACATCTGAGTTCCCCTTACCTTAGTGTACTCACTCACTCAGAGGCAGGAGAGAGAAAGGAGGGAGGGGAGAGACTTCAGTCAGACATTGGATGGTGAGCTCACTCACCTGAGGATGGAGGCTCAGACATCGACACCTTTCATCCATAATGCATCTGCCGGCTGCTAAGCTTCAAATTTCCAGCTCATCCACCCCTTTCTTGAGGCACAGAACACAGGGGGGTAAGGGCATCTCTCCTCTCCTGTCCATGTACGGGGGTGGGGCCTATGCGCACACCTTGGTGGTTGTGGTACTCAGTTACTTGGGGAACTGTAGTCCATTCTGAATAATGTGTCCAGGTTTTAGGTGGGGTTGTGTTACTCAGGTACTGGGGGAACTGCAGTCCATTCTGAATAATGTGTTCAGGTTTCAGGTAGTCTGCAACCCGGACACACAATTCAAAACCCGGACTGTCTGGGTCAATGCCGGACAGGTGGCAACCTTAGGGACACAGGAGATTGGGACTCCTGGAAGTGTTGGTTTCAGAAGAAACTTGGTCTAAAGATTACTCTGCATTAGAGCAGTATTTGGCAGTGCAAGCAGTGTGAATTCAAAGGTTTGCAATGTTATAGGGAACATCTATAAATGTTGACATAAATGTTGACTTCTCTTTAAAGAAGTAAACTGCCTTGTGGAAGCAGTGACCCCCAAGAAATGTGCAGTGTCTTCTATAGAGCCCTAAAGCTCTCTGGTGGGGGAACGTCATTCTTGCCTAGAAAGAAGCATGAGCTGCACACCCCAGAAAAAGTATTTACCTTGAAGAAGAAAAATGATGTGAGAATTTCTGGAGGAGAGGAGGGGAGTAATATTAATTAAATTTGAAAATGCAAAGGAAGTTCTGCTTAAGGACCGAGCCTCTTTTTGAGATTCTGTGTTTACAAGTTAAAATCTGTTTTTTTTTTTTTTGCTATAAAATTACTTAGAACCACCAAAAATTATATATTTTTTTTCTAACACCCTAGAGAATAAAATGGTGGTTGTTGCAATACTTTAAGTCACATTTAACAAGTTATAAGTCCGCCATCCTACATAACTCTGTTAAAAACATTGCTGTATCCAAACAAAGCTTCTGAAAGGTTATACACTTGATAGCTGATCCTTTCAATCATAAAACATGGATCCACCCGGTGCTCAATTTTAGTTTGATCCACCAGTTACCACATCAAGATGTCATCACCACATGTGCCCGTCTCCCATATGGGTATGCACTCAGCGCAAGTCAAAATTGTTGTGCCCTTAAACTTTCTAAGGTGTACCCTCGGAACTCCTTTCACCAGGACTTAATTACCATAGCACATTGACAGCTGCGGTCCTCTCCAATCCTTCAAGTGTCCTTGCCATACAAAAGGAGCTCACGGTAGCGTAAGAAAGTCAACTTGCTTTATTAGACATGCCCCCATAAGACACATTTACAAGATAAAATTAAAAAAATTGCAATTAAAATCACTCAGAGATTGTTCCCCTCTGTCCGGAACACGCTCTCACACAGCCAGCGTATCAGCTCAGTCCATGTTCCCCTTCTCCCAATCAGATGGAACTTACTGCACATCAAAAGTCACCGCCAGTCCTTTTGGATTGGATCGGATCATCTCCGCTGGAGATGACCGGAGCACGACGAGAAGGGGGGGGGCCCTCTCCCATTCCCGATAAAAGTGATCTTGCGGTGAATTCGCCGGAGAGAGACCACTTTTATCTGAAAGAGGACCGCCCGCCGTTTTCAAAAATACCAGGGTCAGGGTAGCTATCTTCTACCATAGCAACGGTATTCAACGGTATACCCACGATGGGCGGTTCCGGAAGCGTTTTTAAGCAACAGTTGGTTTCACTGGCCACATTCTCATAATAAATAAAAAAAAAAATAAAAAGACCTACATTTCTTTTAATCATGATCATTTTGGATATTTCACAATTCTCCCTATCAGGTCCGATTCCCGGAGCTCATCACTCTTTGCGGTGGATTGGCTGTGGGTGGCGTCATCTGTTTTTGTAAGATGAGGAAGAGCCTCTTTGATCTAGTGAGTAATGCTTTTTCTTCACAGGCGATGAACGCATCTTGTGGCAGACAGGTAATTATGTGTTGTACATTTTATAAGATGAGATGTAGACATGGCTCACATGGCTCAGCATCCTATTTTTTTTTTTTTACCCTCTTTTTGTCTCTTAATAATCCCATGCACGTGGAAGTATCTGTAGAAACATCCTAGATCTATGCGTGTTTTCAGAGGTGCTGAGAAAATGATGTGTGTGTGTATAAAAACCTCTTCACTGTGATAATGGGCTTCTGTTTTCACCTATGGCTCAGGATAATGTGCTGAGGTCATATATTTACATGGTTGTTTGAGGAGACATGGGCTAAAGTGCCTCAATCAACAACAATCACATATTAATGTCAATCGCTGCAAGTACATTATAGTGTTACTGAAAACCTTTCACATCACACATCCTCAATCATGGCTTTGTGTATGCAAACCCCCTATAACCACATATTCTGAAGGAACCGACTGTTTATTGGCTTCGTCATAACACTCAAAATGGAAGCTTTGGATACAATTTTCTTTAATCAAAGCCTTGCCACTTGAATCTTAACTTAATTATATTACACACTACTGTATATTATACAGTATCTCACAAAAGTGAGTACACCCCTCACATTTTTGTAAATATTTTATTCTATCTTTTCAGGTGACAACACTGAAGAAATGACACTTTGCTACAATGTAAAGTAGTGAGTGTACAGCTTGTATAACAGTGTAAATTTGCTGTCCCCTCAAAATAACTCAACACACAGCCATTAATGTCTAAACCGCTGGCAACAAATGTGACTATACCCCTAAGTGAAAATGTCCAAATTGGGAAAAATTAGCCTTTTTCCCTCCCCGGTGTCATGCGACTCATTAGTATTACAAGGCCTCAGGTGTGAATGGGGAGCAGGTGTGTTAAATTTGGTGTTATCGCTCTCACTCTCTCATACTGCTCACTGGAAGCTCAATATGGCACCTCATGGCAAAGAACTCTCTGTGGATCTGAAAAAAGAATTGTTGCTCTACATAAAGATGGCCTAGGCTATAAGAAGATTGGCAAGACCCTGAAACTGAGCTGCAACACGGTGGCCAAGACCATACAGTGGTTTAACAGGACATGTTCCACATGTGCTCAGCGCCATATCTAGAGGTTGCCTTTGGGAAAAGATGTATGAGTGCTGCCAGCACTGCTGCAGATGCACAGTTTGCTGAAGACAAGTGGACTAAGGACATGGATTACTGGAACCATGTCCTGTGGTCTGATGAGACCAAGATAAACTTATTTGGTTCAGATGGTGTCAAGCGTGTGTTGCGGCAACCAGTTGAGGAGTACAAAGACAAGTGTGTCTTGCCTACAGTCAAGCATGGTGATGGGAGTGTCATGGTCTGGGGCTGCATGAGTGCTGTCGGCACTGGGGAGCTACAGTTCATTGAGGGAACCATGAATGTCAACATGTACTGTGACTGTGGAGCAGAGCATGATCCCCTCCTATTCGGAGTCTGGGCCCAGGGCAGTATTCTAACATAACGACCCCAAACACACCTCCAAGATGACCACTGCCTTGCAAAAAGAAGCAAAAGAAGCTGAGGGTAAAGGTGATTATTCTCCTTAGCGGTTATCCAGAGTGTGGCTCAGGGTTAATTTTCATTACCAAAAGCGGTAACCCCAAGCCACACTCGGGATCGCATCGCAGGATCCAGGCAAAGTTACTTACCTTGTCCCCTGTATCCTGCGATGTCCCCCCGCTGTGTCCTCTGGCAGAGTCTTTGCACAATGCCTCTGGGTTCTGGGCTCTGTTCCCTGTGAGCGTTGCGTCGCATGGGGACAGAGCCCGGCGGCAAATTCAAAAACGAATAAACACATAACACATACAGTACACCGTAATCTGTAAGATTACATTACTGTACTAAACCATTTCACATCCCTTTTGTCCCTAGTGCTTTGTCCAGTGCCCTGCATGCACTTTTATATTATATATGTCATTCTTTCTGCCTGGAAACTTGACAATGTCCATGGCATCCAAAAAGCATCCCTTTACATCAAAAGGAGTTTTGGACCAGCTAGAAAACAGCGATGTTAAATAAGAATCACTTGCAGAATTGAGTGGTAGTGATTTGTGGGGAAATTCGTCATCAGACACTGAAAGTGACGACAGCGACAATTCTGCAACTGAGCAAATTTCAGTGTTTTGATTTGATTACATTATTGAATACATTTTATTATTATTATGTTAATATTTTTGATATTTATGTATAGTTATTTATTATATTATAATTTATGATTTCATTGTTTCAAACTTTATCATACCCAGGATGTCTACTAGACTCTTGTTTGGACAGATTTAAGTGAGTTATTCCTAATAATTACAGGCCTACAATATAAAACGCCAAATTTCTATGCGAAAAAAAGGTACCGTTTTGAGACGCAAAAATCTGAATCATGCCGCCAGGGAGGTTAACTGGCCAAGCATGTCTCCAGACCTGAACCCTATTGAGCATCTGTGGGTCATCCTCAAACGGTGGAGGAGCGCAAGGTCTCTAACATCCACCAGCTCTGTGATGTCGTCATGGAGGAGTGGAAGAGGACTCCAGTGGCAACCTGTGAAGCTCTGGTGAACTCCATGCCCAAGAGGGTTAAGGCAGTGCTGGAAAATAATGGTGGCCACACAAAATACAAAAATTGACAACTTTGTTTTTTTGTTTTCACTTTTGTTGCCAGTGGTTTAGACATTAATGGCTGTCTGTTGAGTTATTTTGACAGGAAAGCAAATTTACACTGTTATACAAGCTGTACACTCACTACTTTACATTGTAGCAAAGTGTCATCTCTCCAGTGTTGTCACATGAAAAGATAGAATAAAATATTTAAAAAAATGTGAGGGGTGTACTCACTTTTGTGAGATACTGTATATAGAAAAAGTGCAGCACTCCACCTAAATGACTTCAATACTCACTCAGGTGATGTAAAGTGCTACATAAAATAGTGAAAATGACATTCATAACAGATAATAAATATATAAAATATATTACATAACAATGTATACCTCATAATCAAAAGAATAAAGCTGCATTTTTTTTTCATCAGATTACCCACCGTATATATATATATATATATATACACACCTTATATAGGTTTTAACCCCCTGATCGCCCGGCGGTGACCTCAGTTACATTTTAGACTAGGTTAGGGTCAGCGTAAATACCAGGCAGGGTCAGATTAGTGAGGTACTCTGACACACATACACTAGATAGGTCAGTTAGTAGTATATTATCTGAACAGATCAATATCTGTGATCTGATCAGATCTATATTAGCATCCCCACTAGATTAGTGTTCTAAAAAACGCGGCATTAACGGGATCAGCCCAGATACCTGCTAGCACCTGCGTTTAGCCCCTCCGCCCAGCCCAGCCCACCCCACCCAAGTGTAGTATCCAACATGTCCAATCTGAGGTACACTAGTGAAGAGGCCTGCGCGATGCTGAGCATGACAGACGAGAGCGATGGGGAAGCTCCACTGTCTGATTCAGGCTCAGCATACGAACCTGTAGAGAGCAGGGGCACCCTGACAGATAGCTCTCACGACAGACTTGCGGTCCCTGCTAAGGTCAGGCATACCCGACCTCGTTCTGCTGTTGTTGAGGTGCAAGAACTGCAGGGCTCTTGTATGAAGCAGAGAGCCAGTACTAGTGCCACTACCCCTTCTGGTGAACTGACAAGCACCAGCAGCCTAATCAGTGGTGGCCCGCCCATTAGGGTTGCCACCTCGTCCCTTTAAACCCGAACACATAGTAATTACACAGGTTCTGTGGCTGATTAAGGTGGTAATTAACCCATACAGATCCGCGCTATTGCCGAAGTACGGCTCCAGCGCGGATCTGAAATGCCAGGACGACGTCCATGGATGTCGTCCCCGGCGCGCCCCCTGGCGGCGGTGCGCGCGCCCGCTGCGCAAGCGTGCCCGTGGGTCGGGCGGACTCGATGTCCGCTCGAGACCCATGATCGCTTGACAGAGCTGCAGAACGGGGAACCGCCGATGTAAACACGGCGGTTCTCCGTTTCTGTAACAGGGGACATGACAGATCTACTGATCCCTGTCACTGGGATCAGTTAGATCTCTTATGTCCCGACCAGCCCCGCCCCCTCACAGTTAGAACACACCCAGGGAACATTGTTAACCCCTTCACTGCCCCCTGCAGGTTAACCCCTTCACTGCCAATGACATTTACACAGTAATCAGTGGATATTTAAATTTCTGATCGCTGTATAAATGTCATTGGTCCCAAAAATGTGCAAAAAATGTCAGACATTTCTGCTGCAATATCGCAGTCCCGATAAAAATCGCAGATCGCCGCCATTACTAGTAAAAAATAAATAAATAATAAAAACACCATGAATCAATTTCCATAGTTTGTAGACGCGATAACTTTTGCGCAAACCAATCAATATACGCCGATTGCAATTTTTTTTTACCAAAAATATGTAGAAGAATATATATCGGCCAAAACTGATGAATAATTTTTTTTAATGGATTTGTACTTTAGCAAAAAGTAAAAAATATTGTTCTTTTTTGCAAGATTGTCGCTCATTTTTTGTTTATAGCGGTGATCAGAAATGACGCAGAGGTGATCAAATACCACCAAAAGAAAGCTCTATTTGTGCGAAAAAAAGGGCGCAAATCTTATTTGGGTACAACGTCGCACGACCGCGCAATTGTCATTCAAAATGCGACAGCGCTGAAAGCCAAAAATTGGTCTGGGCAGGAGGGGGGGGTTTAAGTGCCCAGTAAAGAAGTGGTTAAACTCACTTGGTGCCTTATCTGCATTAAATTAGCCTCAGAACCTGTGTAATTCATATGTGTTCGGGTTTAAAGGGTTGAGGTGGCAACTCTACCGCCCATAGGGGGCGCCAGGGCACTGCTTCCCCCCCCCCCCAAGCTAGTTTCAATTTAAAAAAGGCCCCTTAAAAACAAAAAAAGGTCTTTTAAGACTTTAAGTGCACTGTGGGAAGCGTGACGTCGTTGCAATCACGTGATTGCAGGCGACACGCTTCCATTGCAGGATTTAATGCTGCCTTCCGGCACAAAACAGAGCTCTGTGTATAATGTGCAGAGCCCAGTGCCCGGTTTATAATGTACAGTGTGCAGCCTGGTATAATGTACAGAGCTCTGTGTATAATGTACAGAGCCCAGTGTACAATGTGCAGCCTGGTATATGATGTACAGAGCCCGGTCTATAATGTGCAATGGTGGGGGGGGGGGGGTGCTGGATGCTGTATACCCCTCTAGTCATGTTGTATACACTTCTGGTCATGCTGTATACCCCTCTGGTCATGCTGTATACCCCTCTGGTCATGCTGTATACCCCTCTAGTCATGTTGTATACCCCTCTGGTCATGCTGTATACCCCTCTGGTCATGCTGTATACCCCTCTGGTCATGTGTATACTGCTCTGGCCATGTGTATACCCCTCTGATCATGCTGTATACCCCTCTGGTCATGCTGTATACTCCTCTGGTCATGTGTATACTGCTCTGGCCATGTGTATACCCCTCTGATCATGCTGTATACCCCTCTGGTCATGCTGTATACTCCTCTGGTCATGCTGTATACTCCTCTGGTCATGTGTATACCCCTCTGGTTATGTGTACACCCCTCTGGTCATGCTGTATACCCTACTGGTCAGGCTGTATACTCCTCTGCTCATGCTGTATACCCCTTTGGTCATGCTGTATACTCCTCTGGTCATGCTGCATACCCTCTCTGGTCATGCTGTATACCCCTCTGGTCATGCTGTACAGTCCTCTGGTCATGCTGTATACCCCTCTGGTCATGGTGTATATCCCTCTAGTCATGCTGTATACACCTATCTGGCTATGCTGTACGCCCTATCTGGTGATGCTGGGCTGTATACTCCTGACACAATGGGTGGAGTCTATAAGGGGTGGGACTTATGAGCAGGGCCATCTTTAACGCAGGGCAAAAGGGGCAGGTGCCCAGGGCCCTGTCATTGTTGAGGGGCCCTGCACTGCCCACCCCTTGAGTCCCGCATTGCACACCTGAGTTTGGCCACCTCCGGTGCCGATCGCAATTCTGGCGGCTCGCTGCTGTCACATACAGAAGCGCAGCTCCTCTCCCAGCGGCTGCTCTGATCACTGGGTGGGTACACACACGAGAGCAGAGGAGGAAGGGGGCGGGGAATCTGAACAGGAAAAGCCACCTCGAGGATCGGCAGGCTGCACAAACATCCGACAACCTCATGCTGTGAGTAAACAAAGGAAAACTCTGTAGGAATCCTTGGGAGTGTGTGCGTGTGTTGAGGGGGGGGGGGTGTGATGGGGGCTTTCTGGCAGAGCCTTGCACTTGGGGAGAGTGGAGGGGAATCTGGGGGGGGGGGGGAGCACACTGCACCCACCTGACCTCACCCTGCACCCACCTCACCCTGCACAACGTCCCACTCCACCCACGTCTCACGTCCCTACTCCACCCACGTCTCACGTCACCACTCCCCCCACGTCTCACGTCCTCACTCCACCCACGTCTTACGTTCCCACTCCACCCACGTCTCACGTCCCACTCCACCCACGTCTCACGTCCCACTCCACCCACGTCTCACGTCCCACTCCACCCACGTCCCACTCCAGTCCACCCACGTCACAC
>BLSH010316379.1:2111443-2143322 GCA_018402905.1 Glandirana rugosa | reverse complement strand
CACTCTCCACACACCTCACTCTGCACCCACCTCACCCTGCAATCTGCATCCACCTCACCTTGCACTCTGCACCTACCTCACCCTGCACTCTGTACCCACCTCACCCCTGCACTCTGCACCCACCTCACGCCTGCACTCTGCACCCACCTCACCCCTGCACTTTGCACCACCTCACCCCTACACTCTGCTTCCACATCATCCTGCACTCTGCATCCACCTCACCTCTGCAGTCTGCACCTAGCTCATCCTGCACTCTGCACCTACCTCACTCCTCCACTCTGCACCCACCTCACCCCTGCAGTCTGGACCTACCTCACCCCTGCACTCTGCACCTAACTCACCCCTGCACTCTGCACCTAACTCACCCCTGCACTCTGCACTTACCTCACCCCTGCACTCTGCAGCAAGCTCACCCTGGGGGGGGTCCAATAAAATGTTTGCCCTGGGTCCAATCAATGTTAAAGACGGCCCTGCTTATGAGAAGTGGGAGGAAGGAAGGGCAGGGTCTGGCACCCTCCATCCTAAAATTTCACCAGCCGCCACTGGGTGAGTCCCATAAGTGCAGTTCAAGCTGGTGGGGCCAGCAAAAGTAATGTCCCGCAGCCACGAAGAAGACAAAGACAGGCCCGCAGAGCCCATAGTGCCCTTCCCGCTGAATTTGCTAACCCTAATTGGCAACCCACCACTGATTCAGCGCCCGTACTTCCCCCATTCACTGGCCAACCCAGATTTCAGGTGGAAACAGTTGATTTTACGGCCCTTGATTTTTATTTGCTGTTTTTCACCGAAGATCTCTATAGATCTATTGTGGACCAAAGCAATTTGTATGCTGGTCAATTTATTGTCACTAATCCCCAATTGTCACTTGCCAGAGAATGGAAACCTATTACGGTTTCAGAATCTAAGACCTTTCTTGGCCTTTCCTTTCTCATGGGCATAACTAAAAAATCTGATTTACTGTCATATTGATCCACTGACCCAATTCACCATATACCCATGTTCTCTGCTTGCATTACCAGGGCACGATACGAGCAGATCCTGCATTTAATGCACTTCATTGACAATGAACTCTGTCGTCCTCTGGGTGACCCTGAATTTGATCAGCCCCACAAAATTCTGCCACTCGTAAACCACTTCAACCAAAAATTTGCAGCCTTGTTTATTCACGACCAAGTTGTCTGTGTAGGTGAGTCCCTGATTAAGTTTTATGGCCGTCTTACTTTCAAACAGTACCTCCCCAGCAAGCGTGCCAGATACGGGGTCAAGATGTATAAGCTCTGTGACAGGGCCACAGGCTATACATATTTTGTTTAGGAGGGAAAAGATAGTCACGTGGAGCTCCAAGGATGTCTAGACTACATAGGGAGCGCTGGCAAGATTGTGTGGGACTTGGTGTCACCCTTATTCGGGAATGGGGTACCACTTGTACGTGGACAATTATTACTCAAGTGTGCCACTTTTTAGTCACCTCTTTGATCATGGAACTGGCGCATGGGGCACTGTGCAACCTAATTGCCGGGGCTTCCCCCAACGGCTGGTAGAATTTCGTCCTTTCCTCCCTTCACGCAGCCACGGCAGTCCAAATTCCAACGGTGACTGGTGTTGTGGAGAAGCCCCTCTGTGTCCATGAATATAACCTAAATATGGGAGGATTGGACCTTAATCACCAGTTGTTGGCGCCGTACCTAATTGCCCGTAAGGCCAGATGTTGGTACAAAAAAGTGTCTGTATACCTATTCCAATTGGCTTTGCTGAACGCTTATGTGCTATACAAAGCGTCAGGACGGACTGGATCCTTCGTTAAATTCCAGGAAGAGATCATCATAGCCCTTCTGTTTCCAGATAGTGCTGCACCCCAACTTCCCAATCCAAATGCAGTAAGCTAGCTGCATGAGCAGCATTTTCCGCATGCCTTTCCTGGTACTCCTACCAACCCGAGCCCCCCAAAAGAGATGTTGTGTCTGGAGACAATGCAGATAAAGGCGTGACATCCGTTATTATTGTCCCTCCTGTCCTGGGCAGCCTGGTCTTTGCATCCGTGACTGTTTCTAGCGCTGCCACACACTAGTTGGGTATTAGCGCAGGGTACAGCACTACACTGGTATAGGGCACACTGTCACAGGATCTCCAAGATGTCACCGCATTTTGAGAGACCCTAACCTGGAACCATTGTTGTTAAAGAAAAAAAGCATACCAAAAAAAAATAAATAAAAATAAATGTTATAAAAACAAAAAATATATAAAATAAAAAAAACAAAAACAGTTGTAGGTTTCTTGTTTTTCTCTCTCTATTTTCTCTCTATTGTTAATTTTTTATGCATACCTGTAATGTTATGTTACTGTTTTTTTTATCATGTTTTCTTTGCAGGTATTTAATGTTTTTATATGTTAATGCTTACCTGTAATGTTTTATTGTTACTGTCTTTTATGATGTTTCCTTTACAGGTATGTAATTTTTTTATGTTACTGTTTACTATGTTTTATTAATTGTTTTTTGCTTTTCAGTTATGCCATTCAGCTGCAGCACTGATTTATGTATGATGACAGCAACCGCGTTTGCTCCCATCATACATAAAGCAGCGACTCCAGCTCTGTAGGAGGTGATTTCACCACCACAGTTAAAAAAGAGCATATATAACAAAGCATATGGGGCAGTGGGTGGAAATTGGGGTGGATTGCCCCTATGCTCCGGTATATATTTTTAGAACAGCGCTACGCCCATCATTAGAAGTGGGTGGACGAAGGGAGGTTTTCTAATGGTGAGCATACCCACCGATTGATTCTTTTTTTTTCATTCAACCCACTGGCTGCATGACAAAAAAGAACATTACAACATATGCCCAACAAGGACCAGCAACATACTAGTATGTTGCTGGTCTTTGAGTGGATTACTCAGGCTCTCCTGTCCCACCGGGGAATGCAAGAATGCAGCTGGTGGTTCCGCCAGCTGACCATAGGGCTGATCGAAGACTAGAATGGCTCCAATCATCTCTATGGCCTAATAAGCAGGAAGCTACGAGCATTTCATGACTTCAGTTTTGCCGGATATAAACAGCGCCATTGGGAAATTGGGAAAGCATCTAATCACACCTTCTTGGTGTGATCAGATGCTTTAAGGGCTAAGGAGAGATCTAGAATCTAATAGACCACAAATTAAAAAAAAAAAATATGCGACACTACCTATTTTTATCATAGGGGATATTTAAATTCACTGTGATAAGGATAAATATAATTTTAAAAAAAATTAAAAAATGAAAGGGACAGTGTAAAAATAAAATAAAAAGCAAAATGAACAATTTAAAAAAATATATATATTTTCTTGTTTGTCACAAGTGATTGAAAATGACAAAAAAAAAATGAATTACACAAAGTTGTCACTTAAATGATATATTGCTCACACATGCCATAAGTATATGTGGAATTACACCCCAAAATACATTCTGCTGCTTCTCCTGATTACGGGGATACCACATGTGTGAGACTTTTTGGGAGCCTATCCATGTATAGGACCCCAAAAACCAATCACTGCCTTCAAGAGTTTTAAGGGTGTAAACGTATGCTTTCACCCCACACTACCTATCACAGTTTCGGAGGCCATGAAATGCCCAGATATAAAAAAAAAAACAAATGACCCCATTTTTGAAAGTAGACACCCCAAGCAATTTGGCGAGAGGCATGTTGAGTCCATTTTTTTTTACTCAAGTTGTCACTAAATGATATGCTGCTCGAACATGCCATGGGTATATATGGAATTACACCCCAAAATACATTCTGCTGCTTCTCCTGAGTATGGGGATATCACATGTTTGAGACTCTTTGGGAGCCTAGCTGCATACAGAACCTCAAAAACCAATCACCGTCTTCAGGCTTTCTAAGGCCTCATACACACGGGCGTTTGCACAAAAATAAGCAAAACGCCGGGCCTGACGTCAGGGGAAAAGACTGACGTTTTGCTTGGCGTTTTGCATTGACGTCAATGCACGTTTTTTCACGCTAGCTTTTTGCGGCGTTTTCTGCCTCTATTCAAAATCAATGGTTCCCTATGGGAGCCCATTGATTTGAATAGAAGCCGCACCAGAAGTCGGATCACGGTGATCTGACTTGCGGCGCGACTTGTGTGCTAGGTGTCTTAAAGGGGAACCCCCGCAAAATATTTGCGTGGGGTCCCCCCCCCAGAGCATACCAGGCTCTTCGATCTGGCATGGATTTTAAGAGGAACACCCACGCCAAAAAAATGGCGTAGGGTCCCCCCCCAAAATCCATACCAGACCCTTATCCGAGCACGCAGCCTGGCAGGCCAGGAAAGGGGGTGGGGACGAGCAAGCGCCCCCCCCCCCCTCCTGGACCGTACCAGGCCGCATGCCCTCAACATGGGGAGTATGGGTGCTTTGGGGCAGGGGGGGGCTCTGCGCCCCCCCACCCCAAAGCACCTTGTCCCCATGTTGATGGGGACAAGAGCCTCTTCCCGACAACCCTGGCCGTTGGTTGTCGGGGTCTGCGGGCGGGGGCTTATCGGAATCTGGAAACCCCCTTTAACAAGGGGGCCCCCAGATGCCGGGCCCCCCACCCTATGTAAATGAGTATGGGGTACATCGTACCCCTACCCATTTACCTGGGGGGAAAAAAGTGTACAAAAAAAGCCACTACACAGCTTTTTAAAATATTTTATTAAATCCGCTCCGGCATCTCCTCCCCTCTCTTCTTTCTTCGGCTCTTTTGTGGGTTTTCTGCGGGGTCTTCAGCTCTTTTGCTGCTGTCTCCCCGACTAGCTTCTCCCGCCGCCGCTTCTTCTTCTTCCCAGGATGTGACATCATGAGGGTGGGGCTCAAGATGACGTCATCGTGTGCCCCCCCCATGCCAATATAAGGCAACCGCGCAGCACAGACCCGGCATTCGAGTGGAAGAGAGCGACGAGTCAACAGCTCCAGAAGAAGGGGAAGAAGAAGAAGAAGAAGCAGCGGCGGCGGGAGAAGCTAGCCGGGGAGACAGCAGCAAAAGAGCTGAAGACCCCGCAGAAAACCCGCAGAAGACCCCTCAGAAGACAGAAGACCCCGCAAAAGAGCCAAAGAAAGAAGCGAGGGGAGAAGATGCCGGAGCAGATTTAATAAAATATTTTAAAAAGCTGTGTAGTGTTTTTATTTTTGTACACTTTTTTTCCCCCCAGGTAAATGGGTAGGGGTACGATGTACCCCATACTCATTTACATAGGGTGGGGGGCCCGGCATCTGCGGGCCCCCTTGTTAAAGGGGGCTTCCAGATTCCGATAAGCCCCCGCCCGCAGACCCCGACAACCAACGGCCAGGGTTGTCGGGAAGAGGCTCTTGTCCATATCAACATGGGGACAAGGTGCTTTGGGGTGGGGGGCACAGAGCCCCCCCTGCCCCAAAGCACCCATACTCCCCATGTTGAGGGCATGCGGCCTGGTACGGTCCGGGGGGGGGGCGCTTGCTCGTCCCCACCCCCTTTCCTGGCCTGCCAGGCTGCGTGCTCGGATAAGGGTCTGGTATGGATTTTGGGGGGGGCCCTACGCCGTTTTTTCGGCGTGGGTGCTCCTCTTAAAATCCATGCCAGATCGAAGAGCCTGGTTTGCTCTTGGGGGGGGACCCCATGCAAATATTTTAAGACACCTAGCACACAAGTCGCGCCGCAAGTCGGATCACCGTGATCCGACTTCTGGTGCGGCTTCTTTTCAAATCAGTGGGCTCCCATAGGGAACCATTGATTATGAATAGAACGCCTGACGAGGCTTAACGCTGTGTATACAACGTTAAGCAACGTTATTGAGTGTTTTGCCGGCTCGGCGTCAAAAACGCCATGACGCTGCAGCTTCAGAACGCACTGGTCCCGCGTTCTAGCTACAGCTCACTAACGCCGACGCCCTCTACTGCTCAAAAACGTTAACGTTTAAGAGGGCCATTGAATAACATGGAGAGCAGCAAAAAAAGCCCAAAAACGTGGCTTAACAAAACGCCCATGTGTATGAGGCCTTAATATTGTGTAAAAAAAGTGTTGGTTGTTGGGAGTAATTGGTTAGGTAGTCTTTCCTTGGTTATAGAACAGAAAAATAGCAGCGCCAATCTAAGTGCAGCAGTATAAAAGCATCTTTATTAAAAAGACAAATGGCAACTCACAAGATAAAAGCGTTGTCAGCGCATGTGTGGCAATAGGCCTTATGTAGAGGTTCATCCACTCCTTTCAGAAGGACAAGCTGCAGGCGGGGAACACTGGTTGCCGCTGGTACTGGCTAAGCTGGTGGCTTCCAGCACTTCCAGAGACTCAGATGGGGCTCAGGAACCGCCGATGACGTCATCCTATAGTAACGTCAGCGGCGGTTCCTGAGCCCCATCTGAGTCTCTGGAAGTGCTGGAAGTCACCAGCTCAGCCAGTACCAGCGGGCACCAGTGTTCCCTGCCTGCAGCCTGTCCTTCTGAAAGGAATGGATGAACCTCAACATAAGGCCTATTGCCACACATGCGCTGACAACGCTTTTATCTTGTGAGTTGCCATTTGTCTTTTTAATGATGCTTTTATACTGCTGAACTTAGATTGGCACTGCTCTTTTTCTGTTCTATGTCCACACAGAGTTCCTTCTAGCTCTTTTCAGAGCCTGCAGCCATCTAAAGCCAGCATTTCACCTTCTGAGACCTCAATAGACACCTTGGACTTTCCACCCATGGTCCACAGATGACAGACTGATCCAGTGCCCCCACATTCTCTCCATCCAGCTCCCAGGGCGCACAAGAGGTTACATGTTTTCCTTGGCTAGGTTTACCTAAACTTCAAAACAAACATTTTATTTATTGCTAATTCCAGGCGAATTCTGTCGAATTGATGTGCTGGAAAACTTTTCTCTATAAGGCCTCATACACACGGACGTTTCTTAAAAAATAAACAAAACGTCGGGCCCGACGTCAAGGAAAAAAAAAATCGGCATTTTTCGGCGTTATGCATCGGCGTTAGTGAGCGTTAGTGAGGACTCAACATGCCTCTCAGCAAATAGCTTGGGGTGTCTACTTTCCAAAATGGGGTCATTTGTTTTGTTTTTTTTGCTATCTGGGCATTTCATGACCTCCGAAACTGTGATAGGTAGTGTGGGGTGAAAGCATAAGTTTATGCCGTTAGAAATCCTGAAGGCGGGGATTGGTTTTTGGGGTCCTGTACACGGCTAGACTCCCAAAACATCTCACACATGTGGTATCCCTGTACTCAGGAGAAGCAGCAGAATGTATTTTGGGGTGTAATTCCACATATACCCATGGCATGTGTGAGCAATATATCATTTCAATGACAACTTTGTGTAATTTTTTTTTTTTTGTCATTATTCAATCACTTGTGACAAAAATAAAATATTCAATGGGCTAAACATGCCTCTCAGCAAATTCCTTGGGGTGTCTACTTTCCAAAATGGGGTCATGGGGGGGGGGGTACTGCCCTTCCATTATAGCACCTGAGGAAATTAGATAGGCAGTCATAAAATAAAAGCTGCGTAAATTTCAGAAAATGTACCCTGGTTTGTAAACGCTTTAACTTTTGCGCAAACCAATAAATATATCCTTATTGACTTTTTTTTACCCGAGACGTAGCAAAAATGTATGACTTAAATTGAGTTTATTGTATTTTTTTAATAACAAAAAGTTGAAAATATAATTTCTCTTATGTTCACTGACAGACACAGCCCTTCATTGGCAAGTGGGGTTATATGCACATCCTACTAGGAGTTGACTAGGCAAATAGAAAGAAAGCAAGCTGGCCCCTCCCAGGGGGCCGTCCTCTCTCTCCCATATAACCCCTCCCATATAACCCCCCTGCTCTGCTTAGCATATCAGTTTTATTATGCCTAGTGCAAGGAGTTAGACCTGGCTCCCTTATGGGACCTGTGGTTCATCTTTTTTGCTACCGCTTTTTTATTTTATTCAAGCTATCTGATGAAGACTGCTATCAAGAAGCCAGCTGGGGCATAGAGGATAGCTAGAATCTTGCACTTACCCCAGCACGACCAACCGATGTGAGCTAGTCCTAGCCTTGGCGGGGCCCGCCGCATCGTGCCCGTTCCGTGCGGGTGGCCAGTGGGTGATCCCCACTTGCGCCCGGTGACCGGACTTGGTTCCTGTCCAGGGGCCTATGGCCTGCAGCATGGGAGGAAGGTCTACGCCCGTCGGACTGGTGAGTGACCCCCTCTCTTCCCCCCTAGGGGTGCGGAGGGGGGAGTGCTGAGCGTATTTTAGCGATTTGGCCGACCGGTGGAGGGTGTTCGCTGGACTAGTGTCCCCCTATGGGTGTCCTCGCCCCCCTCCTACACCCCCCTCTCCCTGCACCGCACCCTGCGCGGTCGTACCGCCATGCGGCGATCCGCCGCCATTTTGCGGCGGGTCGCTGCCATTTTGCCGTAGCCACGGCCATTTTGCTGAGAGTTTCCCTCTAGTGCTGAGCGGCGGCCATTTTGCCGTAGTCGCGGCCTGTATTACAGGCTTGGCCATATTGGATGTCCCAGGAGAGTAAAAAACGTGCCGCTTTGCTTCCTCTTTCACTTGGGACAGTGACTACAGGCGGCGCAGGCCTCTTGACTGGCGGTCCTTAAGCACTCCTGCTGGGAGCAGCGCTTGTGAGGCACAAACTGCAAGTATAGCTGGGCTCTCCCTGGGGTGCTGGTAGCAGTGGGTGCAGTCCTCCTGGGGTCTCCCTGGCGCTCTGTGGGGTGGCGGTGGGGCTGCATTGTGGGGGTGTCAGGTCATTTTCTATTTTGACTGTCAGTTCCAGTGGTACGATGACAGATGGCCCTGCGGGTCCTTCTGAGGAGGAGTCAGCGGCAGAGCAACCTGCGCTGGGGACCCTGGTGTCCCTGGACCAGCTGAGAGAAGTATTTGGGTTTTTTCTAATCTGGGTGGGGCCGAGCAGCGCTCTGGGGGCCCCTAAAAAGCATCCGCCTCCCCCTTGTTCCTCAGGGGAAGAGTCTGAACCGGAAATGGCTTCGGGGGTCACGGGACCCCCGTGGAACTCTCAGAGGGCGGGCTAGTCCTCTCGCACGGCGAAGAGGACCAGGGGGCCTCGGTTGCGCGGGAAAAGGCGCTGGTGGCTGCACTGATTACTAATATCCGTGCGTCCTTGCAACTGGACCAAGCAGGGGAGTCGCAAGGGTCCGCATACGTTTGCGGGTCTGCTAGGCCACCCAGGTCACCTAAGGCTTATCCTTATGATCAAATTTTTGACCAACTGGTCTATCAGGAATGGCAGCGTCCGCAGAACTCCTTCGCCCTACCTAAACGCTTCGCTATACGCTATCCCTTTGAGGATGGTTTTGTGAAGAAGTGGGCATCCCCCGCAGTGGACCCTCCGGTGGCTCGCCTGAACAAGGCAGCGACCATTCCTTTGGAAGTGTCCCCCTCGTTTAAGGACCCAGCCGATAGGCGGACAGAGGCGGTGTCAAAGGCACTTTTCCTGTTGGCAGGATCTGCCATGAGGCCGGCCCTGGCGTCGGCCATGGCGGCGCAATATCTGTCTGAGTGTATGACGAATGATTCGGAATGTGGCAGGACGCTTGAGGCGTCGCAGAGAGCAGACCATTTGTTTCAGGGTCTTTGGTACCTGTGTGATGCAGCTCTGGACCTGCTTCCCATGTTGTAAAAAATGTCTGTTTTTGCAGTAATTATCAGACGAGTACTCTGGTTACGTTCGTGGTCGGGTGACCACGCGTCCAAGAAGGGTCTTGCAGATCTTCCCTTTCAGGGTGGTCGTCTCTTTGGACCACAGTTGGATGAAATCATCAAGGACTTCACTGGAGGGAAGAGTACTTTTCTTCCGGAGCCCAGGCGGCGGGAGTTCCGCCGCAAGCAGGGTCCTGTCTCTTCAGGTCAGAAGAGGTTTTTTCGTGCCCCTGGCGCAGCGGGCAAGGGGTCGAAGCCCAGCAAGCCTGCCGCAGGGGGCGATAAACGACCCTGGCAACGCAAGAATGAAAAGACAGAGGAGAAGTCCTCCTCTGCATGATGGGTTGCCCCCACCCGAACTTCAGGTGGGGGGACGTCTTCTGGGGTTCGCAGACAGGTGGACTGGCCACATTTCCGACCGGTGGGTGCAGGAAGTGGTGTCCTCCGGGTACAGGATAGAGTTCAGCACTCTACCCCCAGACAGGTTCTTCCCATCGAACTTGAGACTCCCTCAGGGGCATCAGGAGGCCCTCCGTAAGGGCTGTTCAGGCACTCTCCGACCAGGGGGTGACCGTGCCAGTACCTCAGTTGGAAAGGTTTCACGGTTTCTACTCCAACCTATTCGTGGTCCCCAAAAAAGGGGGGGGGGTCAGGCCAGTTCTGGACCTAAAGGCGCTAAACCACTTTGAGAAAGCGCGAAAATTCCGGATGGAATCTGTTCGTTCGGTCGTGGCCGCCCTGCACCGAGGGGATTTCATGGTGTCCAGGGATATCAGGGACGCGTACCTCCATGTTCCCATTTGTCTCCGGCACCAGCGCTTCCTGCGCTTTGCGGTGGGAGATCTTCATTACCAATTCGTGGCACTTCCCTTCGGTCTGGCCTCGGCTCCTCGGGTGTTCACCAAGCTGGTGGCCCCGGTGCTGGCGCTACTGAGGCAGAGAGGCATTGCGGTGGTAGCATACCAAGACGACCTGCTCCTGAGAGTGGAGTCTGCTTCGGCTCTGGAGGAGAATGTGGCTATCACCATGACCTCGTTAAAGAACTTCGGCTGGCTGATCAATCTGCAGAAGTCGACGGTGACACCGTCCTGTCGCCTGGAATACTTGGGTCTGATTCTGGACACGGAGCAGGAGAAGGTGTTCTTACCTCCGGCCAAGTTACTGACACTGCAAGCAGCGGTGCGAACCCTGCTGTCACGCCCATGGTCCTCCTTACGGTTTTGTGTGCGGGTGTTGGGGCTTATGGCTTCAGCCTTCGAGGCGGTACCCTACGCCCAGAGTCACACTCGGCTCCTTCAACGAGCGATTCTGTCTCGGTGGGACAAGTCTCCACTGTCCTTAGACCAGCTGATCAGATTGGATCATCAGACCAGAGGATTGTTGACCTGGTGGCTTCGGGCCCCGGCTCTGACTTTGATGAAGTCTTTTCTTCCCCTGAATTGGTCGATAGTCACAACAGACGCAAGCCTATTGGGCTGGGGGGGGGGGGTCCCTTTGGTCGGCCCAGGAATCTCGTCTTCCAATCAATGTGCTGGAGCTGAGAGCGATCAGACTCTGCCTCTCCCACTGGACGGTAAGGTTGCGTGGCCTCCCGGTTCGGGTTCAGTCGGACAACGCCACGGCAGTGGCGTATGTGAACCATCAGGGCGGAATGAGGAGCTTGGCAGCGGCTGCGGAATCGGCTCTCATTCTGCGATGGGCAGAACTTCATGTGCCGGCGATTTCCGCCATTTACATTCCGGGCGTAGAGAATTGGCAGGTGGACTTTCTCAGTCGCCAGACACTGGATCAGGGGGAATGGTCCCTCCATCCAGAAGTGTTCCGCCAGATTTGCCACAAGTGGGGCATGCCAGATGTGGACCTCATGGCATCTCGATTCAATCACAAGGTGAAAACTTTTGTGAGCAGGACAAGAGACCCGCTGGCGGCCGCCACGGACGCGCTGGTAGCGCCTTGGTGTCGGTATCGACTTCTGTACACGTTTCCTCCCATGAAGCTTCTACCGCGGCTACTGTGCAGGGTGGAAGTGGAGGGGATTCCGACAATCCTGGTGGCTCCGGATTGGCCTCGACGTCCTTGGTACGCCGACGGGGTGCGAATGGTGGCAGATGTTCCCTGGCGCCTTCCGCTGCGCGAAGATCTGTTGTCTCAGGGACCCATCTTGCACCCTACTTTACCCTCGCTGGCTTTGACGGCTTGGCTATTGAGTCCCAGGTGTTGAGGGACAGGGATTTCGGGGGACTCCGTGATCCCTACCATGCTTAAAGCGCACAAGTGTACTTCGCGCAAGATTTATCATCGCACCTGGAAGGCCTACATTGCTTGGTGCGAGGCAGGGGGTTGGAACCCCCGCTCTTATGTTGTGTCCCGGGTGCTGACTTTTTTGCAGCAGGGCCTGGATAAAAAGTTGGCATTGAGTACTCTCAAGGGTCAGATTTCGGCTCTGGCGATTATCTTTCAGCGGCCTCTGGCGTCACATTCGTTGATTCGTACATTTGTACAGGGTGTATGCCATGTGGCTCCTTAGGTACAGTCGCCTATGGCACAGTGGGATTTGAATTTGTTACTTTCTGTACTGCAGAAACTGCCATATGAGAAAATCAGGGATATTCCCTTGCAATTGCTGTCGCAGAAGGTGGCTTTCTTGGTGGCCATTACATCCGCTAGGCGGGTATCTGAGTTGGCAGCGTTGTCCTGCAAGTCTCCTTACTTGGTCCTTCACAAGGACAAGGTGCTCTTGCGCCTTTCTCCTTCGTTTCTACCGAAGGTGGTTTCTTCTTTTCACATTAATGAAGATATTGTTCTCCCTCCGTTATGTCCGCATCCATTGCATCCTAAGGAATTTGAGTTACATTCATTGGATGTCGTGAGGGCTTTGCGGGTGTATTTGGCGGCTACAGCTTCCTTTCCGAAGTCTGACGCATTGTTTGTGCTGACGGATGGTCCGCGCAAAGGATTGGCGGCCTCGTCAGCTACTGTTTCTCGTTGGATCGGACAGAACGTGACCCATGCATATACTGTTTGGGCAAGGTTCCCCCTTTTCCGGTCACGGCTCATTCCACCAGGGCTGTTAGTACTTCCTGGGCTTTCAGACACCAGGCTTCGGTGTCACAGGTGTGCAAGGCGGCTACTTGGGCCTCAGTGCACACGTATACTAAGTTTTATAAAGTTGATGTGTCAGCATCTTCGGATGCTGCTTTTGGCCGTAAAGTTTTACAGGCGGCAGTGTAGGCGCGACTGGCGCCTCCTGAGAGGATTCTGTTTGGGTACAGTTGTTGTTGTTTACCCACCCCTCTTACTGACACAGCTTTGGGACATCCCCACTTGTCAATGAAGGGCTGCGTCTGTCAGTGAACGTAGGAGAAAAAGGGATTTTATTAAAACTTACCGTAAAATCCTTTTCTTTGAGTTCACTGACAGACACAGCACCCGCCCCTCTGTGGTGCATTTGTATGGCTTGTTACGAACTGATATGCTAAGCATATCAGGGGGGTTATATGGTAGAGAGAGGACGGCCCCCTGGGAGGGGCCAGCTTGCTTTCTTTCTACTTGCCTCGTCAACTCCTAGTAGGATGTGCATATAACCCCACTTGTCAATGAAGGGCTGCGTCTGTCAGTGAACTCAAAGAAAATGATTTTACGGTAAGTTTTAATAAAATCCCTTTTTTTTTTCAAATTTTTCTGTCAAAAACACAGAGGTGATCAAATACAACCAAAAGAAAGCTCTATTTGTGAGAATAAATGGACACAAATCTTGTGTGGGTACAGCATTGCATGACCAGTTAAAGCAGCGCAGTGCCAAATTGTAAAAAGTGCTTTGTTCATTAAGGGGGTAAATCCTTCCGGGGCTGAAGTGGTTAACCAGTTGCCGACCGCCCACCGTGGCTTCATGGCGGTAACTTGGCTCGATATCGCATATCACCGACACCTGACGGCAGCTGTGAGATCAGCTGTGTAGACAGGGAGCCAGGGAGCGTGTAGGGCGGACTCGACGTCCCCGGGTGCCCGCGATCGCTCCCCCGCAGTGACAGAACAGGGATCCATTAGTTTAAACAGCGGATCTCCGTTCTGATAGGGGAGAAGGAGTGGGATCGCATGCTTTCTGTATATGGGAGCAGCGATCACTCTCCTCTCCCACTCAACCCAGCCCCCACACAGTTAGTAACACATCCCAGGAAACACAGTTAACCCTTGGATCGCTCCCTAGTGTTAACCCCTTCCCTGCCAATGACATTTACACAGTAATCAGTGCATTTTCATAGCACTGACCGCTGTATAAATGCCAATGGTCCCAAAAAAGTGTCAAAAGTGTCCGCCATGTCCGCTGCAATGTCGCAGTACCAAAAAAAATCACAGATCACCGCCATTAGTAGTAAAAAAGTAAAAAATAATAAAAACCCCATAAATTTATTTGTATCATTCATAAAACGTGGCAACTTTTGCGCAAACCAATCAATATACGCAGATTTCGGGTTTTTTTTACCAAAAATATGAGGAAGAAAATATATTGGCCAAAACTGATGAATACATTTATATTTTAGCAAAAAGTAAGAAATATTGTTTTTTTTACAAAATTGTCGCTTTTTTTTGTTTATAGCGGTGATCAGAAGTGACGCAGAGGTAATCAAATACCACCAAAAGAAAGCTCCATCTGTGGGAAAAAAAGGACGTCAATTTCGTTTGGGTGCAACGTTGCACGACCGCGCAATTGTCAGTTAAAGCGACACAGTGGCGAATCGCAAAAAGTGCTCTGGTCCTAAAGGGGGAAATCCTTCCAGGGCTGAAGTGGTTAAACACACATTGCTTCACCCAAAACTGTGACATAATCTTAATGAGTTCCACTCGCCTATTGAAATGTATTGGTTGGTGGAAAAGTGTTGGTTCTTCGGTCTCCTTATCCTTCGACCAGCTCCGTCCTACACATTGTGTCACCATGGACTTCATCAGGGTGCCCATTCTACAGCCTAGAGGTTTAATGCAAATGGTTGATGCTTGTTGTGCAACCCTTGGTTGTCCTGCAGACGGTAGTTTTTTCCTTACCTACGTGCTTACTCAGGCCACTGAACAGAAGTGAAAATTACTTTAGACCAGGTGTTAAAAGTGAAATGGTTTGGCCTATTTCTTTCAAACTATCTTACTGTTTTCTGTGCTGTCCATCACTTTCTCTTTATATGTATATATCTTTCCGATGATCCTTCATAGTAGATTTTCATGTGGCAAAAGTAATTTTAAAGTGTTTCTAAAGGCAAGATATTTTTTTTACAATAATACCAAACATGTTATACTTACCTGCTCTGTGCAATGGTTTTACACAGAGCAGACCCGATCCTCTTCTTTTGGAGTTTCCTTTCAGCAGTCCTGTTTCCTCCCCCCTGCTGTGTTCCCCCCAGTAGCAAACCTCTTGCTATGGGGGCACTCGAGCAGGCTTGCCCCCAAGCCATGCTCCTGTAATGTCCATTCACACATGGAGTGTGGCTAGGCCCCACCCCCACTCTCTTCTCATCAGCTCACTGGCTGTGATTGAGAGCAGCAGGAGCCAATGGCTCCTGCTACTGTGTGAGCCAATGAGGAGAGAGAGGCAGCGGAGAGACACTGCTCTCATGCATATTGGTGGATCGAGATAAGGCTCAGGTAAGTATAAGTGGGGGGGGGCTGGGGGGGAGCTGCACCCAGAAGGTTTTTTACCTTAATGCATACAATACATTAAAATAAAAAAAAACTTGAGTCTTTAGAACTCTTATACGTGGGCTGTAGGAAGCACAGTTTAGGAAGCATTTATTTATCAAGGGGCGATAATAGCAGCGATCTCTGTCCATCTCATGTAATGTGTCTCCAGTCTATGACTGTCTCCTGAAGAATTTCTCCAACTCCTACAGCATCTTCACAGTCTCTGGTTATCTTCTGTTCAATGTCTGCAGTCTCTGACAGTTTTCTGTAGCATTGCATGTGGTTGAAAATTATGTGTGTCCTTATTGGTGAATAAGCCCCTCTATATCAAGAAAGTTGACCACCACTGGTATAGTGCATAGGCCACTACATCTATGAGATGGCCCAGCCACTGGATTACATTCAATAATGTACGTGTAAACAATAGGGTTTGGTGGTGGAAAAGGGCCAGATTCTTCAGACTAGATGCACATTTGCAGGCGTGAATGCTGCAACCCTGTTCCTATATTACTAGTAATGTTTGCATCTCTTTTCATATTCTCCTGTTAGGGTGAACATGGCAATGGTCCAGCCGAGTCACATGAATTTGTTCTGGTTAAACATATGCATAAAACCCAAATTCATCCAAAACGTTACAATTAGGTTTGGATTCATTTGGGAACATACTCTCTATCAGATTGTAATCTGCCTGGTATTGGCCTTTAGAAAGACTATAAAAATGTATATTTGTTAAAAAAAAACTGCATCTAGCATGTACTTTAGAATGCATTGCTTGTTTAAGTGGTCAAATCTGAACACCAAGGCCTTTCCAGGGACAAAAACCTGAGGGTCCAGCATTTGAAAGCCCAGTCTGTCCCTAGAAAATATTTTTGGCATTCTCTGGTCCATTTCTGTGCTTTCTTGTACACTTTCCATCTTTCCTCTCTCCTTGGAACCAAAAGGATTTTTTTCCAGCAGGTCTCTGCTCACTTTGAGGAATGTATACCTCCCTCGGTGGGATCCTTCCTGTCAACCTGGATGGAGCCTCATGCAGCAGAAGACCCCACAGCTCCAGGCCTTTGGAGCTGATAAAGATCGAGGTGTTTTATTACATATCATTCCAGTTTCTTGTCAAACCCCATAGGCAGCAAGTTCTAAGAATTTTCTTGGATATCGGAGCTGGACACATGTCAGCGCACTCTTTAAAGTGTATTACATGAGCCACAGTGCAGCCATTGTGCGTGGCTGGTTCCTTTTGTTGGTGTTGACGTTCCACAGAACAGGCTCCTGTCACGTACTGGCACACGGAAAAGACTCTGACCAGTGTGAGCAAACTTTGGGGGTGGCTCTTCTCTTGTTTACGGAGCTAGGATTATTTTTGGGGTAAGTGGTTTGTTTTCAAAGTGTCAGAAGTGGCAGTCTCTAATTGGACGAGGACCTCTGCGGCTATATACTGATGCAACTTCAATTTAATGACTGACTGCAGGTTTAACCTTTGGACCATTTTCAAGGTATGCATGAAGAGAAGCAGAGTGTTTTTGCTGAATGCTAATTCATTCGATGGAAAATATTCCTTGTGATGAAGGAAAATTTTATTTCCCCTTATGTAAGCGCTTACAGATAAAGTATGCTGTATTGTGTTTTTATGCACGCAATCACTGAGTATATATAACCTTTAAACATACAAAAATCTTGCAAATGTTCTTTAAAGAAGGGAAAATGTTGTAGATAATATATTTTTTTACAAACAGATTTGCTCTTTATTGAGAATATATAGGAAACATAACAGCAGGTATACAGGGTGTCGTTGGTTGCACATATAGACAGTACTACAATGAATGTTAAAAATAGTAGCTCTTGTCCAAGTATAACAACTTTTGGAGAAGAAACAATGCCCCACATGACCATAGAGCAGGACCTTCCACCCCCCCATAAGGAATTTATGACGTATCCATCCATGGCTGCCATATTTTCTCATACTTTCGGGGGCAATTCCTATTAATGTAAGTCAGCTGTAGATAATATAATTACAGGTAATATTAACCTGGTAATGCAAAAAGGCTGGAAAAAATGTAATACAGTTATGTTATGATATGGCAAGTTCCCATTTTTAAATATATAAATACATGTTGCGTTTGTTCCACAATAAATGTGTGTCAATTGTGTATCAAAAATAAACATGTAAAATTATAACATAATAATTATTTTTATTATATTATTTATGTATTTAAAAATGGGAAATTGCCATATCATAACATAACTGTATTACATTTTTTTTCCAGCCTTTTTGCATTACTGTTATTATTGGGTTGCAGTGTTCGAGTTCACTCATCAATGGTTGCGGTTGTTCACAGGGAGAATAAGGGTAATTAATTATATAGTAGTGCATAAGTATTTTTACACATGAAGTTCCCATTTTTAGTGTTTTTTTTTTGCTTCATAACTTTTTTTTTTTTGTAACTGTATTGGCTACTATTCAGCGAAGAAACAAAACTGAACAAGCACAAGACCACGAGAATCCCCCCACATCCCGCAGTCCAGATATTACTAAAATATCAGCGAGATTCAGTTATGCTTGGATTGGAGACCCTAATGTATAAACATGGTGGACTTTATGCCAACTTTCACCCAGGACTTTTTTTACAGATGAGAAGGCCTGAAGCAATAAGGATAATGCAAGAAACCCCCAGATTTTTTGTTTTTGTGTCATTTTATATTAAAGTGCTAAAGGGTTGTAGGGAGTTTTTATGACTATATGTGAAAAAATATATACTGTATGTAAAATAAAATTGCTGGAAATCACAACTTTATGGTTAAAAATTACATTTAAAAAAATCACAGTTTTCAACACTACTTGCAATTAAAAAAAAAGGGAAAAATTGAATCTTCTAGGACTCAGTCAACAATAAGAACAGGGAGGCATTGGGGAAAAAAAGACTGTCATTCCAAAGGTCCTAGATTCTTTATTTCCCCATAGAAATCCAAAGTGTTTCGGGAACAATGATGCTCCCCTTTAATCTGGGTTAATAAGAAGCAAAACAATCTGTATGTAATTATTAACACTAAGATAATTTTCAAAAAGGTTTTTTATCATCCTTATGGCCCTGACGAAGGGAGAAGCTATTGCCTTTAAACGTTTTGGTTTATTTTTAGACTTCTTTGTTGAAGTCTTGGGTTCCTATATCCTTGGTGTGGTGCTCTTGGTCTTCCCATTACCTTTTGGTATTCACCAAAGGCCCCTCACTAGAGAGCAGCCTAACCAGAGTCATTATGCTCTACACTGTAGACTTACCGAAACTACATTTGCATTCAGTTCCTCCGACCCACTTTGAAATGATAAGAACATGACAAATGTCTAAATATTTTTTGCTTTCTGTGTCTCTATTAGAGAGACTGGAGTCCTCATCGCACAGTGACAGGATATCTCCCACTGGAGACGCAGATGGTGATTCAATGCATCATTTCACCCAATGTAAAAAAAAAATGTCTCAAACTAAGGCTTGTTATTTCAATTGCATTTCAATAAAGGAAAATGTATTGTACAGGAATTTTTATATTCCTTTAACTCCACAAAGGTCCCTCTTTTAGCACCTTGTGTGAACAATCCTTTAGGTAACACTTAATGCTCAAAGCCTTCTGTTATCTAATGAGGTCTGTCTGTGTTTCGATGATACATTTCCTTTAGGGGGAAAGAACTGCGATCGCAAAGTGACACCGTCCAGTGTGACACATAGCATTGAGCAAGAGATGAGCTTGTAAGGAGAGCTGTCCTATCCCTCACCTGATGCGTTGTGTCATAGCTATTTGGCTATAATAAGACTTCCAGCTTGGCAGGACGCTGTGAGAGCATGAGGTCACTCTTCAGAAAGACTGATGGCTGACAGATCAACAGGTGAAAGACAAGAGGGACAATAAAGGGGGACTCCAATGGGTGCCCCCTTGTTTTCAAACAATCTAAATTAAAAAAAATATGAATGTGCAATAAATATATGCTAGAAAGCAAAACTTAACTAAGCATTTAGGTCTATGTTACAGATAATGCAACAGAGCAGTAAAAAATATATAAACTATAGAGAAAACTGTCAAAATATTCTAGACCTGGTGTTTATCTGTGGGGTTTTTTTTGGCTCAGACCTAAATATTTCTCTCATGGGAACAGGACCCTTAGAGGTTTTTGCTTATATTTTAATGCTCCTTGCTCCTCCACTGATAAGCTGTCTCATCCAGTTCTATTACTATTTATTGGGCAACTTTTTGATCGTTGATTTACAATTTTTTGGAGTAATGTGTATTTTTGTAATTCTGATCTTGTGTTATTAATCTTGAATGGCAACTCTGGTTATTACTCTGGTTTGGCTTCTGTGTGCTATGCAATTATGTTACATAGTTAGTCAGGTTGAAAAAAAAGTCCATTTAGTTCAACCTATAGTGGGGAAAATAATTATTTGACACCCTGCAGATTTTGTAAGTTTGCCCTCCTACAAAGCAATGAAGGATCTATGATTGTTATCATAGGTGTATTTTAAATGATAGAGACTGAATATCAACCAAAAATCCAGGAAAAAAACACATGATACAAATGTTATAAATTGAGTTGCAGTTCACTGAGTAAAATAAGTATTTGATCCCCTACCAACCAACAATAATTCTGCCTCCCACAGACTGGCTACAGTATGTGCCCATGTGGTACACAGATTAGTCCTGTAAATTTAAGGCAGGCCATACATGCGTCGAATTTCAAAAGAAATTTCTTTCGTAAATAGTTTCTAAGAATTTTTGTTCACATTTCGCACCATTAGTGGGCTGCAGCAACAGCTGATTTTCGTGCGGCAATCAAATTTGAGAAATCAGGCACGTTGGAAATTTTTTGAAAAACAAACAATTTTCTAATCAATGATGGGAAAATCGTGTGAGAAATGTAATAGAAATAGGAATGCACATGAGTGCAAGAAAAGAAAATTCCCGGAAAGAAAAGAAAATTCCCAGAAAGAAAAGAAGATTCCCAGCCGAATTTAGAAAATCAATGGTGGCACACTGGGATCACAAAACGCACTAAATTTCTGATTTTGAAAAGAAAATTTGTTCGTAATTCAACCGTGTATGGCCTGCCTAAGAATGTGCTCCTGACAACAACTCATTATGTGTATAAAAGACACCTGTCCACAGAATCTCTTTCTTCCATTCAAACCTCACCATCATGGGCAAGACCAAAGAGCTGTCAAATGATGTCAGATACAAGTTTGTAGATCTGCCCAGGCTGGAATAGGCTACAAGTCCATCAGCAAGAAGCTTGGTGAGGAGACAATTTTTGGAGCGATTATTCACAAATGGAAGAAATACAACATAACCAGAAGGGTATATACAGCATCACCAGAGGGGTATATAGTATCACCAGAGGAGTAAATAGCATCACCAGAGGAGTATATACAGCATTACCAGAGGAGTATATACAGCATCACCAGAGAAGTATATAGTATCACCAGAGGAGTAAATAGCATCACCAGGGGAGTATATACAGCATTACCAGAGGAGTATATAGCATCACCAGAGGAGTAAATAGCATCACCAGGGGAGTATATACAGCATTACCAGAGGAGTATATAGCATCACCAGAGGAGTATATAGCATCACCAGAGGAGTATATACAGCATCACCAGAGAAGTATATAGCATCACCAGAGGGGTATATAGTATCACCAGAGGGGTATATAGTATCACCAGAGGGGTATATAGTATCACCAGAGGGGTATATAGTATCACCAGAGTAGTATATAGCATCACCAGAGGAGTATATATAGCATCACCAGAGGAGTATATACAGCATCACCAGAGGAGTATATAGTATCACCAGAGGAGTATATAGCATCACCAGAGGAATATATACAGCATCACCAGAGGGGTATATAGCATCACTAGAGGAGTATATACAGCATTACCAGAGGAGTATATAGCATCACCAGAGCAGTATATAGCATCACCAGAGGAATATATACAGCATCACCAGAGGGGTATATATATAGCATCACTAGAGGAGTATATACAGCATTACCAGAGGAGTATATAGCATCACCAGTGTATATACAGCATCACCAGAGAGGTATATACAGCATCACCAGAGGAGTATATAGTATCACCAGAGGAGTATATAGTATCAACAGAGGAGTATATAACATCACCAGAGGGGTATATAGTATCACCAGAGGGGTACCTAGCATCCATCTACCCCCCCCCCCCGCCGCAGGGCTCGCGGCACTTCAGGGCAGTCGGCACATTAAAGTTCCACACATACCCCATCTAGGAGCGGGCAGCAGGCAGGCATCGGTGTCAGGCGAGCAGGGAGCAGCTTGGCTTCGGCCGTGCATCCCCCTCCTTATCCAAGAAAGGAGTCCAATAGGATCGCCTGTCTTCTCCACCAATCGGGAAACCGGTAACATACCCACGCTTCCTGATTGGCGGAGAGGCGGTTCAGTGTTAGAAACACAAATATTTATTCATTAGCGCTGCACCTCTTTTATATAAATATTAATTTGCCTTTCTAAGGGCTTGGGCGCCATGCTCTGTGCCACAAGCCACTCTATGTTGAAGCCTATTAGAGCCTACGGCTCTAATGAGATGCTTCAAAGAAACCCCCCACCGCAGTAATTCATGCGACCAGCGTCCTGAAAGGGGCTGGCTGCATGAATAGGGGGTGGTCACGAGCAGCCATGAATCTATCCATAGCATATAGGGAGATGGCCAGGACAGAGGGGACGGCGCCCGTGCGCTGTTAATTGACGGGCCGCCCCTGGGCAAAATAGTATCTCTCTCTCTGGAGTCTATACCTCTCTCAATACAATAAAGGACTTTGCTCGCTTTGGAAACCGCAGCTTGGCATTCCATGCTATTACTAAACTTATGATTTACCAAAACCCCCAGATGCTTCTCCACTATGGATTCCCCCAGTTGTACTCCCCCTAGTATGTATGATGCATGCATATTCTTAGCCCCCAAGTGCATAACATTACATTTTGGACATCTACTGCCCTACTTAGGGGTGCTCCATGCCGCTTTCCTTTGTTGGACAGAATATCATCAGTTTTATCAATAGTTACTGTGCATCCAAACGTCTCCGAAATCCCCTGAGGAAGCCCAATAGGGTGAAACGCGTTGGATAGGATACAACATCATTCATCCGCCTATGCTCCAATTGGATCTATTGTTGCCTCTGCGTTGGTTTGCATGCTTATAGACATCTGTGGGGGGTTGGCACATGGTGATGGGGAATGTACTGTTTACATGTCACTATTCTTACTAGCCTATTACGGCAGTGAGATTTTTTTTTAAATGTATGGAATAAAGATTTTTACTTTTATGATACTGTGTTGACAGATTATTCCAAGGTTGGATATCAGCACCGGTAAAGTCCCATTTGTTCTTTCTTTCCCCTTTTTTGTCTCATTTGGTAGGGATGTGGTGCTGTTTTAGTTCAGCCATTTTCTCTCTTTTTGATCATAACTTTACACTTCTCAACATGAAACCTTGTTTGCCACATAGTTGCCCAATTAAATAGTTGTTACTGGTACCTGTTTCTGTTTTTGAATCTACTGTTGATACTAATTAACCACTTCAGCCCTGGGACGATTTAACCCCTTCCTGACCCGAGCATTTTTTGCGATTCGGCACTGCACCGCTTTAACTGACAATTGCGCGGTCGTGCGACGTTGTACCCAAACAAAATTTATGTCCTTTTTTTCTCACAAACAGAGCTTTCATTTGGTGGTATTTGATCACCACTGCGGCTTTTATTTTTTGCGCTATAAACAAAAAAAAAATGACAATTTTGAAAAAAAACAATATTTTTTACTTTTGCTATAATAAATATCCCAAGAAAATATATATAAAAAAACCGATTCATTAGTTTAGGCCGATATATATACTTCTACATATTTTTGGTAAAAAAAACCACAATCGGCGTATATTGATTGGTTAACGGAAAAGTTATCGCATCTACAAACAATGGGAATAGATTTATGCCGTTTTTATTATTTTTACTAGTAATGGCGGCGATCTGCGATTTTTATCAGGACTGCGATATTGCAGCAGACAGATCAGACACTTTTGACACTTTTTTGGGACCACTGACATTTATACAGTGATCACAGCTAAAAATACCCACTGTTTACTGTATAAATGCCACTGGCAGGGAAGGGGTTAACACTAAGGGGGCGATCAAGGGGTTAACTGTGTTCCCTCACTGTGTTCTAACTGTGTGGGGGCTGGGCTGGCAGGGCCATAACAGATCTCACTGATCCTGATGACAGGGATCAGTAGATCTGTCATGTCCCCCCTCACAGAACGGGGAACCCCCCGCGTTTACACCATGTTTATACGATCTTGGGTCACGGGCGGACATCGAGTCCGCCCAACCCTCAGGCACGTTCAACGCACCATGTGGCGTACACGAGAGCGCGCCGCCAGCAGCTGCGAGTGCGGGTGTGCAAAGGGGAGGACATCCAGGGACGCCCTCCCGGCAATTCAATTCCGCGCTGCAGCCGCCTTTCGGCTATAGCGTGGATCTGTAGTGGTTAATAAAGCCTTTATGGGAAAAAAAATGCACTATGATGAGGAAGTTCCTTATCTAGCTCCCCTCAACTGAAAATAACAGATTTGTCTTAGTTTAGGGTGTTGCCTATTACTGGCGCAGGTTTAAAAATAAAAAATGTTAAGAAGTCCGTAAATATATTTCAGTATTATACAAAGATTAAAGGAGGTCATAAATAGATACATAAATGTGTCAGCCAACAGCATGACTTTTCATAGTATTGGCATCTGAACTAGCAAGATGGTGCCCAATCACAGTCCAGCGTGATGGCGTCACAGAGTCCAGCCAAACTGATGCTTTGCACCCCTCTGAGCTTTCTTTTCCCAAAGTTGAAATAATGATGCTACACCGCACTACTGCACGTGACCATGCTAATATGAATATATTGAACTCAGATCTGTAAATACAGTCCCAATGCAGGTGAAGTGCTCAGTGCCAGAATCTTATAAGGTGCTGTATAAGTGGTCGGACTAGGTGCCCGACATAGATGTACACTCACCCCATTTCAGTGAACCACCATCTCTGGTGCAGTCAAATGCGTGTTGTCGGGTGTCCCCTGTAGATCTCTTGAGACTGTCAGCTGCTGACTAGGGACTCCATCATCGTAATAGCATGTGTGATAAAACAGAAAATCTGATAGTGCAGTAACGTCCAGATAACGAGTTTATTGTAAAAAGTATAAAAAAACAAGTAAAAACCACTCACACGGTATGGTGCCTTGTGTTTTATCACACATGCTATTACGATGATGGAGTCCCTATTCAGCAGCTGACAGTCTCCAGAGATCTACAGGGGTCACTCCACATTTGACTGCACCAGAGATGGTGGGTCACTGAAGTGGGGTGAGTGTACATCTATGTG
Organism: Glandirana rugosa; assembly: GCA_018402905.1. NCBI lineage: Eukaryota > Metazoa > Chordata > Amphibia > Anura > Ranidae > Glandirana > Glandirana rugosa. The sequence continues at coordinate 2,118,594 of BLSH010316379.1, read as the reverse complement.
GGGCACCTAGTCCGAGCACTTATACAGCACCTTATAAGATTCTGGCACTGAGCACTTCACCTGCATTGGGCCTGTATTTATGGACTTGAGTTCAATATATTCACAGTAGTCTGGTTACATGTAGTAGCGCGGTGTAGCAATATTGCACTGAGCACTTTATCTGCATTGGGACTGTATTTACAGATCTGAGTTCATTATATTCATATTAGCATGGTCACATGCAGTAGCGCGGTGTAGCATCATTATTTGAACTGTGGATTTGCAGCATTGGCAAATTTTACCACTGCAGCTGATTGCAACCATCTTGTGATAACCATTTATTGTATTCTGTGGCCCTGGAATTTTTTATTTGATTGGGATTTTCCTTTCCCAAAGACTGCTCAGGTAGCCTTTGAGAAAGCACGGAGGGGTGCAATGCGTCAGATGGGTGGGACTCTGTGACGTCATCATGCTGGACGTGACTGGGCACCATCTTGCCAGAACAGATTACATTGTGTCTTTATTCTGTGAGTGTAATTATTATTGCTTTTTAAAATATGATATATCTTTGTACCTTTTATGACCGACACATGTGGATCTTTGGGGTGCTGGAGAGGAGACCTGGGTGCTGCTGATCTGATAAATGTATTAAGAGCTCCCACACTGCAAAGACATGCTGGTAGGTTAATTGACTCCTGTCTAAATTGGCCCTAGTATATGTATGAATGTGAGTTAGGGACCTTAGATTGTAAGCTCCTTGAGGGTAGTGACTGATGTGAATGCGCAATGTATATGTAAAGCGCTGCGTAAATTGACAGCGCTATATACAGTAAGTACCTGAAATAAATAAAATAAAATAAATAAGAGCTTTATGTCCTCCTTCATCAGCTGTGAAGTCCATCTCATCATGTGAGGAGACATTCTATCGGGCACGTGGGTGACATTATTGGTGGAATAGTGTGATGGAAGAAATTGTGGAAGATATGTATTTTCTTTCGAATACGGATATTTGTGTTCAACTTGTCACTGACATTTATCAAGTATTTATTCATGTATGGGACTTTATGCACATTTTAATTGGTGCACTTTGACGTATCTGTTTAAAGATGTTTCATATTATTGCCGTTTTAGTGGAGCACTGCAATATATATTTATTTGTTCATGTACATGTGCGGTGATTGCACTGTCCAGTGGTAGGTGCTCTACATTAGAACATTTGAGCTGTTATATAGTGTTTTTTGTTTGGTTTTATTTCGTTTTTTTATAAATTTTTCTACACTAATAGCGCAAGATTATTATACACTTTTTATTTTACAAAGACTGCATGACCTAATTCCTAACAAGTCACAAAAATCTCCATCTTTTGTCACCCAAAAAGCCAACTTTAAGGTTCAATTGAATTACTTTGCCTTGGCTGAGATGGGCTGGTCGGTGGACCACCGGCAAGAGAAGACATTTCCTTGGTCTCTTCTCCTCCAATGATCAGACTGAAACATTGTAGCCAGTCGCAAGGTGAGAGACTGCAGCAGAGGCTGATCTGTGTCTGGATGGGAACACATCCAAAAACTGCATAGGCACTGGGATTTACATGATTGTGTCATCTCTGAGCTGGCATCTCAGTCCAGGAGGTAGATGGTGAACCTGGATGATGCCTGAATAAAGATGCTGCCATCCTACTAGAGAAAAAGCAGATGAAGGCACTGTCAGGGGGAGTATAGTGATCTCCATGAGAGCTAAGAAATATCTCGAAGGGTTAAAATTACAAATGACTTAGTATTAAAAAGTATATCTAATGCTAGGTCTGTGTTATACAGTAAACTGGCACAGTTATATAAAACATAAATGGGGGTCAGTGCTAAAGAAAAGAAATGGGCAGCTTGCAATAGGTAAATATACAGTACCCAAACAAACCAACAAAGAAAATTATGCAGCGCCTCCAAATATAGAACATTACAAACTTTAAGCATGTGCTATCAATGCATAATGTGCAAAAAGCACCTTCAATATTCAAAAATGATAATGAAAATAAATCAGTGTAAGTAAAGTGCAATGCAAAAAAAGTCCAAAGTATGTGATAAAATAATAACACAGCAAAGAAAGAGTCTTCCACCAGCTAATGGAAATCCTCTCCACCATGGAGAACAGAACTAAAATGCACTCTCCAACATTAAAGCTGCCAGAGAAAAGCAGCAACATGCCTGTTTGTGTCAACAGCATCCTTCACACGTAGTCAGCCAGCTCCATTCTCGTAATGGGGACAACCCGCAGTACCACTTCTCACCACTGGGGACAGTCAGACGGTTTGTTTGATACTGTTTGGGAAAAAAGCGCTCAGCACCCAGAGCCACAAGCCGGGGACCACATATAGTGTAGTATATTTATTAAAAAGTATAGATTTCACATAAAAAAAAGTAAAAGGCTTCATCCAAATGCTAGTAAAATGATTGGCATGACAAATAAAACAGTGCACTTACAAAGCGAGCCGTCAGTTCCAATCATGGAAGTGGCGGTGAGATATCAGCATGTGCCCCAACACGTTTTATGAAAATGCACATCTTCAGGGACACGTTTCATGCAAATGCACATCTTCAGGGGACGCTAGTACAGCACAGTTATGTATCAAAGAGTTTCCTCCATAATGGCCCTAAACAGTTTTAAACTATATTAACTGCACTTTATTTTCTCTCTTGGTAAAGTGGTTGTAAACCCTTACATATCCCCAGTGAAGTGACTGGCCTCAGGTGGTACATAGAGACGAAACAAATCCTCCTACAGTAGTTGTATTTGTTTATCTGCAATCTTCTCTTCATCTGTTCAAAGTACTGAATTACAAAGTTTGTCCGAGAGTTCTGAGAAAAGGTTTGGCGAAGAGTCCCACTCTGCAGAGCTCAGTGAGGAGAGCTCTGAGAGCTGATTGAAGGGAAGGGACACCCCCCCCCCCTCCTTCACACAGCACACAAGAACAGAGTTGAGGCTGTCAATCGGCTGGAGATCACTCTCCTGTCACCATTTTATTCTTGGTGTTAGGGAAAATTGTCAGAAGTCACTCATGCTGATAGCAGAAGAACGAAGCAGCAGACAGAAATTACACTTAGTGCTCTTAATTGAGACAAGTAAACACTAAAGAGGCATATGCTTTGTCCATATTTCATGTCTGAGGTTTACAACCACTTTAACTGCCCAGATGTTTTTCATGCCTCCAAATCTTGCAGCTCATTTCTTTATCTACTCCCATACTCACCCTCTCAGCCATCCTTCATCTCTCTTATATGCGGTATGCAATGTCCCTTGCATAAACCAGGTCTACAAGCAGACAGAACTTGTCCAGAGCCAGGAACACTTAAACTATCTATAAACACACAGTCTTCTGATGTTTTCTACATTTCATAAAAGTCATATAACCCTGTATTCGGCCCCCTTTCCCACTTTTTTTTTTTAACACGTAGTGTTTAAACTAATATTTCTGTTTTTCCATTTCCAAACATTCGCAAAGACGGCAATGAAGATGGAAAGGTTTTCTGTAAGGAATTGTAAACAGGTTGACAAAGAACAATTTTATGACTCTTGACAAGGAGTAAGAAGCTGATGGATTGGAGGAATTGGGGGGGGGGGGGGGACAGAAATGCATTGCGGTGAATTTAAAGTGTACCTGTTTAGAGTCTGAAACACGGGCTGGAATTTTTATTATAAAAGTTGAATGAGGCAGTAGAGCCAAACTGGAGCTAAAGGAATCAAAATCCTAACTAATTCAGTGGGTAGCATAGTAAAGGCTGCTTAGAGCAGAAAGTATTCACATTTCTCATTCCATCCTAGATTCCAAAAGTAAGAGGGTTATCCGGAGCGGGGGATTCCTCTGGGTTCCATGTGACTACCCACCAGGTCCAGTATTGAGAGGGAGGCGTGAAGCGCACGCCAGCATCAGACTGACAGGCCCATCTGCACATGCTGTACATCTCCAGTGCCGGGATACAGGCACTGATACATGTGCAACTTTTTACCATGTATTTGCTTTTAATCATTTAATAAACCTACTACACTATGTAGTACATCTCTATGTCTCCTGTGGAGTATATTCCTACATCCTAGCCTGATCCTGAGGGATTTCTGGAGTGGAGTGGTGTTATCTGAGTAACGATTGGGAGAGTTTCATGACCAAGATCCATACTCAACATAATCCCCCGGGAGCAAAGGAAGCAAACCGTGACAAATCGTTTGTCAAGCTACAGCGACATTTAGAAAGGAAAGTAAGATTATTTTGGCATAAAAGGTATTTTGACAAATATATTGAGCACAAAGTTACTCCATGGGGTCTAAGAAATCAGATTCTCCCCAATCTTAAAAAAGTTGATGATAGTCTTAAAAACAAATGGGAACAAAATCTACAGATATGCTCCTCAGCCATCAATACGATATCGAACTTTCAGAGGTTGATGAACAGATAGGCAGTTGGTATGATGAATACAGTGTCCTTGTTACACTCCCTTCCTTCTCTAGCAAAGAAGGCAAATTCAAAGAACATATTCAACAATACACAATTGATATTATCAATAATAAAGAAATCAAGTTAACACAGGATAAGGTAGCTCACAATATGGACTATGCTTAAAAATGAGGACACTAATCACTCAGTAGACGTTTCTCTAAACCGACCAAACAAACTCACACCAACACTAACCATCCTCCATCTGATGTGTCTTCAGTCTCTTCACTGTCTTCTAGTCAGTCAACTGTATATCACAATATCACTGATGAAAGATCCTAAAAAAATGGTGAACACAATGTTTCGCTTTTTGGTCACTCAGGCAACACGTCTTCTTTTTCTACTGATCCTAGAACACAGGTAGTTTGTTCTAAGAATCCACCACAACGGCTTAACACATCACGTCAATCTTCCATTTCTTCACAAAGCACTAAGGGCTAGTTTACAGTTGCTTCAGCTTCAACGCTCATTAAAGCTCATGCAGCTTCAACAAGCTTTTATGATGTGTTTTTGAGGCTTCGGCGGTGCTTCGAAGAGACTTCAGTGAGGCTTCAACAAGGCTTCGACTAGGCTTCAGTGATGCACTTTTAAGGCTATACTGAAGCTTGGCCGATGCCCTGTGTGTTTGTTGATATCTCACATCTGCAATTTCTCCAAAACAAAGCAAAGCTAAAGCTGCATTACAGCCTGTGAAAAGCCACAGGTGCTTCAAGCGAGCTTCAAACAAGCTTTGTCATAGACTTCTATGGAGGCGTTGGAAAGGCTTTGAAGCCTGGCTAAAGCTACATGGGGTATAATTTTTGACGCAAAGCTGAAGCGCAGCTAAGCCAATGCAAGGTGCAAACAGGGCTGTAAGCTAACCATTTTATTTAGTGACATGGGCTTTGACTGGCGTTAAGGGAGCTTTAACAAGGCCTGACTGACGCCATGTTTTGAAGAAAGTGTAAACGAGCCCTAAAGGTGGAAAAACTATGAATATGGTGGGCTCTTTATCTAACTCTATTTCTTTTTCAGTGACACCGGTACCACCTATTACTAAGACCAATGATTTAAGTCTATCCTCTTCTGATCCCACGGTAGCACCTATTTTTTTACCGGCACAGGACCAGGAAGCATGGGAGAAGGTAATACAGACTCCCCCAAGTATAACACAGACAATGGAGACACACAACTCCAAGTGCTGAACCTGTCATCCTACCATTTATCAGTGAAGGAAATTCAGGTTCTTCAACTTGGCTTAGCATTTTGCCTTGATGCTCATGCTGATAAGTTTACCATCATAAAAGACATAAATATATTTGCCAGACGACTTATGTTTAAAACCTTGTATGAGCAGTCATCAAAAAAGTGAGGAAATATCCACTATTGATGACAATAAACTCTCCATTAGAGAAATACAAGCTATTCAGGACCTCATGGAGTTATGGAATGACCATGACATGTCGGCAGATGCACAATCTTCTATTCATACTCCTAACCAAGACATTCCCCCCAAATTCCCTCCCCCTCCAATATTAAAATTAAAGTCCAAGAATTTCCCTACACTGGGCAATAACCCGTATATCTGGGCCTTTGTACAGCAGGTTACAAGGGAAGTTGAGGGACTTGCCTGGTCCCGTGTGGGCCCTAGCAATCCCCCCTCCTCTCCTTAACCACTTCAGCCCCGGAAGGATTTCCCACTTTAGGACCAGAGCACTTTTTGCTATTCGGCACTGCGTTGTTTTAACTGACAATTGCGCGGTCGTGCGACGTTGTACCCAAACAAAATTTGCGTCCTTTTTTTCCCACAAATAGAGCTTTCTTTTGGTGGCATTTGATCACCTCTGCGTCATTTCTGATCGCCGCTATAAACAAAAGAACAGCGACAATTTTGCAAAAAAAACAAAAACAAATTTCTTACTTTTTGCTAAAATACAAATCCAAAAAAAAAAAAAACAAACATTTTTTTCCATCGGTTTTGGCCGATTTATATTCTTCCTCATATTTTTGGTAAAAAAAATCACAATCTGCGTTTATTGATAGGTTTGCGCAAAAGTTGCCGCGCTTACGAATGATGATAATTAATTTTTGTTTTTTTGTTATTTTTTACTAGTAATGGTGGCGATCTGCGATTTTTAACAGTACTACGATATTGCAGCGGACATGTCGGACCATTTTGACACTTTTTTGGGACCATTGGCATTTATACAGCGATCAGTGCTATAAAAATGCACTGATTACTGTGTAAATGCCATTGGCAGTAAAGGGGTTAACGTGGAGGGGGCGCTCTAAGGGTTAACTGTGTTCCCTGGGCATGTTCTAACTGTGTGTGGGCTGGGCTGGCTGGGGGAAGGGAGTGATCACGGCTTCCATATACAGGAAGCCTCTCCCCCTTCCCGACACTAGTGTCCGAAGGACATATACCTTCGGCACTAGTGAGGGAAGGGGGTCGGTCGGGTCGGGTGTGTGTCAATCTTGTACGGGTCCCTTGTGTCAATTGGGAATCTCGCGGGGGAGGTGCAATTGGGGAAATGACGGTTACCGTAAATGTGTCATTAGTCACGTAAAAATATCGTGACTAGCGACATATTTACGGTTACCAGGGTTTTTTCACAGTTTTACCAGGCTGTACAGGCGACGTTATAGCATCATGACAATTTTTAGCGTCTAGCGGTGGTAATGATCATTTTTTATTGTTTTTTTGTTTTTAATT
>BLSH010316379.1:2096374-2109781 GCA_018402905.1 Glandirana rugosa | reverse complement strand
TATGTCATTCAGTAAGTTTGTGATGCGTGAGGAGATTGAGGTGCAGAGTTGAGGAGTCGAGAGATAGATCTGGGTGTCAACAGCATAGAGGTGGTAATTGAAGCCATGGGAAGTTATCACCTGGCCCAGGGAAGAGGAATAGAGGGAGAATAGGAGGGCCCCAAGACAGAGCCTTGGGGTACCCCAACAGAAAGAGACAAAGGACCTCACGGCAAAGAACTCTCTGAGGATCTGAAAAAAGAATTGTTGCTCTAGTTTAACAGGACAGGTTCCACTCAGAACAGGCCTCGCCATGGTTGACCAAAGAAGTTGAGTGCACGTGCTCAGTGTCATATCCAGAGGTTGTCTTTGGGAAATAGATGTATGAGTGCTGCCAGCATTGCTGCAGAGGTTGAAGGGGTGGGGGGCCAGCCTGTCAGTGTTCAGACCATACGCTGCACACAGCATGAAACTGGTCTGCATGGCTGTCATCCCAGAAGGAAGCCTCTTCTAAAGATAATGCACAAGAAAGCCTGCAAACCGTTTGCTGAAGACAAGCAGACTAAGGACATGGATTACTGGAACCATGTCCTGTGGTCTAATGAGACCAAGATAAACCTATTTGGTACAGATGGTGTCAAGCGTGTGTGGCAGCAACCAGGTGAGGAGTACAAAGACAAGTATGTCTTCCCTACAGTCAAGCATGGTGGTAGGAGTGTCATGGTCTGGGACTGCATGAGTGCTGCCGGTACTGGGGAGCTACAGTTCATTGAGGAAACCATGAATGCCAACATGTACTGTGACATACTGAAGCAGAGCATGACCCCTCCCTTCGGAGACTGGGACACAGGGCAGTATTCCAAAATGATAATGACCCCACACACCTCCAAGAGGACCACTGCCTTGCTAAAGAAGCTGAGGGAAAAGGTGATTGACTGGCCAAGCATGTCTCCAGACCTAAACCCTATTAAGAATCTGTGGGGCATCCTCAAATGGAAGAAGGAGGAGCGCAAGGTCTCTAACATCCACCAGCTCAGTGATGTCATCATGGAGGAATGGAAGAGGACTGCAGTGGCAACCTGTGAAGCTCTGGTGAGCTCCATGCCCAAGAGGGTTAAGGCAGTGATGGAAGATAATGGTGGCCACAGAAAATATTGACACTTTGGGCCCAATTTGTACATTTTCACTTAGGGGTGTACTGCCAGTTTGTTGCCAGTGGTTTAGACCAGTGGTTCTCACCCTGTCCTCAAGTACCCCCAACAGGCCATGTTTTGGGAATTTCTCTTAGATAAAATAGCTGTCCAAAATTCCAAACCATTGACTCTGATTTAAAGCACCTGTGGAAGAAAAAGGAAAACCTGCAAACATGGCCTACTTGAGGACAGGGTTGAGAGGGTTTAGACATTAATGGCTATGTGTTGAGTTATTTTGAGGAGACAGCAAATTTACACTGTTATACAAGCTGTACACGCACTACTTTACATTGTAGCAAAGTCTCATTTCTTAAGTGTTGTCACATGAAAAGGTATAATAAAATATGTACAAAAATGTGAGGGATGTACTCACTTTTGTGAGATACTGTATATGTATATACATTTGATGGACTCGTGTGTTTATCTATGTAGGAAAAAAGGGAGAAGTATAATGTCAGCTCTCGAGTTTCCTTTAAGCCAATGATGGATAGTGTCTCATGTTGTTCATATTTGTCTCTTTATCATCTTTTTTCTATATAATGATCACTCTGATGATGCTTTTCCAACCGGGAAGGCAGACAGCCTGTGGTGCCAAGTGCCCCCCAGGAGTGGCGTACTGGGGGTGCTCTTATTATCACTATGGGTTTGAGACCCCACTATGAGAATGAGCACTAGCCCAGGACACCCTTGCATTTTTTTGCACCACGCCCCACGATGTTGGCCTTTTTACTGAGACCGGGGCAATTTTTGTTACCAGGCCAAAACACCTATTCATTGAACTGCACTGGCACTTATTTATTTGCATATTTTTTCTCTCCACATGTGCAATTATGTTTGTGTTGCCTTTTTCACTTAGGATGGAGGATGTGGGTCCTTGGGCCAACCCTGAAGTCTAGTGGGAGAAAGGAAATATGGCCATCAGGTTCCTTGGGTTGCGGGTCCCTCTTTGGTAGATTCCTCACCTAGTACTTGGTGGTCTGCTTTGGCTGAGAAGGGTCCACCAGGCCTTTTGGCTAGGTGGACTTGAGTGTGCCTAACCCGTCAGGAGCCTTGTACCCTGGGGGGTCAGGGAGGGGTCCTACTTACTTGGGAGGTGGACCAGATACACACTTTAAGTGCACTTTTTTGATTCACTTACTGGTGTTTTTGCACACCCACCATAAACTGTAAACATTTAGATTTCCTATCACTTTAACAATAGTCAAAAGGAGAACTTGAAAAGATGAAACTCTCCAGTCTGGACATAGTCAGCAATTAGGACCTGACAGGGGTTTAACTCTCCTCACTCCATACAAACCTGAAAAAAGTTTTGGCTTTAGATACTTTTTAAAGCCCAATTGAACCCTCTGCATTCATTACTGTAATGCAGGCATGCTGCATATACAGTGTATATGTTGTTATTTTAGGTTTAATTGCTAAACAATGCAGCAAAGGTTACAATATCCTGTGATGTCAGCACACTGGGAAGTTGGACCACTGCTCTCATACATAAGAAGTGGCCTGGGTGTCCCCCAGGTCAACACGCTCCTCCTGCACACTGTTCCAATCAATCATTGCATAGTGAGCTAGAGCACCATTGATTAGAACAGTGAGCTAAGGGTGTGTAGGACCATGTGTGAGAACAGCAGTTGGACTCTCCAATGTGCTGCCAGCACAGGGTATTTTTAACCTTGCTTTGGGAGTAAGGAACAACAAACTCTAAAAAAGCAGCGTATTACTTTTTTATTTTATTTTACATTTATTTATTTTTTGGAAAGGACAAGAAATTGTGTGAATTTTTTTCAAGGTGGACACAGATATTGTAGAGTGGAGAGAGTAGAGTAAAGGGTTAGTCCTTCTGATATTCTTACTATCGCTGTCTGTGCTTTCAAGTCTTGGTGACAACCAAAAAAAGGGAAAGAAAATGGAATTCCATGAATATAGTCATATTGAGCATTTCATTTTAGTCAAGGTACATATGTATCATTCAATAATAGTGATAACAGTACATGGTATATATATATATAATCAATGGACATGATATTATACATAAAATACAGAGAATATACATACATACAGATCCACATAAAAACTTGATCAACAGGAAATAAGTATAAGCTACTCATACACCCTGATGTGGGTAAATCCATAAAAATTCATAATTCAAAACAGACTTGTCTAGGCACCCTTGGTTTAAAACTCATAAAACTGCATAATTTTAATGGATATAGCTCCCAGGCTATGCCCAGTCTCAGAATGGGGGCCATGGTCACACATGCTCCTATCACCTGGAGAGGATCTCATCCACGCTCCTCTTCATACAGCCACACAGCACAGTTGCAGACCAATGTTTTGGAACAGCACACACACATCAGATCCAGGAACTATATTGTGGTGACCTAGTCAACCTTTTGGCTGCTCCCGTTGGTTTCCTTGGGGGGTACTCCAGCCTCAATTCCTTGTCTTGCTATTAACCATAGCCCCCATTCTGAGACTGAGTATAGCCTGGGAGCTATCCGTTAAAATTATGCAACAAACTCCTAACAAGTGACTTGAAGCCACGAAACGCATAGAGTTTTAAACCAAGGGTGCCTAGACAAGTCTGTTTTGAATTATGAATTTTTAATGGATTTACCCACATCAGAGTGTATGAGTAACTTATACATATTTCCTGTTGATTACGTTTATATGTGGATCTGTATGTATGTATATTCTCTGTATTTTATGCATAATATCATGTCCATTGAGTATATATATACAGTTGTATGCAAAAGTTTAGGAACCCCTGACAATTTCCATGATTGTCATTTATACATATTTGGGTGTTTGGATCAGCAATTTCATTTTGATCTATCAAATAACTGAAGGACACAGTAATATTTCAGTAGTGAAATTAGGTTTATTGGATTAACAGAAAATGTGCAATATGCATCAAAACGAAAACTACTTAGCACTGATTGATTGGGACACACAATTGGTTTGGTGAGCTCATTAAGCCTTGAACTTCATAGACAGGTGCATCCAATCATGAGAAAAGGTATTTAAGGTGGCCAATTGCAAGTTGTTGTTCTCTTTGACTCTCCTCTGAAGAGTGGCAACATGGGGGCCTCAAAACAACTCTCAAATGACCTTAAAACAAAGATTGTTCTACATTATGGTTTAGGGGAAGGCTACAAAAAGTTATTGCAGAGATATAAGCTGTCAGTGTCCACTGTGAGGAACATAGTGAGGAAATGGAAGACCACAGGCAAAGTTCTTGTTAAGGCCAGAAGTGGCAGCCACATAAAATATTGGAGAGGAAAAGGATGAAGGTTGGTGAGAACGGTCAAAAACAGCCCACAGACCACCTCTAAAGACCTCCAACATCAACTTGTTGCCGATGGTGTCACTGTGCATCATTCAACAATTCAGCCCACTTTGCACAGGGAGAACCTTATGGGAGAGTGATGCGAAAGAAGCCTTTTCTGCACACATGCCACAAACGGAGTCGCTTGAGGTATGCAAACGCATATTTGGACAAGCCAGCTTCATTTTGGAATAAGGTGCTGTGGACTGATGAAACAAAGATTGAGTTATTTGGTCATAACAAGGGGCGTTATGCATGGCGGCAAGAGAGCACAGTGTGCCAAGAAAAACACTTGCTACCCACAGTAAAATTTAGTGGAGGTTCCATCATGTTGTGGGGCTGTGTGGCCAGTGCCGGTACTGGAAATTTGATTAAATGGTCGCATGGATTCCACTCAATATCAGCAGATTTCTGAGAATAATGTTGAGGAATTAGTCACAAAGTTGAAGTTACGCCGTGGCTGGATATTTCAACAAGACAACGACCCGAAACACTGCTCAAAATCTATGCTAAAATTTATGCAGAGAAACAAGTACAATGTTCTGGAATGGCCATCCCAGTCCCCAGACCTGAATATCATTGAACATCTGTGTGGTGATTTGAAGTGGGCTGTCCATGCTCGGCAACCATCAAACCTAACTGAACTGGAGATGTTTTGTAAGGAGGAATGTTCCAAAATACATTCATCCAGAATCCAGACCCTCATTACAGGCTATAGGAAGTGTCTAGAGGCTGCTATTTTTGCTAAAGGAGGCTCTACTAAAATTAATGTGGTTTTTCTGTTGGGCTGCCCAAATTTATGCACCTGTCTAATTTCATTTTGTTGCATATTGCACATTTTCTGTTAATCCAATAAAACTCATTTCACTACTGAAATATTAATGTGTCCTTCAGTTATTTGATAGATCAAAATTAAATGACAATCATGGAAATTGTCAGGGGTTCCTAAACTTTTGCATGCAACTGTAGCATGTACTGTTATCACGTTGTTTGTGTATATATATATATATATATATATATATATATATATATATGATTTTTTAAATTATTATCATTATGATTAATTGCAATGACATACCTCATCCAAAGCCCCACTATTTTTCTTTCCCTTTTTTGTACTAATATAATAGGGGTGGAGGCTTGCCATTGCTGGTTTTTGTCAGGTCACATTACTTTTTTCTTAATTGCCTCTTGGTGACAACCATCTTCATATTTCTTGTATGGGTGTCACAGGTACAGGAAGGGGAAAGCTAGCCAATGGAGTCTTTAGCCTAGTACACACGAACCGAATGTCAGGCAGCATCAGCTGGTGTGTACAGCAGCCAGTCCGATAGAAGCCAGCCATTTGAAGGAGCATGACCAAAAAAGGTGTGCCCATCATCTCTGCTGTCACAACACAATAGTTTAGCAGGGGAAATCGCTGTACTAACATTTGATAGTTAGTACAACTGCTCCTCCTGAGCTGTCAGGTATTTTTCGTTCAGCCCGCTGGGTTGAAAGAAAAAGAAAAATAGTAGTGTGTATCAGGCTTTAGAGTGCTGCTGATATTTTGCTCATGGGCACTTTCCACTTTTTATATTCTAAATAATTATTTATGGTGACTGTGCCATTTTTAAGTCCTCCCAAGTACATACAAATTTCAAGCCCTGATACAGGGAGACATCTTTGAACTTCTTGAACTCGTTGGCTGTTTTATATTGTCTTGTTTTAAAAGAACACCAATATAGTATTAACAGATTTTGGACTCTTAATTCTTTGGCCTGGTGCTCTCGTTAAACATTTTACACATGTATTCCAAACTATGGGTCCTTGAGACAAGGAGAACCCTGTTTGTGGTAAGAGCAGCCTCCCTAGAGCCATTTTACCTCATATGAATTTGACTGACCTTCTTCAACCATGATTCATTGATGAGTCAAATCCAGCTCCTCAGTCACACACGCTCCTGAAATAAAAAACAGAAATTTGAACTTTCCCCACTCTATCCAAAATTATTTTTAAAAAAACTTTGGCTGGAATTAGGCTTTAAAGAAGCAATTGCATGCCAGTGAACTGACAGACAGAACAAGGGCCTAGCCCCAAGGACAGCAACCTTCACTGTGCCTAAGTAGGCGGACGATCAATTTCTAAAATTCCAATGACGATGCCTGCTGCCATTACTGTAATGTAAAAGCATAACTTCATGGAGAAATCAGGATGACTTCAGACTTAAAAGGGGAGACAGGAGACAACCGTGTAAGCGGGGACAATGAAAAGATGCAGAAGGGCGACAGAGCGAGACATGACACTGCGGAAACACGGTTGGCTACAGATAACAGCGCAAGGCGCAGACAGCTTTGTGCGCAGCAGTACATCAGGACAAAGAGGAGACAGCCCTGATCGTGGCACGGTCTCAACGCTCGGCCTGGCGCTACAAAAGTGATGACAGCTTGAAGACCAACATTTTAATTACTAGAGAAAACAACTGTGAGGCTGGGATGGGGAGAAGCATCAGCCACACATAGCAAGGATGATTGGACGGCTTTGCAAATTGCTCTACATACATTGCAGCACTTGCTAAAAACAGGCACACGGTGTTTGCACAATATGTCACGGCAGCAATGCCGAGTGTCACAGGGGGTCACATGTGTCACACCTTTACAAGCTTGTAAGCGGGACACGGAAGAGGGAGCTGTGATAACAGATTAGCATCTCCTATTTTTAGGCGTCAAGTCATCGTCTTTTGTGGGACGACCGCAAATTCAAAGAGACAGCCAATCATCAAGCACTTAATAGCGGTCTTTCATGCTCAGTTTCCCCTGAAAGGACACAGTATCAGATCGCTGTAGCCTCAACGTGGGCATGAGAACAATGAGATGAAGAATGTTTGCCATGCTTGGCTGGCACTGGAAGGGGGGGTTAGAGAAGAGAGTGACAGGAGAGGGGATAATTACAGGACGTCACCTAACACACCAACTGCAAGTGGGATCAAAGTGGGCATGTTATCAGCATGACTCATGGCGTTGACGCTGGGCACAGACAGACAAGAAGTGGAGAGGCTGCGAAGAGGGTTGGCTGTAGCGTCATTAGACAAAAGGAACACTCAGCACAGACAAAGGTCAACTTTTCCCACAGGATGTAAAGTGTCGGGAAGTAAGAGGGTGATAGTAAACAGTGCCAAGGCCCAATTTGAGCCAATTGGGCACACAAAGCCTGCATTGATGAGTTGAATGAACTTTCCAGTGTATGTTGGTGCTTTATTGTGCAGTCTGTATTCCTTTGCCACCTGAGACCAATAGGCACGGGGCTATAATTAGATGCAAACAATTATGTGCCCACTTCTGATTGCCTGCTGGAAATAGCACAGGGATTAGCCAATTTGAGAATCTCTATTTTCCCAAAATTTTGTTCAAAATCAGAAGGTTTTATAAAAAAATTGCCAAATCTGGTGAAATGCTTAGAAGTTAATGCTGAGCTCCAGTCAAAAAGCTAAATACACATATGAAAAACAAATGAAAGCACTTTTTCTTGCCAAAGTATTTGTATTACTGTGCATGCAGTCCTGAGATTTACAGTTTCGGCACACAGCACAGTCCTATCTGTCACTTAGCTTTTTCTGTTGCGGTTCAGTAACACCTACAAGTCTTGTCCCACCCCAAGTCCGTGACTAGACAGTGAAGACATCTCTCTGCTGCTCAGCTCACTCTTCCTATGGCTATGCTTCTTGCATTGAAGCATACCTGATTGAATCTGAGCTCTGTTGTACAGTGGACAGTAAGAGGTTGATTCCAAGTCACATTTAGGTACTTACACTGCTTTTATTTAAAAAATGCACTTGGGTTACCAGGACAGGAAGTAATAGGTAATCTCAAGGAGGACACAGACTGAAATACAAATCTGAAAGAGGTTGCAACCTTTCCCTGCTCTGTACAAAGTAAACAATTGTCTGGAGTTATACTATCTAATGCAAAGAAAAATTAAATTGGTTTGCTTAAGCCAGGGATAGGCAACTTGTAGCCCTCCAACTGTTGTGGAACTTCATTTCCCATGAGGCATTGCAAGGCTGGCATTTACAATTACTCCCAGAGGCATGATGGGACTTGTAGTTCTGCAACAGTTGGAGGGCCGCAGGTTGCCTACCCCTGGCTTAAGCTGTAGTAACCTATAGATTTGTAGGGGTGTGTTATCCTGGTCATGAGTGCAATCATAAAGGTAAAAAGAAAGTCAGAAGCAGGGTATTTTCAACCTCATCGGTAAACCAAGTCTTTGATGTCCCAGTGTTGGGTATAATCAGAAAAGTAGAGAGAAGATCGGGAGGAGAGTATTTTCTACCTTATGGTGAATTCAGTTGATGGCTACAATGTCATAATGGTGGGTATAATCAGAAAGCTAGAAAGAAGGTTGGGAGAAGAGTATTTTCTATTTTATAGAGGGCCATGTTGGAGAAAATTATTTCCTGATGGTGGTATAATCATAAGGCCTCATGCACACAGTATGTTTTTGGACGTTTTTACAGCTGCTGGTTTTGGCTTCAGACTTTTTTTCTACAGTCAATAAACTCTCCATCATGTTATCCTATGCGTCCATGCACATAGGCTGGAATAGAGTTTTTTTCTGAAAGAAAACTGACACTATAGGCCAATAGTGGTCCATACTAATGGAGAGGTTACCACCTGAGGTCCATGTGGTTTAACTCCCAAAATTTATTAGAAAATTGAAGTGGAACTAAACCCATTAATTTAACAGTTTCAAAAAAGGTGCTGGGAAGGTAACTGTCACATTGCTTGTGCTCTCAACCAATCGGTCAAACCATCAAATAGCTGGTGTCATAACTGATACATGTGATATCCTGGTCATGATGTAAGTATGGAAGAGGTAAGGTCAGGTGTATTTTCTCTGTAGGGAGCTCCAGATGGAAAGTCTAATTCAGTGACCTCTGTGCTTGTTCTTGAACTCAAAGCTGTGCCTAGAAAGGGAAGTGCGGCTTTATTAAAGTAATGTAATGCCTGCAGAGTCTCGAAGCGTGACCAGACAGACACAAAGTTACTCCTGTCCCATCTTGACACAAGATAACAGGGTTGTATCAAATTGCCAGCCAAAAATAATCAGCCCAGTCTGAGGCACTGAGCTTCACTAACCAATTAAAAAGGGAGCACCTTCACAACCAGACAGACGTAGTGACAATATTTATGACTAATTAACGTAACGGAATCTGAGGAGAAGCCTCGAAAAGTTTTCACCTCACGTGTTCAAATTTTAATTTCTTACAGTTCACTCACAAAGCACAGGGCATAGACTGCATTTCACAAGACATTTTAAAATGACTTCAGGTCTCTATCAGTTTAACGATTTTTTGTCTACAATTCTTTCTGATTCTGGTGTTTTGTGGTTGGTGTTTAACCTAATCAAACAAAGTGATTCACTTATCACTACTAGTCTATGATTTCCTTGCAAATGTGAACCTGTAATCTATTTTGCGTGCTGGGCCAAAACAGTTGGGCATGTTTATGACATGATCTTATCTTTTGACCATATTATTATACAGGTGGTCCCTGGGTTACAAACAAGATAGGGACGGTAGGTTTGTTCTTAAGTTGAATTTGTTTGTAAGTCGGAACAGGTACATTTTTTAAGTGTAGCTCCAGCCCCTGTAAGGTTTGTTTTGCTGTCTGTGCTGCTGTTCAGAAGATTTTACCTCACTTCCTGTCCCTATGACAATTGGATTTTGAAAATTTTGGGTTGTTGTGGAAACAAGGATTGGTGATAAAGCTTCAGGGGAGACACCTTTCTCTTACAGGAGTGAATTTCCCTTCCTAGGGGGAGATTTCCTGTCACTTCCTGTTGTCTTCCTACATTTGTAAGTAGGACTAGTTTGTAAGCCGGATGTTTGTAACTAGGGGACCGCTTGTATATAGCATGTGGCAATTTTCAGCATGTTGTTGGAATCTTTTCATATTTTATGATTAACACAAAACTGAACAGTTTTGTGGATCGTTCAATTCCACATGATTAACGTTGGAACTGAAAGCTGACAGAAAGCTTCCAAAATGACCACATTATTGCCATGTGGTTCATCCACTTCACACTATTGCAAATTGCCTGCATTTTCACTGCATGTTGGAGAATCCCATTCAGCTAACTTAACTGAAACTGCACGTCTGCAGGATATTTTCTGAGCAAGCTTTCGGTCACTGCTTTGGTGTAACCTAAGCTGAAAATAATGTAATTTGGGCTGTGAACGAGACTTTAGTCTTGGATACAGCTGTTGTAGCCTACAAAACCTGTCCAAAAAAACTTATTAGGAGTGATATTTTGTCTGATTACTAACACGCCCGTAAATGTATTAAAAGAGCGGACTCATTTCGGAAATTTCGAATAGATGACTGTCCCACGACGCAATGTGGAGCAAGCACAGCAATTAATTCCTACCCAGCTGAGTCTGATGGTGGAAAACATGTTTTATAACTGCCAAAGACAAGGATGCATGGGAGCCCCACTATGCCGTGGGGCTTGGGCTGGGTAAGGAGGAAAAATGACTCAAAACTATAAAAAGATAATTGATTCCTGGAGACAGTGGGCATCTGCCACCATTCACCTGTCTGGAGCAGAGTGGCACAGCTCACCTGAATGTGCATGTACAGTAGAAGGACGCGGTCGCCTGGAAGTCAGATGAGTCAACAGGGAACTCCGAGAAAAGTCTGTTGGTCTCTAATATCCATACCTCCCACATAAGCTTTCAATCTGTATAATTAACATCACAAATGATATATATATACACACAAAACCAAATACACTTTATTCCCCATAAAGCACAATTATTAAAAACTTTCACAGGGCCCTGCACTTAATATATATTAACCAGGTATCAGGTTTAATTTTCAGAATTTAAAAGACCACATAGACAAGTTCTTCTTAAAAAAATATATATTATACGCGATACTCAGTATAGATTTACAAGAAAGACCTAATTTTTCAAACAAATCTACTTTCTTTTTAAGATGTAGTAAGCATAAACCTAGACAAAGAAGTGGCTGTGCATACAGTATGCTTAGACTCTGCACACACATTTGATACGGTTCTCCACAGATGTGTAAAATAATGTGTAGGCTTAGCTAATTCAGTCAGTAAACGGATAGAAAACTGACGTAAAGACCCTTTTTGTTAGGCTATATAAGTGGAAGTTGGATCTGCTAGTGGAATGGATAGGTGCAGTAAGGACCAGGGAGAGTTCCAGCATGCAGTAGTTGGGAAGCCACATGTTACCCTGGGCGGCCACTTGGTAGCAACAAGTATTACAGACATGAGGATGAAGTTGGCCTTTCCCCTTATGGTCATACTACACAATAGGCCCCATGGACTGGGAAATAGCTTATCAAGTAATTCATGATTCATACACAGATTAGTCTAAGGTTGTTAGTGATTTACCCCAAGGTTCAGGGTTGGGACCTTTCCTTTTTAACCTATTTAATAATGATATAGAGTTTGAGATTAAAAGTCCATTTCTGCGTACTATACAGATGACACCAAGCTATGTACTTACTAATGTCTTCAATTTACAAGCAGACCTGAATGCACTATTTGATTGGGCAACTATGTAGCAAATTAAAATGTTACTAAACCCAGTAATATGAAAATAGTTCACTTTCCTCCTCCACCTCCACCCCCCCAGGGTTGCCAACCGCCAGTAAATTTACTGACAGTTTGTAAAAATCAGTGATTTTTACAACGGTTTATAAATATCAGGGTCTCATAATTTGCCATGCTGTGGCTATTTTTTTAGTGTAAACCAAGCAAATTACTTGATATGGGTATTGTCAGTGTTTCCATGTTGTGTTTAACTATCAATTGTCTTAGTTTTTAATAGGAATTCTGTTATTTTTCAATCTGCCAGTAAAAAATGTGCTCAGCCAGTAAAGTTTTCATGTTTTGCCAGTAAAAAAAGCTGCGGGAGGTTGGCAACACTGCACCCCCCCCCCCACACCCACTGTGCCCACAGCTTATAAATCTTATTTTTACATTAAAGTATTGCCACTATATACCTTTTTGGCTGATCTCTATACCACAGTCACATCGTAAACTGCAGGGTCTGTCCAGTGCTGAGTATTCAGGTAGGAAGAGATTTCCAGGACAGCCTGTATACACGCCCACATGTGTGATGTCAATATCATGAGACCTGGCTAGCTCTGAGAACAAGGAAATGTTCTCTCCAGCAATAGAGACTAAACTGAGCATGTGCAGCCACTGTGTCTAATCTGGCCTTGCCAAGAGAGACAGTGCAGGAGGGAAGGATCTGTCCATACAGGATCAAAGAGCCTTTTTACACAATGCAGAGGATTAGCCCCTTAAAGTGTTACTAAAACCACAACAGTAAAATCAGTCTGTATATGCAGCATGGCATGCTTGTTATACTCACTGTGGAACTTAACCACTTGCCGACCGCCGATCAGCAATTGACGGCGGCAAAGTGGCTCTGTAACGCGGATCGCCGTCATATGACGGCGGCCGCGAGATCGCGCGCTCACTGTGTTCAGGGAGGGCCAGGGAGCGGGTGCGGCAGCTTCGATTGCCGCCGGCTACCCGCGATGGCCCCCCCGGAGTGAAGGAACGGAGGTCCGTGTATGTAAACACGGACCTCCGTTAGCTTCGACGGCGTGGGCGAGGGACCGGGAGGGACTTGTGTCACTCGCGCGCTAGAGCGCCGGCGGCAGTATACTGCCGCTAGGCGCAATGTCTCGGTGAAACGGCGGCAGTTAACGACTAGCCGCCAGCCGTTCACCAATTCAAGGTGTCACTCATATTGTTCGTACGGTACGACGTATATGTCTGACTAAAATGACAACACCAAAATCATTGTGAAATTCCCCGATTAGGAGACGTAACACATTTTTCCGAGAAACTAGGACATACCTGTCTAGGAAGGGAGGACGTGACAGA
>BLSH010316379.1:2077073-2087098 GCA_018402905.1 Glandirana rugosa | reverse complement strand
GTGACACCTATCAGTGCCCACCTGTGTCACCTATCAGTGCCCACCTGTGCCATCTAAAAGTGCCCACCTGTGCCACCTAAAAGTGCCCATCTGTGCCACCTAAAAGTGCCACCTATCAGTGCCCATCAGTGCCCAGTGCCACTTATCAGTGCCGCCTATGAGTGTCCATCAGTGCCACATATCAGTGCCACGTATCAGTGCCCGTCAGTGTTGCTTGTCAGTGCCGCCCATCAGTGCTGTATATGTGCCCCATCATCAGTGCAACCTTATCAGTGCCACCTCATCAGTGCCAATCTGTACTGCCTCATCAGTGCCCGTCAGTGTAGCCTCATCAGTGCCCGTCAGTGTAGCCTCATCAGTGCCCATCAGTGTAGCCACATCAGTGCC
The DNA here is from genome assembly GCA_018402905.1 of Glandirana rugosa. NCBI lineage: Eukaryota > Metazoa > Chordata > Amphibia > Anura > Ranidae > Glandirana > Glandirana rugosa. The sequence goes on along the minus strand of BLSH010316379.1, from coordinate 2,086,711 downwards.
CGTCAGTGAAGGAGAAAATGTACTTTATACAAACTTTTGTGACAGAAACAAAGAAAAATGTTTTTTTTTTCAAAATTTTCGGTCTTTTTTTTTTCTATTGCACAAAAAATAAAAAACGCAGGGGTGATCAAATACCACCAAAAGAAAGCTCTATTTGTGGGAACAAAATGATAAAAACTTTGTTTGGGTACAGCGTCGCACGACCGCGCAATTCTCATTCAAATTGCAACAGCACTGAAAACTGAAAATTGGTCTGGTAGGGAAGTGTTCTAAGTGCATGGTATTGAAGTGGTTAAACAGAAAACTGAGTCTTGTAGACAGCAGGCATCTCCCTTGACTCACCTTACTGGCGCAGAGTGGCACTGCAGTGCTCACCTGAATGTACATTGTGCATGTTTAGTAGGAGGGCATGGTGGCCTGAAAGTAGGTTGAGTCAACAGGAAGCTTGAATATCCATAACACTGTTGGTCTCTAATATTTGCACTTCTCACATAAGGTTTCAATCAGTATACATTGCCATCACCAGTTATACAAGAGCAAAGACTTTGTTTCCCATAAAGCGCAATTATTAAAAGAAATGAAAACGTCCACATGGCTCTGCCATCAATATATAATAACCAGGTAGCATGTCCAGTATTCGTAATTGGAAAGATTAGAACATATGTAGAGCATACACATTTTCCCCTCTCAAGGTGGAACTAAAATAAGCACATAAACAAGATGGTAATCTACTAGATATTCATCCAAAATCATATTTTATCCCATTCCCGACAATTGAATATTGATAAAGGCATGTAAATAGGACATTCATCCATTCAGTACTCACATTCCAATTTAACCCCAATCTGGACAAATCATAACAATGAAACAAACAGATCCACTTATAATAAGTGATACCGTTTGCAATCCAGAGTTATAAAAATATCCACCGAAAAAGTAAAAATTTTTTATGTTTATACAAGACTCACAAAGGAATAGTTGCAATATGAAACATCAGATCTGTGCAAGGGCACCATAGTAGGTTACCAGTTCAAGTCTTTATCCTATAGTTAAGCTTTAGTATCCTGAATTACTGATAAATACAGTTATTGTTATAGATAAACACACATGAGCTTAATCCAAAATCAATCTGCTCACAGTAATCTAAGTGAATAAGAAAATCCAATTTTGTGTGAAAATGTAGCAATAGCTAATGTGATGGGCGCATCTGCCCATGTTTGATTCACCAACGGTATGGCAAATCTTGCTCAAAATTTGGCGAACCCAAACTCAGAGGTAAATGATGCTGAAGTCTATGAGGGGCAGATCTTATTAAATTGAAAATGTAAGCTAATACTCCCAAAATAAATGAAAACCCCAAAATATTACACACTGAAACAAAAGTGCATCTTCTAACAAGGAAGCCTTGCAGCACAAAAACAAAAATTCCTATGGACAGGACAGCAGCTAAAGATAATTACTGACCTGAAATCAAGCATAAAAAAATAACAGACAAAAAGTGCACATTAATGAGAACAAAAAAAACAGCAAATTGATTGCCTGCAGAATTAGCAATCAGAATTAAAGTACAGCTTCCTGACACTCTCTTCCTATGCAGTTTTCCCTACAACAGCTTCCAATTCACTGACGTTATGGCCCTTCTGTGCCCCCCTTTTATAGTGAGGGGATTGGCTCATCAAAAGGTCCCTTATAAACCCTTCAAACAGGTCGTACTCACGACCGCTGTATGCAATATCGATCGTTCGTATGCGCAATTTGAACAGTCGAACATACGACGGTCGTACAAGGAAGTTTTATGAGCAGTCTAAAAAACTTGGTCGTACCAACAAGCTCTCATACGACCGTTGTATCGTGTGTACAGAGCAGTTGGTACAACAAAGTTGTATTGTGCAAAACACGCATGCTCCAAAGTCAGATGCACCTGAACGTTCTTTCTGTGCTCGTACGATCGTGTAGTGCAGTCAGTATGCTGCATACAACAGCCAACATACGATTTGCGACGATCGTACATACGATCGTCGAACCGTGTGTATGAGGCTTTAAGTCTACTGGCCATAGTTCAGTGGCTTTGCAGTACATTATGGTTTAAACAAATTCTCCTGAACCATTTTGCACAAAAATACACCGGGATACAAAATCTCGAACCTGCAAGGTAACACATGGTAGTGGCAAACACAAGCCTCATCCCTATCCTTTATGATGACCATGGATAGAGATGAAAAGCAATAGGATCTTGCGTACTAGAGGAAGAACTCCTAACAAAGAGAGTTCATCAGGCAGTATCAGTGTATGTATAAAACCAGTCCTATATTTCCAATCTGGAAATCCTTGTACTGACATTCAATAAAACAATGTTGATACATGTAAGTAGCAGTTGGGTCTCACCCATATGTCATTTAGAGACATCCATCCTGGAAATAAATTGTCAGTTCATACGACCAACAAAGGGGGTTGGGAAAATTATGGCAGGCCAGGCCCTGTGACAGGCTTGACTTTGGAATACCTACCCCTACCATCTTGCTGGATCTTGGTACAAGGATTTCCATGATAGAGACATGAGACTGGTTCTATATGTGTATACATACACAGACACTGCCCAATGAACTCTATATGTTTGGAGTTCCTTCTCTGGAACACAAGATCACATTGCTTTTCATCTATATCCACTGATACTGTTCCACTTACTGTATATAATGATTTCCAGTTTGTAATAGGATGCTGACTTAATTTAAGTTTTTTGCAATTTGGTGTCCACCTGAAGGGGTGGATCTACGGTTGTGTTTGTTGTGGGCTATTGCCAGGTTTGCACACTATTTTGGATTTAATTATTACTGTGAGCAAATTGACCTGGGTTGAGCTTATCCACATCCCTAACTGTACTTGTGACTAGTTCACAATGCCAAAGTTTAACTATGGGAGTCAACCTGCTATGGCACGCTTGCACAGATCTGGTGTTTCACATTGTATCTATTCCTTGCTGAGTTTAATTTAAATGAATCTTTGAACTGCAATGAAATATTGAGCCTTTTCAATGAATACCTTGATAACGCTGGACTACAAGCTGCAGTAGCAATCACGGTGTCAGAAATTGGTTTGTATATATTATCATCATAAATGACAACTCTGCGTGGGCCCAGAAGTGGATTAATGTCCAGTTTATGTGTCCGCATTAATATTCAAGTGCCTAGATTGGGAGAAAATAGGATTGTGAATATTGTGTATTACAAGTAGATGTCTTTCTTTCATCATCATGTGTAGCAGTTCCTGATGTGCTCAGATTGGTATTAAATAGGAATGTGCATACTGAATGGATTAATATCCTATTTAAATGCCTTTACCAATATTCAAATGACTGAAATAGAATAAAATATGATTGTTAATATTTACGTGCTTATTTTAATATTTTAGTTTCCTAGGGAGAAATGTGTATGCCCTACGTTTGTTCTGAGAGTCTCCTGCATTTTGAATACTGAACACGATACTTGGTTATTACATATTGGGTGCAGGACCCTGAGAAAATTTTTAAATGTTTTTAATAATTGTACTTTATATACTTTTATAAAGTATATTTGGTTTTGTGTATACAGTATATAATTTGTGATGGTAATTATACTGATTGAAAGTTTATGTGAGAGGTATGGGTATAAGAGACCAACTGTGTTATGACTCATCTGACTTCCAGGAACAGTTCCAGGTGGCCACCTCCTCCTATTGTACATGTGCATTCAGGAGAGCAGTGCCACTCCGCTCTAGGCAGGTAAGATGCCCGCTGTCTCCAGGAATCAATTATTAGTTTATAGTTTTGAGTCATTTTTTCTCCTTACACGTGACCAACTATTAGCAATTTGATGCACATTAGCAATTTATATAAACTGATGAAACGAGTCTGTTCTAGCTGTAGGCAAAGTCTTCAATTGTTACCGCTGAGCAAATAACTGCCTCTTGTGTCAGATGGAACAAAACGCTGCATCAGCTGTGAAATAAAAGTTCTAGCTTGCCATGGCAGACAGAGGTATGCTGGTGGTGGCGTCACAAGTTGTCTAGTAGTACATCTGTGTGACCCTAGCCGGTCATGGAAGCAGCTCACAAAGTGATGGGAGTTTTTACTTCATAGCTGAAACTGGAAAACCTTTTACATATTGTCATCTATGTGATGGCAAACAGGATGGTAGAGGTTTCCTTTACCATCATAGGGTGCAATGACATACCTAAAATCCCAAAACTCATTTGAGCTGAGAAAGCCACTTGGATGAGTTGTGAAAGGTCTTCAACAATTAAAGCTATTCATGCCTAATGATAAAACAAATCTTAATGCCTAAGCACAACTTTGCAACTTTGACATGTGTTAGTAAAACCATATGTAACATCACAACTACTTTGTGCATCTTTCCGGATTATACCTTGTTTTTTCATGACATATTGGGCTTCCATTTGGTAGTAAATGGTTATGGATATCTCCTGATTATCGCCTCCATTTGTCCCCCGGGGTGATCGCCACTGTTGTTGTCTCTCGGGAAGGGGGGGGGTCAAAGTTAGAAAAAGGTTCCTGTACAACCTTTGAGGCGACTTCAGGCGACTTGCAATGACTTCTATTACAGAAGCCGCGCTGAAGTCGCCTCGACCGGGGCAACTCAGAGTCGCCCTGCAAGTCGGATCGCCTAGGTGTGAATGCGGCCTAAAGCCCTACTCCAGGAAACTTGAAAATTATCCCCTGCAGTGGGGCTACACCTGCATTACAAGGTTTAACTACTTGTTTAGTCTAGGGGAAAGGAGAAGCATTTTAACTTACCTGATTATGATCCTCCGCACCCTCCATGGACGGTGCTTCAGAGGTGGACTGTCCCTTAGTGTCATCACATCCAATTTAGGGTTATGGACCCTGCATTGGACTTGATGACTTCAGGACCTTAGACCACTGGAGTGTAGGAAAGAAGACATCGCAGGGACTGGTCTAGCAGCATGGAGGAGCAGAGGGTCAGGTAAGAAAATCTTCCTTAACAAGTCCCCTAGACCTAAATGAGTAAGTAACTCTTGCCTTGCGGGTGCAGCCGCACTTCAAGGGAAAATGTTTATGGTTTCCTGAGTTGGACTTTAAGCAGATCATTTTTTGTAAATCTATTGCAAAGTTGTTTACCTGGAGATCCTGCCAGTAACAGCACTTCCTGTTGCAGGCAGACATCGCAAAGCCTCCGCATTGCAATTAGCAGCAGCATTGTCAGCCTGCCATGCACATTTCTTTGCTTGGTCATTGGGCTGCTCATTTAACTCAATGGCCAACTGAAGTAACCAACATGGCAATGTCATTGGGCTACAGGAATTGCTGTAACTGGCAGCATCTTCCGATAAGAACATTTCCAACACATTTTCAAAAATCAGTTTATTAAGAAAACAGTATACAAGGAAATATAATGCTAAATATACTGAAATAGATTTAGGGTTTACATATGCTTTAACTTCTTGTGGACCACCCGCAATATACTGCAATGTACTGCAGACAGGCAGCCCATACAGGCAAAGCGATGTACTGGCATGTTGGGAGCATGAAATTCTCCAAAATGTCTTGGTATACTGACACCTTAAGAGTTCCCTTCATTGGGACTAATCGGCGAAGCCCAACCCCTGAAAAACAACCCCATACCATAATCCCCCCTTCGCCAAATGATTTGGACCAGTGCACAAAGCAAGGTCCATAAAGACATGGATGAGCGAGTTAGGGGTGGAGGAACTTGACTGGCCTGCACAGAGTACTGACCTCAACCCAATAGAACACCTTTGGGTGAATTAGAGCGAAGACTGCGAGCCAGGCCTTCTCATCCAACATCAGCGCCAGACCTCGCAAATGTGCTTCTGGAAGAATGATCATACATTGCCATAGACACACTCCTAAACCTTGTGGTAAGCCCTCCCAGAAGAGTTGAAGCTGTTATAGCTGCAAAGGGTGGGCCAACTCAATATTGAACCCAACGGACTAAGACTGGGATGCCATTACAGTTCAAGTGCGTGTAAAGGCAGGTGTCCCGATACTTTTGGTAATACCATATATATATATATATATATTATAGATAGCCTTTACAACCGCTATAAAAGCTTGTATATAGTGGAGTCTAAATTCATCTGTGTCTCTGTAACATTAAAGTAGACCTAAAACCCTAGTGGTTGGCGTGCTGCTGATCTCCTCCGTCCTTTTTCAGCCACTTTCTGTCAACATGTACTTTTTCCACCTAATTTCTGAGGTCCTGCCTCCTAAATGACAGACCATGTTGGCACAACTTAAAGCCCAGATGACAGGGCAACAATGTAGAGATTTTTTGGGAAACAGGGGTAGTGCATTGTCATATGCACACCATAACATGAAGCACCCAAACAAAGGACATTCAGAGCAGAATTACCATGGGCTTTTTCATCAAAAGCTGCCAATTTAAAAAAAATAAAGATAACTTTTGAAATGGCATCAATAAGTTAAAGCTCATATGAGATTGTATTATATTTAATTAAGGTGCTTATATAGCACCGTCAATTTACGCAGCACTTTACACATATATTATACATTCACGTCAGTCCCTACCCTCAAGGAACATACAATCTAAGGTCCCTAATGCCTCGTACACACGGGTCGACGATCATATACAACAGGTTGTAGGAACGACCGTTGAATGCTAAATTGACCGTTAGTATGCGCGATTAGAACAGCCGACGTACGACGGTTGTCCAACAGAAGTTGTATGAGCAGACTAGAAAACTTTGGTAGTACGACAAGCGGTCATACGACCGTTGTATCGTGTGTACAGAGAAGTTGGTCCAACTAATTGTATTGTGCAATATGCAAAGTGGGCAGCCCGCTGTGAAGCAGCAAGCAGTCACAGCCGGATGCCCACAGTTAATATGCTGGCACTGGGGACCCGAACACAGATGAGCACAGCGCTGGATCCTGGGACAGGTGAGTGTCATCTTTGCACAAGTGACTGAAGAACCGTTATGGGAACTTGTTATGGTTATTATACGATATTTCAGTGATTGGGTTTAAGTAGAACTTAAAACAGAACTCTAGGCACAAAATATTAGAACCTTTCCTGTTGTTCTTTGTCTATGTGCTTATTGGGGAGACAACATAATTTCTTCAGTGGTCACCAGGGTAAGAAGCGAGGGAAAATCTTCCCAACTAGGTCACAGAAAGTAACAAAAACTTTGCTGAGATTCTAACTGTTCTCCATCATAATACAAAAAATAACAGCCCAAGATAATATACAAAAATGCATTTGTTTGCAACACTTACCGTACAGCCCAACCCCAGGCAAAATTGAAATATAATGTTGCTCTTTGCTGTAACGATGTGATCATCTTAATAAAGATTTGGACTCATTTGGAGCCATTGGTTACTTCAGCACCCATATTAGAAGTAAGCCATTTGTAAAAAAGCAGGAACGTGTGTGTTATGAATTCTATAAACTGTATTGTGCAAAACACGCATGCTCAGAAGTCAGGAACGGCCGGATACTAATTACATGCACCTGAACTTTCTCTTTATACGTTCATAACACGTCACTACATTCGGCTTGGTCGTACGATCGTTTTGTGCATGTCCGTACACGAGATACAACAGCCAACATACGATTTGGGCCGTTCGATCCTCGAACCATGTGTACTAGGCTTAACTCACATTCATACATATACTAGGGCCAATTTAGACTGGATCTAATTAACCTACCAGCATGTCTTTGGAGTGTGGGAGGAAACCGGAATACTTGGAGGAAACCCACACAGGCACAGGGAGAACATGCAAACTTCATGCAGGTAGTGTCGTGGTTGGGATTCAAACCAGTGACCCTTTTGCTGCTAGGTGAAAGTGCCAACCACTACACAACTGTGCCGCCCAAATTGTATTGATTGGGTTTACATCTACTTTTAATTATTTACATTTACAAGGGCACAATTCCAGAATGGACAGCAATCCACGGAACGCATATTGTTACCTATCTGTCAGGTCTCACAATTCCAGCGTCTCCCCCTGATAAATCAATAACTAAGAGCAAGCCCTTCTCAGAACTGCCTAGTTCACGCTCAGGATGGAAATGCTGCTAATGATTATGTTGCACTGCTCTGAATGCACCTCGATTGTGGAAAATAAACATGATTTGCATCAACAGAGCTTTAAGTTAACATAAGGCAATAAATATTAACTACGGTGTCAGAAAATCAAGTTTATTCCAGCAGAGTCTGGTAAGGAAAGAGATTCCCCTGCTTCATAAATCCGGCCAGACAAGGCGCAGAGGGATTAAGAGGGAGAAAAAACCCAGAACGATCAGGTCAGCGTTTGCTCAAACACAAGCTATGCTGTTTGTGATAGATCAGCCAGGCCCAACAGGAAAAAGTTGGTAAGGGAAAGCTGAGATACATAAGGAAATACAACTGCTGTTATTATTTCTATTATAACGCCATTTCTACATAGTGCTTGGGGCACTCACTGTGAATTTTTTCTTTATAGATACTTTAGGTTGTTTATACTGTCAAAACACTGGACTGTTAAATTGAACGTAATTTAGTTTGCTAGAGCACCATGTATCATAAATAACTGCCATTTTTTATTAACCACTTGCCAACCGCCACCCGCCGCCCGGCATCTGACGGCGACAAAGTGGCTCGATATCACACACCGCATCACATGACGGCGGCTGCGAGATCCCGCACTGGAGGCGCGCTCACTGTGTTCCGGGGGGGCCAGGGAGCGGGTAGGGCGGACTAGATCACCGCCGGCTACCCACAGTGGGTCCCCCGCAGTGAAAGTATGGAGGTCCATGTAAGTAAACACGGATCTCCATTCTCATAGAGGGGGAAGGGCTGTGATCACAGGCTTCCTGTATATGGAAGCCGTGATCACTCCCCTCCCCCTGCCAGCCCAGCACTAATACAGTTAGAACACGCCCAGGGAACACAGTTAACCCTTTAGAGCGTCCCCTTCAGGTTAACCCCTTCACTGCCAATGGCATTTACACAGTAATCAGTGCATTTTTATAGCACTGATCGCTTTATAAATGCCAATGGTCTCAAAAAAGTGTCAAAATGGTCCAACATGTCCGCTGCAATATCGCAGTGCCGCTAAAAATCTCAGATTGCCGCCATTACTAGTAATAAATAAATAAATAAATAAAAACCCCAGAAATGAATTCTCATCATCCGTAAACATGGCAACTTTTGCGCAAACCAATCAATAAACGCCGATTGTGATTTTTTTTTACCAAAAATATGAGGAAATCCAAAACCGGCTAAATATAAGAAGGAGTATAAAAACCATTTTTTTTTAGTGTTAGCCGCAAATAACTAACCAAACGCGTTTTCAACGGTACAAATGCCTACTACTCTTAAGTAAAGACCCCAAAAATAAATAAATAAATAAATAATGATCATTACCGCCGTTAGACTCTAAAAATCGCCGTGACGCTATAACGTCGCCTGTACAACCTGGTAAAACTGTGAAAAAACTCTGGTAACCGTAAATATTTCGCTAGTCACGATATTTTTACGTGACTAATGACACATTTACGGTAACCGTCACTTCCCCAATTGGACTTCCCCTGCGAGATTTCCCAATTGACACAAGGGACCCGCACAAGATTGACATAATCACGACCCGACCGTCCCCC
>BLSH010316379.1:2036302-2077063 GCA_018402905.1 Glandirana rugosa | reverse complement strand
AGAGTGCCCCCTGCAGGTTAACCCCTTCATTGCCAATGACATTTACACAGTAATCAGTGCATTTTTATAGTACTGATCGCTGTATAAATGCCAATGGTCCCAAAAAAGTATCAAAATGGTCTGACATGTCTGCCCCAATATCGCAGTACCGCTAAAAATCGCAGATCGCCGCCATTACTAGTAAAAAATAAATAAAAACCCCAGAAATGAATTCTCATCATCCGTAAACGCGGCCACTTTTGCGCAAACCAATCAATAAACGCCGATTGCGATTTGTTTTATCACAAATATGAGGAAGAATATAAATCGGCCAAAACTGATGAAAAAAAATGTTTTTTTGTATTTTTTTTTTGTATTTGTATTTTAGCAAAAAGTAAGAAATTTGTTTTTTTTTTAGCAAAATTGTCGCTCTTCTTTTGTTTATAGCGGCGATCAGAAATGAGGCAGCGATGATCAAATACCACCAAAAGAAAGCTCTATTTGTGGGGAAAAAGGTGCAAATTTTGTTTGGGTACAACGTCGCACGACCGCGCAATTGTCAGTTAAAGCGACGCAGTGCTGAATCGCAAAAAGTGCTCTGGTCCTAAAGTGTGAAATCCTTCCGGGGGTTAAAGTGGTTAAATAAAATATTTGTTTTCACCTTTTTTCATCATTTTTTTGCACCTATGCTAATGATGTTGATCACCTGCGACCTCTTCGGAGCCACTCCTTGTCTACATCCACTCCAGCGATGACTGCATGGCATTTATCAGGGCGGGTTTCCTGACGGTGACAACAGTGGACCATGCCTGCAGAATAGATGTTGAAACAGTCACTTTTCTCAAAAACTTGTGTAACACGGTGACAATGCAGAAGTCCTGTTACTGGATGTGAAAAGAACGTTGTCACCAACAGGTGACTGAACAAGAAACTTCTTGACAGGATCTTTGGATATTGTTTTAAAGCTGAAGTCTATTTTTGGCAATTTGCATTGTTACATTAGTCCAGCTTGGATCAATGTAAGCATATACCAGAGCTCTACAATTCCCGGTCGCCAGGTCGCCATGGTGACCAGAAATTGCCTCCTGGCTAGCGGCACCCGATTCTTCTCTGCCCTCACTATCTAATCTCAAAGCAATTCCCTGCCTAAGAAAAAAAAAAAAAAAACGGACAGTCTGCCAACACCTCTGATAAGTATAAATACAGAAGTTACAAAACATACAATGTATCTTAGTTGTTTTAGATCAAAGGACTATTCTCTGTCTCTAGCTAAGTGAAGTTTAACCACTTAAAGACTAAACCTTTTTTGACATTTGTGGTTTACAAGCAAAAATCCAGTATTTTCTGCAAGAAAATGTCTTAGAACCCCCAAACATTATATATATTTTTTAGCAGACCCTAGAGAATAAATTGGCGGTTGTTGCAATATTTTATGTCACATGGTATTTGCGCAGCAATCTTTCAAATGCAATTTTTTTGTAAAAAATACACTTTTAATGATTTAAAAAAAAAACTAAACAGTAAAGTTAGCCCATTTTTTTTTTGTATATTGTAACAGATGATGTTACACCGTGAGAATCGTGATCTTTATTCTAAGCATCAAAATCGTGATAAAGCCCTGTGTACCATCAACAATTACCACTCTTTACATGCATCTGGGCGCCAATATTTCATGGTGACTGGAAACTCACCAAACCAATGAATAGTCACCATTGGGGACACACATGTAGGCAGTAAGTGGCTGCAAAGGGGCAGCAGAAGATCAGCAGCACTGGAATACCTTTTTTTGTATTTTATTTAAAGTGTCACTAAGGGTTCAGTTAGATGTGCAGTAGAGACATGTTTTTGCCACCCTTAAGCTCTATTAGGCAGCAGATGAGGGCATTTTACATTCCGCAGTCACAATACATTAGGCATAATAAGGGGTTTCCCCCATAACAGGTTTTTAGTGTCACTCTTTCTGGTCAGCCTATAACCCTGATGTAACAGTGTTACGTTGGAGTTATCGACTGGCTGTCCTGCTGAAAGTAAGTTAGGGTTGGGGGGGTGCAAATTACTTGTATCCCGGGCGCTGACAACCCAACACTACGCTAAAAAAAATGGCTCTTAACTTTTTTAGCTGGCTCCTAGATTCAAAGCAAATTTGTCAAGCCCTGGTATATACTGTATGTGCCATACCTTTGGGATCCCAATGGATGCTGGAATCAATGTAGTAAGCACCACTACTACAGTGATTGCCATTAGTTTTGGGTTCTGCCCTGCTGCCTAATGAACACAGGAGGTAGCTTATATGGCATGGGTGCCATTTAGAGAACATGCATTGAAAAAAATGCAAAGTGTTCTCTCAATGGCATCTGTGCTGAGCGAATGTCCTTCTGTGTTCACAATGCAGCAAGGCAGCTGCTTAGCACATGACCTGGAAGATAAAGGAGATCACTGGAGTAGCGGTGTCTACTTCAGCGATTTCCAGCTTCCAGAGGTATCCAACAGGTATATGGCATATACTGTATACAATCACGCTGATCCCAGCTGGAGCAATGTAACTATGTAAAAAATGACCCTACCTAAACTTTAATTTTAATAAAAGCTACAGTTTTGAGAAGATTGAAAATTACTTTTAAAATGACATTAACCACTTGCCTACTGGGCACTTTCACTCCCTTCCTGCAATTTTCAGCTTTCAGCACTGTCACACTTTGAATGGCAATTGCGTGGTCATGCAACGCTGTGCCCAACCTAAATTTTTGTAATTTTTTTTTAGACAGATAGAGGTTTTGTTTGGTGGTATTTAATCATCACTGCATTTTTTATTTTTGCTAAACAAATGAAAAAAGACCAAAACATTTCTTAGTTTCTGTTATAAAATTTTCTAAATAAGTAATTTTTCTCCTTCACTGATGTGCGCTGATGAGGATTCACTGATGGACTACACTAATGAGCATTGAAGTGGCACTAATGAGGCTACAGTGATATGTGGCACTGATGGACACTGATACATGGCCCTGATGGGAACTCATAGGCGGCACTGATGAGCACTGATAGTTGGTACTGATAGGCATTACTAATGGGCACTGACAAGCACGACTGATGGGCACCGACAGGCAGCACTGATGGGCACTGACAGGCAGGACTGATGGGCACTGATTGGCAGCACTTGCGGGCACAGATTGGCAGCACTTGTGGGCACTGTTGGGCTGCACTGATGATCAGTGCCCTAATTATCAGTGTAGATGTCCTCTGTATGGATTTGCTGGTGCTCTCCTCTCCTCACACACTGTCAGCGTGAGGAGAGGACTACCTATAACTAGCAAATCCTGTTTATGCTGTGATCAGCTGTGATTGGACACAACTGGTCACATTGTAAAAAGCTCTGTGATTTGCTCTTTACCCTGATCACAGATCCGTGCCGATGCACACCGCAGGGGGTACACGGGAAGTGTGATCACAGGAAGACACTCATAAACACCCTCCTGGCAATGTGAGCCCACGCTGTAGCTTTCTTTCAGCTATAGCACGGGTGGGAAGTGGTTAATGTGGAATTTCACCCAAAAGGGGAAGTTATACACTCCCTCCTACTCCCCACCCCCACCTCTGACATTATTGGAACATAATTTTTTGTGGGGTACCTGGTTTTGATAGGTACCCACTACTACTTCTGCTTGGATCGCCTAGACAATATGTACCTGTACCTGCCCACATCCTTCCGAGACATGTCACAGATACCCGAAAGCTGTGGTACCTTTCAGAAAGCACAGTGAAGCTCCCATATGCAAAGTGGGCAGCTGGCTGTGAAGCAGCAAGCAGTCACAGCTGGCTGCCCACAGTTAATATGCCGGCACTGGGGACCCTAACACAGATGAGCACAGCGCTGGATCCTGGGACAGGTGAGTGTCATCTTTGCACAAGTGACTGAAGAACCGTTATGGGAACTTGTTATGGTTATTATATGATATTTCAGTGATTGGGTTTAAGTAGAACTTAGAACAGAACTCTAGGCACAAAATATTAGAACCTTTCCTGTTGTTTTTTGTCTATGTGCTTATTGGGGAGACAACATCATTTCTTCAGTGGTCACCAGGGTAAGAAGCGAGGGAAAATCTTCCCAACTAGGTCACAGAAAGTAACACAAACTTTGCTGAGATTCTAACTGTTCTCCATCATAATACAAAAAATAACAGCCCAAGATAATATACAAAAATACATTTGTTTGCAACACTTACCGTACAGCCCAACCCCAGGCAAAATTGAAATATAAATAGTACATTGTGCATCAATGACCTTACTCCTTGGTCTTGATTCCAAACACTGTTTCCTAAGTCATCCTGCATTGTAATGGATCAAAGTCCCAGTTTGCTCTATAAGCTAAGTTGCTGTCATGGAGACCAGACATTTTCCCCTGCTCTATATCCTCTTGGGCGCTGGTCTCCGTATTGCCCCTGTCATTCTCCTGTCTCTGGAGACGGCACCCAGCCACTTCAAGTGTCCCCTCCACCAATAGAAGAATGTGCAGGCAGTGATGTGGACACCTGAATAAGGAAATAAGAACCCCAGCAAGTAAAGATCAGAGTTGAGAAAAACTGTCATGTGACCGTGACATCAAGTAAGTAAAATTTGCATTTTTTCATACCAACAGTTAGTTTGGGAGGGGGGGGTGCTTTGCTAATGTCTAGAAGCTGTGCTTTAATCACTTCAGAAAAATGTTACTTTCTACCATAAAAAATATCCAATAAAAGAGAAAAAAAATTGCATTTCTTCATAAATTTTGCCAAAATGTATTCTGCTACAAAAAAGAAATCCCAAAAAGTGTATATTGATTGACTAGCGTGCAAGTTATAGTGCCTACAAATTATATATATATATATATATATATATATATATAGGATTTTTTTTACAGTAGTAATGGTGGTGATCAGCTTCCCATAATGGGACTGCGATGAGTGCAGAGGGCATTCTGACACTAACTGACACTGGGGGAACTGACTAACTGCCACTGACATCACCAGTGACACTAATACAGTGAACAGTGCTAATAATACTGTATACACTGCCAGCTCTTGCACATAATTGAGCCCACGTGCATGCAATCTCTCAAGTAGCACAAATGCTAGTGATCAGCCCTGGATACAGGCAGAGCATAAATTGAGAGTCCCCTCTCTGCCTTCAGGCCCCCTGGCTGAATCTGCAGGGCCAGCGCTATCCCCATCAGGCTCGGACTGGCCATAGGGCACACCAGGCATTTCCGGGTGGGCCAGGGCCGCTGGACTGCATGTCCTAAGAAGAGCAGCTTTTTGATGACCGGACCACACAGTGGGAGGTAAGGGGTGACCACAGTCCAGACAGTTCTAACACAGGCCGTGGCCGTCATTCACCTCTCACTATGTGGTCATGCCTAAAGAAGGGCCAGTACCAGCAAAGTAGGAGGTGCAGAAGGCGGCAGGAGAGACAGCTCCAGTGACACACAGGAATTGCATGCAGGGGACAGACACCCTCCAGGCCGGCCACTGGAGATACAGCTGCACTGACGGGACAAAGGCAGCCTCTCTCCTAACATTATCTGCCACACCATGACAGCTGCATAGGGGTAGAGAGAGCCGTCACACACTGGGAGGAAGGTGAGCGCACTGAACCCTACACGGATCCAGTGTTTGATGCTCTCTCTACCCCTGTGCAGCTGATCCAGCCACCTACACTGATCCAGCCAAACAGTCCCGCTCTGTAAGAGCAGTGGGGGTGGATTGGACGGTCTCTTTGCTGGATTGGGCTGCCTCTTTGCTAGATTGGGATGTCTCTTTACTATATGGGGATTCTCCTTGCTATATTGGGATGTCTCTTTGCTGGATGGGAAAGGCTCTTTGCTGGATTGGGCTGTCTCTTTGCTGGATTGGGCTTCCTCTTTGCTATGTGAGGCTGTCTCTTTGCTGGATTGGGATGTCTCTTTGCTATATGGGGATCAGTGTTGCCAACCTCCCGCAGCGTTTTTTACTGGCAAAACATGGAAAATTTACTGGCGAAGCACATTTTTTTACTGGCAACCTGAAAAATAAACACAACATGGAAACACTGACAATACATATATCAAGTAATTTGCCTGGTTTACACTTAAAAATTTAGCTCAGCATGACAAATTATCAGATCCTGATATTTATAGACAGTTGTAAAATTCACAGATTTTTACAAACTGTCAGTAAATTTACTTGCGGTTGGCAACCCTGATGGGGATGTCTTCTTGCTGGATTGGGATGTCTGTTTTCTGGATTGGGATGTTTCTTTGCTGTATTGGGATGTCTCCTTGCTGGACTAGGATGTATCTTTGATGGATTGGGAGGTCTCATTGCTATATGGGGATGTTTCTTTGCTGTATCGGGATGTCTCTTGGCTGGATTGGGCTGTCTCTTTGCTATATAGAGATGTTTCTTTGCTGGATTGGGATGTCTCTTTGCTGGATTGGGCTGTCTCTTTGCTACATGGGGATGTCTGTTTGCTGGATTGGGATGTCTCTTTGCTGGATTGGGTTGTCTCTTTGATGGATTGTGAGGTCTCTTTGCTATATAAGATGTCTCTTGCTATACGGGGATGTCTCTTTGCTGGATTGGGATGTCTGTTTGCTAGATTGGGATGTCTCTTTGCTATATTGGGATGTCTCTTTGCTGGACTAGGATGTATCTTTGCTGGGTTGTGATGTCTCTTTGCTATATGGGGCTGTCTCTTTGCTGGATTTGGCTGTCTCTTTTCTGGATTGGGATGTCTCTTTTCTGGATTGGGATGCCTCTTTGCTATATGTGGATGTTTCTTTGCTGAATTGGGATGTCTCTCTGCTGGATTGGGCTGTCTCTTTGCTGGATTGGGTTGTCTCTTTGCTGAATTGGGCTGTCTCTTTGCTATTCGGGGATGACTCTTTGCAGGATTGGGCTATCTCTTTGCTGGAGTGGGCCATCTATTTCCTGAATATGTGGGGACGTCTCTTTGCTAAATATTTGGGGATGTCTCTCTGTTGCTCTTTGGCCAAAATACTGTATACTGTAATTACTTACTATTTAAATCTTAAAAGCACTGATGACTTGGAATACACTTTTCATTTTCATATATTACGTTGTAAGAGTGTGTCTTCTCTCCTGCCTCTGAGTGTGTCTTCTCTCCAAGAGCTGGAGATCTGCACAGAAAGCAGGAGTCTTTTCATACCAACAAATGGGTAATCACCCGTTTGTTAATATGATCCAGATCTGCAGCCCCCCCCCCCACCCTCTGCCCTGCTGATAGGATAACATCGTCGGCAGGGTGGAGAGGACACATGGGCTGAATCATGCCTCTGCCCTGCCAAATGTTGGACTGTGCAGGGAAGGCAGAGAGTAAAAGGGGGCACTCTGATTAGAAAGAAAAGGGGGGGGGGCACTGTTATGGGGGCTGTGATTGCTAGAAGCACTGTAATGTAAAGGGGCACTGTGATATAAAGGGGACTGGACTGTAAAGGGGCACTGTAATTAATACATTACAGTGCGGATGACCAACTCCATGAATATCCAGCACCAACGCCTGCCCCCCATCCCTAAAACCTTCCCCCGGTCCCTGGAAAATTGGCTGCTCACTATAAAATGCCAGGGCATATTTTGTGTCCCAGTCCGGGCCTGATATCCTTTTTGGTGGCCCTGCCACACAGTGCTTATTTTTGGCCACTAGGTGTCCTCATTGTTGCCGGTTTAATGACAGCCCAACTCATTTAACACCCTACAAGTAAGCCCAGGCTGTCATGGACCCACCTCAAGCCTGTGATTGGATGGTGAAGGAGGAGCAGCCCAGGGAAGAGCTCATCTCTCTGTTACTCTGCTATCTCCTCCTATCAGCATGCTCCTTGTCACCACATGGATTGTTTGGTTTCTTGTACTGCATCTTCATCTACCACTGCTGTACATGGACTGCAAGAGGCTAATACCAAGTCAACTTCATGTGCTGTCTTTCATTTCAGACATTCTCCTATTGGCAGCAATTGAATTCAGAGACATTGCTCATTTATTTTAAGACCCAGATCCACCCTGAACAAGCATAAAAAGGTTAAACAGAATATAGAAAAACAAAATACAGATGCATGCTCCTTTCTACCTCCTTGTTTAGGAAGCGTGCTAATTTGTAGTGAAATCATTGGAATGTGCATTCTGTCTGACCAGTGACCATGACCAAGTGTCGTCATCACATGAAAGGTGCTCTTTGCTGCTGAAATATATCAAAGCATTTGGATTTGCACGTCATGTGTTTTTATGTTTTCAGCTGAATTTCCACCCCTCTCTTCAATCAGTTCTATAGTCACAGGCAATCTGTTTCTTAAAAACAATTAGACCATTAGGATTAAATATGTAGATTATGGTGTGTGAACATGCATATTATTATAAAATGCATTCAACCCTAAAACACTCTGCACGGCTGGAGGACCCTGCTTCTTCCTCTAACTCTCCTTTCTAGAAATACTATGGAGGACCCTGCTTCTTCCTCTAACTCTCCTTTCTAGAAATACTATGGAGGGCTCTGCTCCTTCCGCTATGTAACTCTCCTCTCACTAGATCATCTCTCTGTCTAAAGCTGGCTTTAGAGTTTAGATGGATCGAAATTCAGCAGGGACATTCCCACTGGAGAGATGTCAATCTAATGATTGGCTTCTCTTTAATGGGAATGTTGTAAAATTTCCATTCATTCAGTATTTGCAGCCAATAGGAGGAGTCCTGCTGTCAGAATACAATAGCGTAGCAGGAAGGATTCATTCAATTGCGTGGATGGGGGATCTGTTCGTTTTTTTTATTTTGATCAGCAGACTGGCTAAACAAAAAGAAAGAAAAAAGATCCATGTCCAGCTGAAATACTCTGCTCTGTTGCAGGACTCTGCCCCTTCCTCTATCTAAGTCTCCTCTCCTGAAATGTTCTGCACTGCTGGAGGACTCTGCTCCTTCCTCTAACTCTTCTCTCCTGAAACACTCTGCTCTTTCCTCTAAATCCACTCTCTTAAAATACTCTACTGGGGGATTCTGATCCTTCTTCTATTAACTCTCCTCGCCTTAAACACTCTGCACTACTGGAGGACTTTGTTTCTTCCTGTATCTAACTCCCCTCTCCCTAAATACTCTGAATTGCTGTAGGACCCTGTTCCTTCCTCTAACTCCTCTCTCCTAAAATACTCTCCACTGCGGTAGGACTCTGCCCCTTCCTCTATCTAACTCCCCTCTCCTGAAATGTTCTGCACTCCTTCCTCTAATCCTCCTATCCTAAAACACTCTGCTCTTTCCTCTAGCTTTACTCTCCTAAAATACTCTACTGGAGGATTTTGATCCCTATTCTATTTAAAATGGATGTAAACCCTCACATATACCCAGTGCAGTGAACAGCCTCAGATAGTACACAGAGATGAAACATATCTCCCTACATATGTTTTACATGTATATCTGCTGTCTTCAGCTTTATATATTTTTTAGAAAGTGCACATCATGTTACAAAAGTTTCTTCCTGTTTCAGCAGTGGGAGGAGGGTCTAGGCATACACTGTGTGTGATCTGATTGGAGGAAAGGCACCCCCCCCCCCTCTCCACATAGGCAGAGGAACAAAGAAATTTGCAGAGTTGTGCTGTGAATAGACAAACTCTATGCTTATCCATTTCTAAGTTATCTGCCCAACACAAACTTCAAGCTGCAATTATTTCCTGTGTCGGAGAACTTGTCAGAAGTTATTATGCTGATAACAGAGGAATGGAGCAGCATAAGTCCTCATGCACATAGGACGTTTTTTGACTGTTTTACAGCAGCTGTTTTGAGCTGCAGACGTTTTTTTTCTACAGTCAATAAACCCCCCATCATGTTATCCTATGTGTTCATGCACACAAAGGCTGTTATTCAACTGTGTTCAACTGTTTTTAGCAGTGACGTTTTTGAGCTGTAAAAAAACCTAAGACCAGAGGGTTCTGAGAGACGTTTTTCAGCTGTAAAAACGTTCAAACGCTCAAAAATGCAGCTAAACGTTGATCCCCAACGTTTTTGGACGTTTTAGATCAATTGAAAAAAAAAAGAACGCTAGCCCTTTAAAAACGTGAAAAAAATGGTAATATAATGCTGGTAAAAGCTACTGACGTTTTTTTAATGTCCTGTGTGCATGAAGCCTAAAAGACACGGGACTTAGGGCTTTGGAGAGAGAGTAAACACTACAGATATATTATTATTTTTATACAGGATTTATATAGCGCCAACAGTTTGCGCAGCACTTTGCAAAATGGGGGCAGACAGTACAGTTACAATACAATTTAATACAGGAGGGATCAGAGGACCCTGCTCGTTAGAGCTTACAATCTAGAAGATATATGTGCCCAGGTCAGATTTCATGAATTTTACATCCACTTTAACTTTCCTCTCTTTAAATACTCTGCACTACTGGAGGACAACAATGGCTTTCTTCTTGCCACTCCTCCATAAAGGCCAGATTTGTGGAGTGCGTGACTAATAGTTGTCCTGTGGACAGATTCTCCCACCTGAGCTGTGGAAGCTGAGAGTTACCATGGGCCTCTTGGCTGCTTCTCTGATTAATGCTCTCCTTGCCCGGCCTGTCAGTTTAGGTGGACGGCCATCTCTTGGTAGATTAGCAGTTGTGTGGCCTGTCAGTTTAGGTGGACGGCCATCTCTTGGTAGGTTAGCAGTTGTGCCATTCTCTTTCCATTTTCGGATGATGGATTGAACAGAGCTCTGTGAGATGTTCAAAGCTTGGGATATTTTTTTTATAACCTAATCCTGCTTTAAACTTCTCCACAACTTTATCCCTGACCTGTCTGGGGTGTTCCTTGGCCTTCATGATGCTGTTTTTTACTAATGTTTTCTAACAAACCTCCAAGGGCTCCACAGAACAGTTGTATTTATACTGAGATTAAATTACACACAGGTGGACTCTATTTACTAATTATGTGACTACTGAAGGCAATTGGTTCCACTAGATTTTAGTTAGGGGTATCAGAGTAAAGGAATACAAATGCAAGCCACACTTTTCACATATTTATTTGTAAAAATATTGAAAACCATTTATCATTTTCCTTCCACTTCACAATTATGTGCCACTTTGTGTTGGTCTATCACATAAAATCCCAATAAAATACATTTACGTTTTTGGTTGTAACATGACAAAATGTGGAAAATTTCAAGGGGTATGAATACTTTTTCAAGGCACTGTGTGTATATATATATATATATATATACATATATATATATATATATATAAATATACAGTGGGGGTAATTTACTATAGCGCTCAGGCGCACATTTGCGCAACTGTGCGCTATTTAAGAGCAGAAAATGGCTAATAGTGGTAAATAGCGCACAAATGGAATTCACAATAGCGGCTGCGACAAATCACTCCCAAATTCAAATTTACTATAGCTCCTAGGTCACAGATAATGCATAAATCCTTATTTTGCTCAAGACCTGGAGTAGTGCAAATAGAAATAATGTTTAGAGCATAAGAATGATCCCCTAAATTGTACTAAAATATGCAGTATATTGTTTAAAGAAAATCTGCTTTTAAACTGTGTGAAAAAAGGGATTTTATTAAAACTTACCGTAAAATCCTTTTCTCCGAGTTCACTGACAGACGCAGCTCTTCATGACTTTGTGGGGTTTTATGTTCGTCCTACTAGGAGTTAACTAGGCAGGGAAAAGAAACAGCTGGCCCCTCCCTTGGGGGCCGTCCTCTCTTCCTACATCAAACCCCCTCACAGAATAGCTCTTCAGTTCGTACACAAGCCGTACCAAAACAGAGCCCAGAGGGGTGGGTGCTGCGTCTGTCAGTGAACTCGGAGAAAAGGATTTTAGGGTAAGTTTTAATAAAATCCCTTTTTCTCCTTCGTTCACTGACAGACGCAGCTCTTCATGACTTTGTGGGGACGTCCCCAAGCTGTGTCAATAAAAGAGGGGTGGGTAAACGCAAACAACTGTACCCAACTGAACCTCTGAGGAGGCGCCAAACGCGCCTACACCACCGCCTGCAGAACTTTGCGGCCAAAGGCAGCATCCGAAGATGCGAACACATCAACTTTATAAAGCTTAGTAAAAGTGTGAACCGAGGCCCAAGTGGCCGCTTTGCACACCTGTGACACCGAGGCCTGGTGTCTGAAAGCCCAGGAAGTACTAACCGCCTGGATAGAATGAGCCGTGACCGAAAAAAGGGGGAACCTTGCCCCGAACAGAATACGCATGGGTCACGGTTTTTCTAATCCACTGAGATATCGCAGCCGAAGAGACCGCCAAACCTTTGCGCGGTCCCTCTGGCACAACAAACAAGGCGTCAGCCTTACGAAAAAGAGCTGTAACAGCCAAGTACACTCGTAAGGCCCTTACTACGTCCAAAGTATGCAACTCAAACTCCTTGGGGTGCAATGGACGAGGGCACAATGAAGGCAGGACAATATCTTCATTGATATGAAAAGAAGAGACTACCTTCGGGAGAAAAGAAGGAAGGGGTCGCAAGACCACCTTATCCTTATGCATTACCAAATAAGGAGACTTGCACGATAGTGTGGCCAATTCCGACACTCGCCCGGCAGAAGTAATTGCAACTAAGAAGGCCACCTTCTGCGACAGAAGTTGTAAGGGAATCTCCCTGATTTTTTTATAAGGTGGCTTCTGAAGAACAGAAAGCACCAAATTCATATATCCCACTGAGCCATCGGGGATCTCACCCGAGGCGCCACATGTCGCACACCTTGTACAAAGGTACGAATCAGAGAGTGCGAAACCAAAGGTCTTTGAAAAAGTATGGCTAAAGCCGAGATCTGGCCCTTAAGGGTACTCAAAGCCAACTGCTTATTCAGACCCTGCTGTAAAAAGGTCAGAACCCCGGAGACTACAAACGAGCGAGGGTTAAAACCCTCCGCCTCGCACCAAGCCATGAAAGCCTTCCAGGTGCGGTGATAAATCTTGCTAGATGTGCACTTGCGAGCTCTCAACAGAGTGGGGATCACAGAATCGCCAACTCCTCTATCCCTTAGCACCTGGGACTCAATAGCCAAGCCGGCAAAGCCAGCGAGAGTAAAAACAGGGTGCAAGAATGGGCCCTTGAGACAGAAGGACGTCTCGCATCGGAAGCCGCCATAGAGCGTCTGCCACCATTTGCACCACGTCGGCGTACCAGGTGCGCCGAGGCCAATCCGGGCCACCAGAATGGTCGGAATTCCTTCCATCACTATTCTGCGCACCAATCTCGGAAGCAGACGTATGGGAGGAAAAACGTACAGGAGACGATAACGGCTCCAGGGAGCCACCAGGGCATCCGTGGCCACTGCCAACAGATCCTGTCCCCCATTTGTGGCAAAAACTCATTGAACACCTCCAGGTGAAGGGACCACTCCCCCTGGTCCAGCTTCTGGCGACTGAGAAGTCCGCCTGCCAGTTCTCCACACCTGGGATGTAAACCACAGAGATTGCCGGAACGTGAAGTTCCGCCCAGCGCAGACTCAGAGCTGTCACCGCAGCCACCGCTGGACTCCGAGTACTGCCCTGATGATTCACATACGCCACCACCGTGGCATTGTCCAATGAATTCGAATCGGACGGCCGCGCAATCTCCTTGTCCAATGAGAAAGACACAGTCTGATCGCTCTCAGCTCTAGCATGTTGATGGGTAGGCAGGCCTCCTGGGCCGACCAACGACCCTGAGCTGACAGTTGTTCCAGGACTCTGCCCCAGGCCGTCAGACTGGCGTCCGTGGTGATTACCGTCCACTGAAGGGGCAGGAACGACTTCCCCCGAATGAGGGCCGAATCTCGCAATCACCAGGCGAGGGACGCCCTGGTCTGAGGGTCCAGCCGGATCAGAAGATCCAACGACCGGTGGGACTTGTCCCATTGAACCAGAATTGCTCGCTGGAGCAAACGAGTGTGACTCTGGGCAAAAGGTATCGCCTCGAATGACGAGACCATGAGCCCCAGCACCCACATACAGAACCGCAAGGAAGACCGGCGGCGTGATAGGAGGGTGTGCACAGCCGACTGTAAGCTCTGTAGCTTCGTCGGAGGGAGAAACACCTTTGCTTGTTCTCCAGAATGAGACCCAGATACTCCAAAAATGGCATGAAGGAGACACCGACGACTTCTGTCGGTTGAGTAACCAGCCAAAGTCCCGCAATGAGACCATTGCGATGTTCACATTCTCCTCCAGGGTAGAGACAGACGCTCGCAGGAGCAGATCGTCCAGGTACGCCACTATGGCAATGCCCCTCTGACGCAGCAACGCCAACACCGTGGGCCAGTAATTTCGTGAACACCCGGAGCGCGGAGGTCAGGCCGAAAGGAAGAGCCACAATTGAAAATGGCGATCCCCAACCGCGAACCGCGGAAAAGCTGATGTCGCGGATGGATGGGTACAAGAAGGTACGCATCCGTTATGTCTAATGACGCTAGGAATTCCCCCTAGTGCAGGGCGGCCACTACCGACCGAACAGACTCCATCCGGAATTTTTGCACCCTGACAAACTTGTTTAGGGCCTTCGAGTCCAGGATGGGCCGAAAACCGTCCCCTTTTTTGGCACACAAGAGATTCGAGTAAAAGCCTCGAAACCTCTCTACTGGGGAAGCCGGTACAGTCACTCCCTGAGCCTGTACTGCCCTGGAAGGGCCAGCTTGCGCTCCAGCGGGAGGTTTAAATTTGATGGGAAGAAACTGTCTGGGGGTAGAGAGATGAACTCTATCCTGTAACCGGTGGACACCACTTCGCAGACCCAGCGGTCGAAAATGCGAGCCAGCCACCGATCTGCGAACCCCCGAAGACGTCCCCCCACCCAACACTCGGGAGGGGGCGCCCCATCAGGCTGAGGAAGACTATTCTTCCGTCTTTCCTGATTTGCGCTGCCACTGCCGGCGTCCGGCTCCTGCAGCAACCTTACTGGAATGGGTCCCTTGCTCGCCGTGCCTGATGCACGAAGAAAAAACTTCTCCTGACCCGATGTAGCAGGCTCCTGCCTACGGCAGACACACGCCTGCGGGGCTCCGGAAAGAAGTGCTCTTGCCTCCTGTGAAATCCTTAATGATTTCATCAAGGCGTGAGCCAAATAGTCGCCCACCCTGAAAAGGAAGATTAGGCAAACCTAGTTTGGGAGCGTGGTCACCCGACCAGGATCGCAGCCAAAGAGTTCTGCGAAGTCTAATGGGCAGAACATCCACCGCCGCATCACAGAGGTATTTAATCCCCTGGAGTAAAAACTCAGCCTTGTGCGGTGCCTCCATCAGGCGACCGCCTACCAGGTCCGACTCAAGTTCCTCCATGCACTCAGAGAGGTACTGCGCTGCCATGGCCGCAGCCAAAGCCGGTCGCACTGCGGCGCGTTCAAGAACAAGGACTGCAAAGGTGCCTCTGTTCTTGTATCAGCAGGATCCTTGAAGGGAAGAGTCCCCTCCATAGGAATGGTAGTCGCCTTGTAAGGCGTGCAATAGGCGGATCCACCGCAGGAGATTCCCATTTCTTTAGTAAAAACTCCCCTCAAAAGGATAGCGTTCAGTAAAACGGCCAGTCAGTGAGGAGGAAGTTGTTGCCATTCACGATATAGGAAGTGGGCAAAAAATTCAGTGAAACGATAGGACTTGGGACCTTGGGGGGTCTAGAAGACCCGCACACATAGGCAGATCGCGATTCGCCCGCTTGCATCCAACTGCAACTTGGTGCGAATGCCAGCGATAATGGTGGCGACCAGCACATTGACCTGGTCAGCCACTGGCTCTTGGTCCTCCTCAGTTACCATGTCACCCCCCGTGTCCTCATCAGACAAGTCCCCCGGGGTCTCTAAGACCCTCGAAGCCACCTCAGGCTCAGAATCTTTCCCTGAGGATAAGGGGGGGGGGGCGCATCCTGGGGGCCTGCGGAGCGGCATCCCCACGTGGGAGAAAATCAGCGAGGACATCCCGCAACTGGTGAGAAAAAGCCCCTTGGTCAGACTGCGTGGCTGCTGATGCCTCTCAGCAGGTTAAGCAGGGAGATCAGCCATTGTCAGGGATGGATGGATGGATGGATCCGGCCCCTGCTGGACGCCCCGCACAGACACACACACACCCACAGGACCACAGCACCCCACCGCCACCAGCACCCAGAGGGAGCCCAGCTATACTTGCGGTTTTGCTGCCCCTCAGCGCCGATCGTTCAGAAAGAAGCTGCCTGTCACCGTCCGTTTTCTGAGGGAGAAGCTGCAGCCACGTGTAGAATGCAGAGCAGGCAGAGAAGATGGCCGCCAGGAAGCACTAGAGGGTGAAACACACCTCTCAGGCAACGTGCAGTACACAATATGGCCGCTCCGAGCGCTAGAGGGAAAGCCCCATAGGCTGGAAATGTCCGCGGCTACGGCAAAATGGCGGCGGTCCGCCGCAAAATGGCACCCGAAGGACCGCATGGTGATGCTGGCGAGAAGGCCGACGAACGGACAGCGCTGGGGAGGGGAGTGAGGGGCGAGGTGTGGCAGGGGGCAAGATGACAGGCTGATCCCCACCGGTGGCTACCCCAGGCAAACTACAGGAGGGGTGTAAAACCGCATTTTTTGGACGTCGGGCCCACTTCACTCCCCGGGTGGGGAGGAAGGCAGGGCGCTCACTTACCCGTCCGGACGCCACGGTAGCCACCGAATGCAGACTTACCGCCCTCGACGGGGGGGATTGCTGCCGGCCCAGAGTCGCCTTGCCGAACGAACCGGGAAGGGGACCGATGTGGGGGGTCTCACCCCGGGCCACCCGCACGGAACGGGTAAGATGCAGCGGGTCCACGTGTTGGGATCGGCTTCGCATCATGTTGGCCAGGTCGGGGAAATTACAGAGCACCAGGACTCTCGATGCCCCGACCGGCTTCTTGATAGCAGATGATCTTGATTGCAGCAAAAAAAGAAAAGAAAATAAAAAAGAAAAATGGTCACAATAGGACCGCAGTTCCCCATAGGGAAGCCAGGTCAACTCCTTGCGAACTAGGCATTGAAACTGAAGAGCTATTCTGTGAGGGGGTTTGATGTAGGAAGAGAGGACGGCCCCCAAGGGAGGGGCCAGCTGTTTCTTTTCCCTGCCTAGTTAACTCCTAGTAGGACGAACATAAAACCCCACAAAGTCATGAAGAGCTGCGTCTGTCAGTGAACGAAGGAGAAAAGTGATTTCTACACTGAAATACCTTTAAACGTAAAGAGATTAATTCCCAGTCTCTTTACATTTAGGTGCTCAACACAGGCTAAGCACAACTGAGCATTGTCAGGCACAAAGCAACTCAATTTTTGACTGTCATGGAGTAATTCCATGGAAGTATAGTAAATACCAAAATCAGAGCTGTTACACAGCTTTTTTGGGAGGGAAGATGGAGTTATGTAGCCCAAATGCAATTTCCAGCCATTCATTCTAATGGTACAATTGTTACTTTCCCAAATAAATCCTTTTCATGTTGAGATGAAATGTATCTTTCTCTTTTTGGTAAAATATTTTTTTTTCTCTGTAACTTTCACTTGTTGATATCGATCTCACAAAAATATTTCCAGAAACTCACACAGGTGTCTTTACAAACCACAAACAAACAATAATTGCTTCTGCAAATGTAAAATGAGTCACACTTTTATATTTTTTATTATTTACAAATGATCCTAATTTGAGCTAAAAAAATTTGATATGTGTAACAACATCAGAAATAAAAATGTAATTTCCAAAAATAGGAGGGTAACATCACTATTCGACACTGACAGCACCAAGAACCACCAAATATTACAGAATAAATTAAAAAGAATAACTCCTTTACTAATGGTAAAATATATTTTTTTCTCTGTAACTTTCACTTGTTGATATCGATCTCACAGAAATATTTCCAGAAACTCACACAGGTGTCTTTACAAACCACAAACAATAATTGCTTCTGCAAATGTAAAATGAGTCACAATTTTATATTTTTTATTATTTACAAATTATCCTAATTTGAGCTATGTGTAACAACATCAGAAATAAAAATGTAATTTCCAAAAATAGGAGGGTAACATCACTATTCAACACTGACAGCACCAAGAACCACCAAATCTCACAGAATAAATTAAAAATAATAACTCCTGACTAATGTAATTAGATCACTTATATATTCAAATACAGTAATTATTATTACTATTATACAGGATTTATATAGCGCCAGCAGTTTGCGCAGCGCTTTACAAAAATGAAGGCAGACAGTACAGTTACATCACAATTTGGTACAAGAGGAATCAGAGGGCCCTGCTCGTTAGAGCTTACAATCTAAGAGGGAGGGATGTTTGGCCATTCTTCCAGAAGTGCATTTGTGAGGTCAGGCAGGCCAGTCAAGTTCCTCCATCCCAACCTCCCTCATTCATGTCTTTATGGATATACTTTGTGCACTGGTCCAAATCATTTGGTGGAGGGGGGGGATTATGATGTGGGGTTGTTTTTCAGGGGTTGGGCTTGGCCCCTTAGTTCCAGTGAAGGGAACTCTTAAGGCATCAGCAAGACATTTTTGGCAATTTCATGCTCCCAACTTTGTGGAAACAGTTTGGGATGGCCTCTTTGCGCACCAGTGCACAAAGCAAAGTCCATAAAGACATGGATGAGGGAGGTTGGTGTGGAGGAACTTGACTGGCCTGCACAGAGTCCTGACCTCAACCAGATAGAACACCTTTTGGCTGAATTAGAGCAGAGACTGTGAGCCAGGCCTTCTCATCCAACATCAGTGCCTTTCTGGAAGAATGGCCATACATTCCCTTCACACTCTTGAAACCTTACGGACAGCCTTCCCAGAAGAGTTAAAGCTGTTATAGCTGCAAAGGGTGGGCCAAATCACATTTGAACCCTATGGCCTAAGACTGGGCTGCCATTAAAGTTCATGTGCGTGTAAAGGCAGGTGTCCCAATACTTTTGGCTATCTGGCAAGATTTGCAATGGTGGTGAAACACTCCTACACATAAATACTACATTTAGACATCATTTTTGTAAGGCCCTGAACCATGTTTACCAGTATAGTGAGAACAAACAACATCTCTACATGAAGTGGTGTGTTTGGGATTCCAACCCGGGAACTAAGTTCTGTTAGGCAGCTGTGTTACCTTGTGAGCCACTGAGCTGAAACAGAGAGAACCTGGAGAAACTTGACTGGCCTGCCTGACCTCAACACAACAGAACACTTTTGAGATGAATTAGAGTGGAGAATGCAAGCTAGACCTTCTCGTGCAACATCAGTGCCTGACCTCACAAATGGGATTCTGGAAGAATGGTCAAACATTCCCATAGACACACCCCTAAACCTTATGGACAGCCTTCCCAGAATAGTTGAAGCTGTTATAGCTGCAAATGGTGGCTCAACTCTATACTGAACCCAGGGCTGCCATTATAGTTCATGTGTGTGTAAAGGCACATGTCCCAGTACTTAGGCAATATATTGTATATTACTTGTGACACTGAGCATGGCTATGGACTTAGGGCTTGTTCGCACCACAGAGATGGACAAGACATTTGCTTACTGCTCAATAGCTAAGTTACTAGCAAATGCACCTAGCACCCAAGTGGTCGCTGGTTCACATCCCTGACTTGCTAATGCTTGTGTTCCTCCTGAGTGGGTTTCTCACCACAATCCAAAGACAGGCTGGCATTTTATTTGTCCCTTGTCCAAATAGTCTCTAATGCAACCAACTTCATTGCAGCCAGGGACTTGGACATTTCAAATTGTAGGGTTTACACTGCACAGGTGCACCTGGTTAGAAAGCTGTTGCTTGGATCAGTGTTTCTCAACTCCAGTCCTCAAGGCGCCCCAACAGGTCATTCTTTCAGGATTTCCCTCAGATGAAACGGCTGTGGTAAGTACTAAGGCAGTGAAACTGATCAAATCACCTGTGCGAAATAATGGACAGCCTGAAAACATGACCTGTTGGGGGTACTTGAAGGCAGGGTTGAGAACCACTGTCTTAGAATTTTGTCCTGGAGTTATACCGATCTGATGAACATAGCCAAGAGTTAACACAGCAAATAGTATTACATATTGCAGCTCCTCAGGTGAAATCAATTTGAAGAGACAGGTTGAAAGATACTGGTGGGTGTGTACGTCTATTGGGCGTGTATCAGTGTTCTAGCTTATATAAAGGACTTCAGTAGGGGGGGTTGGTTTGGCCTGACAAGAGGCCAGTTTTTTTGCTGTGGTTTTTGTGGGATAAGGAATGATAGTGTGCATAATGACAAATGCCTCACTAGAGCCATTTGTTTTCTGAAATCATTGTGCATTTTGACCAGGCTGTCAGATTGAGATGTGTATTGTTTGTCTTACCATGCATTCTTCTAGGAGAAAATACTCCCCAATGTATGTGTGTAGAATGCGGGGGGTGGTGGGTGTTATTGTTTGAATATGTGCCTTTTTAATACTATGATGTAGAGTTGAGCGAACCCGGACTGTAAAGTTCGGGTCCGTACTGGACTTTAGGGTGTCCGTGCCGTGAACCTAATCCGACATTTCAAAAAAGTCCGGGATCGGGTTCAGTATTCGGGTATTTTTTGGCGCCTGTTGAATAGCTGCAGGGCAGACAATCAACAAGCGTTTCACTCGTTTGCCCTTAGAAGCAATCACAGCCATGCCTACTAATGGCATGGCTGTGATTGGCCAGTGCATCATGTGACCCAGACTATTTTTGGCACCTGTTGAATAGCTGCAGGGCAGCCAATCAACAAGAGTTTCATTAGTTTGCCCTTAGAAGCCATCACAGCCATGCCTGTGGTTGGCCAGTGCATCATGTGACCCAGCCTCGATATGAGCTGGAGTCACGTAGCGCTGCATGTCACATGCTCTCAGGCTAGTGAAGGGAGAGGATGCTGCCGCCACTGTGAGGGAGAGATTAGCGTTCTAATATCATTTCATCCTGCATTAGAGACAGATTCCTGGTGGTGCTGTGAGGGAAAGATTAGCGTTCTAAAATCATCTGATACTGGAGTAGGGACAGGTTCCTGGTGCTATGAGGGAAAGATTAGCATTCTAATATCATCTCATTCTGCATTAGAGACAGGTTCCTGGTGCTGTGAGAGAAAGATTATCGTTCTAATATCATCTGATACTGCATTAGGTACAGGTTCCTGGCGCTGTAAGGGAAAGATTAGCATTCTAAAATCATCTGATACTGCATTAGGTACAGGTTCCTGGTACTGTGAGGGAAAGATTAGCGTTCTAATATCATCTGATACTGCATTAGGTACAGGTTCCTGGCATTGTGAGGGAAAGAATAGCGTTCTAATATTATCTGATACTGCATTAGGGACAGGTTCCTGGTGCTGTGAGGGAAAGATTAGCGTTCTAATATCATCTCATACTGCATTAGAGACAGGTTCCTGGTGCTGTGAGAGAAAGATTATCGTTCTAATATCATCCGATACTGCATTAGGTACAGGTTCCTGGCGCTGTGAGGGAAAGATTAGCATTCTAAAATCATCTGATACTGCATTAGGTACAGGTTCCTGGTGCTGTGAGGGAAAGATTAGCATTCTAATATCATCTGATACTGCATTAGGTACAGGTTCCTGGCGTTGTGAGGGAAAGAATAGCGTTCTAATATCATCTCATACTGCATTAGGGACAGGTTCCTGTTGGTGCTGTGAGGGACAGATTATCATTCTAAAATCATCTCATACTGGAGTAGGGAGAGGTTCCTGTCGGTGCTGTGAGGGACAGATTATCGTTCTAAAATCATTTCATACTGCAGTAGGGACAGGTTCCTGTCGGTGCTGTGAGGGACAGATTAACATTCTAAAATCATCTCATACTGCAGTAAAGAAAGGTTCCTGTTGGTGCTGTGAGGGACAGATAATCGTTCTAAAATCATCTCATACTGAAGTAGGGACAAGTTCCTGTCGGTGCTGTGAGGACAGATTAGCGTTCTAAAATTATCTCATACAGGTGTGGGGAGAGGTTCCTGTCGGTGCTGTGAGGGGCAGATTATTGTTCTAAAATCATTTCATACTGCAGTAGGGACAGGTTCCTGGCGGTGCTGTGAGGGACAGATTATCGTTCTAAAATCATCTCATACTGGAGTAGGGAGAGGTTCCTATCGGTGCTGTGAGGGACAGATTATGGTTCTAAAATTATCTCATACTGCAGTAGGGAAAGGTTCCTGTTGGTGCTGTGAGGACAGATTAGCATTCTAAAATAATCTCATACTGGTGTGGGGAGAGGTTCCTGTCGGTGCTGTGAGGGACAGATTATTGTTCTAAAATCATCTCATAGTGCAGTAGGGACAGGTTGCTGGCGGTGCTGTGAGGGACAGATTATCGTTCTAAAATCATGTCATACTGCAGTAGGGACAGGTCCCACCCCATCCCATCCAGGCTCCATCCGCCACCCCATCTCATCCTGGCTCCTTCCACCCCCCAAATCCCATCCAGGCTCCATCCATTGTGGCAGGTTAAGGGGGGGGAGAGCCACACCAACAACCTAGCCTGCTTAGGGCGGGGGGGGGGGGTGACACCATGTTTTACTGCACCAGGTGACACCAATCCTAGTGACGCCACTGCATAATTGTGTTTCTGCTGGCAAAATAAAAGGAAATTGATTTTGCTTGTTTGTTGAATTTCTCTTTTGTAACTTACTTTTTAATTTGTTTTGGGGGTGGTGGTTTTGGGGAAGTGCATTATCTTCCTTAGGCCAGTTCACACTGCTGCGGTGTCCGAGATCGGATGTGATTCACATTGCAATGCAAATCACATGCGATCTCTGTGCTATGTGAATTCAGCCATACAGATAGTATGGCTGAATTTCGCTGTGCGATCTGCAAATTGATTTGGGGGTGTCATTAGCTTTCTATTGACACTCCCAGCAGTTTGCATATGGCAGTGTGAACTGCTTGTAAGTTGGGTGCGATACGGGAACCCGCAGTGGATTCACAGGGTTCCCACACAGCACCTGACTCGCAGGCAGTTCACACAGCCATATGCAAACTGCTGGGAGTGTCAATAGCAAGCTGACACCCCCAAATCAGTTTGCAGATTGCACTGCCAACTCCGACAGGAATCAGATTGCATGGGTGTGATGCGGAACCAAAAAAGCGCCCCCCCCCCCCCCGAACCGTATTAGGCCACATGTCCAAAACATGGGGAGGGTGCTTTTGGCACCCCAAAGCACCTTTCCCATGTGTTGAGGGCATGTGGTCTGGTAAGGTTCAGAGGGGAGGGGGGCACCCAGTTATGTGCGAGTTGAAGTCTTAATTGCCTTTCATTGGGAGGTATTTTGAGGCACTGCTGGAGTAGATTTTGGAGTTATAGTAAATTAGCCCCAGTATCTCACAAAAGTGAGTACACCCTTCACATTTTTGTTAATATTTTATTATATCTTTTCATGTGACAACACTGAAGAAATGACACTTTGCTACAATGTAAAGTAGTGAGTGCACAGCTTGTATAACAATTTAAATTTGCTGTCCCTTCAAAATAACTCAACAAATCAGCCATTAATGTCCAAACCACTGGCAACAAAAGTGAGTACACCCCCTAAGTGAAAATGTCCAAATTGGGCCCAAAGTGTCAGTATTTTGTGTGGCCACCATTATTTTCCAGCACTGCCTTAACATGGAGTTCACCGGAGCTTCACAGGTTGCCACTGGAGTCCTCTTCCACTCCTCCATAATGACATCATGGAGCTGGTGGATGTTAGAGAGGGCTGTGAGGGGTGTACTCACTTTTGTGAAATACTGTACATCCATATTTCCTCCTTTTGCAAAAATGCCTTGCATTCTGTGAAAAGATGTTTTCTGAATGGGGAAGTGCAGAGTGAGCGACCTATCATCTGTGTACTCCAGCTGGAGGTAGAAGTTTCCGCACCGAGGGTTCGGTGCCTACTGTTCTGTACGAGATGAATGAAACTAAGAGTTTTCCAATTCACAGCAGCACACAATTCATTGGTGGTCAATTATTTTACAGTGTAAATGTCCAAAATTGTTTTTGGACGGAGTTCAACTTTAATTTTTACAAAAGCTTACCATTGAATTAAAGTCTCCCTATTATGTCCTGTGATCAAGTCATGCCTAAAGGGGAACAAAACCTATTAATTTAAAGGCAGGATGTTTTTAATCTTAATGCATTCTATGCATTAAGATAAGAAAACTTCTGTGTGCAGCAGCCTCCCCAGCACCCCCTAATTACTTACCTGAGCTCCGTCTCTCTTCAGCGATGTCCACGAGTGTCTTAACCGTCCAGGACTCTCCTCCTGATTGGCTGAGACACAGCAGTGGTGCCATTGGCTCTCATGGCTGTCAATCAAAGTCAGTTAGCCAATCAGGGAAGAGAGGGGACGGGGCGGGCCGGGCCAGTGCTCCGTGTCTGAATGGATACATGGAGTTGTGATTCGGCTCGGGTGCCCCCATAGCAAGCTGCTTGCTGTGGGGACACTGAACAGGAGGGAGGGGACAGGAGCAGCACAGAGGGACCCGAGAAGAGGGGGATCTGGGTCGCTCTGTACAAAACCAACTGTGCAGAGGAGGTAAGTATAACATGTTTGTTATTTAACCGGTTTACTGCTGCAGAGTGACAACGTCCCGCATCCTGCGAATCACTGTTTATAAATGGCGGCTCGCACATGTGTCACGTGCCTGCCGCAATCTACAGAAGTGTGGCCGTGGCTCGGATGGACTCGATCTCCGAGCCGAGATTGCCTGGCAGAGCAGAAAAACGGGGAACCGCCGATGTAAACACGGCGGTTCCCTGCTCTGTTAGGCAGCATGTGAGAGATCTACTGAGCCCTGTCACTGGGATCAGTTAGATCTCTTATGCCGCTGGAAGTCCAGTCCCCTCACAGTTAGAACACGCCTAGGTAACACAGTTAACCCCTAGATCACCCCCTGCAGGTTAACCCCTTCCATGCCCCCTGCAGGTTACCACCTTCACTGCCAATGACATTTATACAGTAATCAGTGGCTATTTAAATCGCTGTACAAATGTCATTGGTCCCTAAAAAGTGTCAAAAATGTCTGTCGGCCCCAATATCGCAGTCCCGATAAAAATCGCAGATCACCATTACTGGTAAAAACGCCAGAAATTAATTCTCATGGTTTGTAAGCGCGGCAACTTTTGCGCAAACCAATCAATAAACGCTGGTTGTGATTTTTTTTACCAAAACTAAATCGGCCAAAACCAATGAATAAATTTGTTTTTTTTATATTTTTTTTTGGATATGTATTTTAGCAAAAAGTAAGAAGTATTGTTTTGTTTGCAAAATTGTCGCTCTTTTTTGTTTATAGCGGTGATCATAAATGAGGGAGCGGTGATCAAATACCACCAAAAGAAAGCTCTATTTGTGGGAAGAAAAGGACGCAAATTTTGTTTGGGTACAACGTCGCATGACCGCGCAATTGTCAGTTAAATCAATGCAGTGCCGAATCGCAAAAAGTGCTCTGGTCCTAACGTGGAAAATCTTTCCGGTCCTTAAGTGGTTAAAAAAATGAGCCTTTACAATCACTTTTCCCAAAACAGTTACCTTCAAGGCATTTCTATCACAGAACAATGGAGCCACTGTGTTTGCTGTAATGGACTGTAGTAGTATTATCTTCATATAGTAAGCTGTGATGTGTTTTGGCAGAGGTACGGGGGACTTCCTATCCGCTGCCATAATTAAAGAGTCAGGCTGAGTGCCTCACTGCCATTCAGAAGAAGCCCTGTATTTTTTTCAACGACTGCAATGCTTCCTCTGATGGACCAAGGTGCAAAGTTTGATGTCATCAGCCCACCTCTCCACTGTGGTCAATCAGAGGAAGCTTTGCATTCACTGACTAAAATATACAAGTTTTCTCTTGAATTGCAGAGAAGTACTCTCTTTAACCACTTGCCGCAGTTTGACGGCGACAAAGTGGTGCGATATCGCAAATCGCCGTTGCTGCGAGATCGCCCACTGTGAGCGCGCGCGCACCGCTGGAGGCGCGCCCACGCGCTCACTGTGTTCGGGGAGGGCCAGGGAGCGGGTGCGGCGGCTTCGATTGCCGCCGGCTACCCGCGATGCCCCCCCCGGAGTGAAAGAACGGAGGTCCGTGTAAGTAAACACGGACCTCCGTTCTGTGAAGGGGGAAGGGCTGTGATCACAGCCTTCCTGTACATGGAGGCTGTGATCGCTTCCCTTCCCCAGCTAGGGCAGTCCCCCCACAGTTAGAACACGCCCAGGGAACACAGTTAACCCTTAGAGTGCCCCCTGCAGGTTAACCCCTTCACTGCCAATGCCATTTACACAGTAATCAGTGCATTTTTATAGCACTGATCGCTGTATAAATGCCAATGGTCCCAAAAAAGTGTCAAAATGGCCCGACATGTCCGCCCCAATATCGCAGTACAGCTAAAAATTGCAGATCGCCGCCATTACTAATAAAAAATTAAAAAAAAATAAAAACCCCAAAAATGAATTCTCACCATCCGTAAACGCGGCCACTTTTGCGCAAACCAATCAATAAACGCAGATTGCAATTTTTTTTATCGCAAATATGAGGAAGAATATAAATCGGCCAAAAACGGTGAAAAAAAATGTTTTTTTGTATTTTTTTTTTTGGATTTGTATTTTAGCAAAAAGTAAGAAATTTGGGGTTTTTTGCAAAATTGTCGCTCTTCTTTTGTTTATAGCGGCGATCAGAAATGACGCAGCGATGATCAAATACCACCAAAAGAAAGCTCGCAAATTTCGTTTGGGTACAACGTCGCACAACCGCGCAATTGTCAGTTAAAGCGTCGCAGCGCCGAATCGCAAAAAGGGCTCTGGTCCTAAAGGGGGAAATCCTTCCGGTCCTTAAGTGGTTAAAGCAGTGTTAAACCCAAAACCATAAATATAATATATTGTAGTTTACCAGTCATTAGATGTGCTAGCTGCATTTGTTTTCTTTTTTTTAGGCTTTTGCCTCTCTGTTTTTACCTGGTGATCTGGGCAGTAACACACCTACTGTATTAGAGTGCTTCCACTCTGAATGAAGGAGTACAGGAGGCACATTTGGACAGCAGCATTGTCAGTTCTGCAGGGAGGAGGGTTTAAATGTACTAGCAGAGTTAGATACACTAACAAACTTAAGCCAAACTCCAGTTCACACTTGATAAGCAGTTACAGCAAACAATTTGTTCCCTTTTTAAGCTCTCCTGCCAGTCCTCAATGGCCCGATGCTGCATCTGTCCCCTGGCGGCTATAACACTAAGAACTGAGCGATCAAACACTGCCGATCGCTCCGTTATCAGAGCTCCCTGAGCAGACAGCTGGTGACTGTCAGTCAGCAGCTCTCTGCTCTGCCTCTCCCCCCCCCCCCCCGCCCACTGGAGCGCTGGGCTGTGGAGGAGGCAGGAGCGGCTGGCTCAGGCTCTCAGTGGCTCGCTGAGAGGCTGAGCTGGGTGCCAGTCCAGGCATGTGGATGGATCCCGACCATGTGGTCGCGATCTTTCCCGAGCCTGGACTGGCTCTGTGATGTCAGCCGAAGCAGGCTTCGGCCTGCTGAAAATGGGTCACAGGAATGCAGAACCAACTGCACTCCTGTGACCCACAGGAGAAGTACAGCCAAAGGAGCTCTGGCTGTACTTTTCTTTTAATAATGCTTTAATTCTGGCAGCAGATGGGAAGTCATACTACTGCCAGAACACAAAACTGCTTACTGTAAGTAGCAAATGCTACTACAGTCCATTACAGCTCAGCCAGTGGCCATATTGTTCTGTAATAGAACTATTCACATTGAAATTAAACCAGGAATTCTACTTTAAATTGTATCTAAAGCCAACTGTTTATCATATTTTAGATGTAGGGGGGAGGAGTTACGTTGACCATACACCAGTAGAATTTTGGCTGCTTTAGTCACCGCCATTCGTGGTAAGGGAACCCTGCAGCAAGGCTGGCCCTACCATGGGTCCCAGTGGGTCCATTGGACCCAGGCAGCACTTTGAGAGGGGCAGCAAATTGAACCACGGCTGCCTCTCCTTCTCTTTTATTTATCCATCAAATTGACAAACAAGATTTTTTTCCCAGCAGTTTTGTGTGTCATGATGACAACTGACCCCCGGGCTGTTCCGCCTGCCCCTATAATACCCTAGCCCGCCCCCATACTGCCCTAGCCTGTCTATATACTACCCTAGCCTGTCTGTATACTTAACTAGCGTCCCCCAATACTGTCCTAGCCTCCCCTATACTGCCCTAGCCCACCCCTTGGAATTGAACATAATGGTATGCCATATAGTTTTGCATATAGACAAGGTGCTGTTGCATGTAAATCTGTCTTCCTGATAAATTTGATAATTAACCTGATAATTTTAGTTTTTATTATCATGATATAATGATACTATCATGATATAAAATAATGGATAGGGGGGCCTTTTGGTAGGCATGATTTTTTTTTTGGTGGGGGGGGGGTCAGCATTTCATTCCTGGACCCAGGCAGCACACTATCTTGGGCCAGCCCTGCCCTGTGGCTTCACAGCCGGTTCTCTACTGAGCATGCGTGAGGCACGCTTCACTCTCTTACTGGCCCGGCAGCAGGGGAAGGAGAAGGGAGGAGGAGGGGGGACGAACATCTGACGTACCTCGCCCTGGTGAGGTCTGACGGAAGTGGGGACAGAGTACCTGCTCTCCCCCACCCCGAAAGGTGCCAAATGGGCACCAGAGGGGGGAGGTGACAGATAAGCAGAGCTTCCACTTTTGGGTGGAACTCCGCTTTAAAGCATTCTGATATTTGCATAATTCCCCCCAAGAGCCAGCTCACGTACTGCAATGTTTTCTGGAAGCTATGTATAGCACCCTGCTGTCCCTCCAACAGCCATGATCTACTTACATTGCACAGGGTAGCACAGAGACCCAGTGATGACATCACTCAGTCTAAAATAGGGTATGCAATGAAAAAACTCCATGCCCAGGCAAGAAAAAAATCTGACAGTGCAACAGAACTGGGCTGAAGCCCCACCCATGTTGCCCCTAAAGCAGCTGCCTCCTCTGCCTGCCCACTCGCCTCCCATTCAACAAATCATAAGACAACGTAACCTTGTTTATGAAGCTTGATCCAGCACTGCGTTACTCACCCGTACCAAACGGTCCAAGGCTGAGACGAAGAAACAATTTCACTATTATGTCAGTGGATAACCGCCACTTAATACTGATCCCCCTCGTCTAATGTGAGGTCTGTCAGTAACCTGCATCAAATTCCCCGACC
The DNA here is from genome assembly GCA_018402905.1 of Glandirana rugosa. Lineage (NCBI taxonomy): Eukaryota > Metazoa > Chordata > Amphibia > Anura > Ranidae > Glandirana > Glandirana rugosa. Next base: position 2,047,960 of record BLSH010316379.1, on the reverse strand, counting down.
CGCCAGCCTGTCTATTACATACATTATAATCACATTACACATGACTGCTGCAAAATTGGAAATGCAAACCATGTGTCGTGGGCTAAATTAACCAAAAATATATGTATTAAAAAAAAATTCCACCAGCCTCAGAAATATGAGCCCGGCAGAAGAGGAGAGTATTAGTAATATGTTTTTGGTGCTGGGCCGGCGTAATGCAGCCCATCTGGGGTGGGAAGGCGATACCAGCAAACGCGCGGTTAATTGTTGCTATTTGCGAAGTGTAAAAACATTGGGTGGGCGTAACGGAATTTTGGTGGCCGAATCATATTTTGAAACTGGCATAGCTGGGGTTAAGGAGAGGAATCCGGACAACTGTCTGAGGAAGAAGTAGAGGGGAAATGTGATGTTAAAGAAGACCTGTCCCTTTAAAATGATTTCATGGTTTGACTTTAGTTATCATTTTTTCTTATAGACATTATTTACCATAAATGGCTATTCTCAGTTCTACAACTTTGCACTAAAATTCACCCTTCTGATGTTCCTCTGTTCATCCGCCACCTGCCACTTCCCCTACAGTTGACTCAAACTAACAGCTACAGTTCAACTTCTCCACTCTTCCCCCCTCCTGATACTTCACCTTCAGTCAGGTGGAGCAGAGTGTCCGGTCCTGGGATCTTTTTACATTTACCCAAAGTGACATCTTACTCACTTAATGTTTGAGCCTGTCCAATGGTCAGGGAATATAGCTGGCTAGTCCATCTTCACCCATAGCAGCCGCCGTTCCCTTAAGACAGGCAGGTCCACCAGTACCTGGTAGCCCCCTGGACTTATTGCATTCACTGGCCAGGTAGCATAAGAAAATGAGCAAAGGTAAAACTAGATTACCAGCAGAAGATGGATAGACAGGTGCCTCAGCTGGGGTGTGACCATAGGGACATGCAGAAGGGTCAGCCCAGGTAGCAGATGGAGACAGGATCCTTAAAAGAGCAAGAGGTTGGTCCTGACAGCAGGCAGAGATGTGCTCAGTAAACAGGCATGAGGTCTGTTTAGGCAACAGGCAGAGACATTGTGAGTAAAAAGGCAGTGGTTAATGCAGGCAGGGGGCAGATATGTGGTCAGTAAAAAGGCAGTGGTTAGTCCAGGCAGCAGGCAGAGATGTGGTCAGTAAATAGGGGTCAGTCTAGGCAGCGGGCAGAGACAAGCTCAGTAAAAAGTAGAGATGCATCGAAATTTTGGTGGCCGAAACATATTGGCCGAAAATTGTGTTGTTGAATTTTGCCGATAGAGAAAAAGGTGTCAAAAATGCAAACGATTTATTGATTATATATATAAAAAAAAAAAAACGCAAGAGATTTTGCCGTGATTTTCCCACGATTTTAATGTGCTTATGGTGTGTTTTTCAGGTCATGTGACTCAAAAACCGCATCAAAAGCCTAACACAGGTGCATTATTGATGCACTCTTGCTGCATTTTAAATGCATTTCAATGGGGAGGTGTGCTTTTGGTGCGTTTTTTTTAACTGACCAAAAATGCAGCAAGCAAGATTTTTAACAACACAATGGATGCACAATGGACCAGTATGAAGACATACATAGAATTTAAAGAGATGCATTTTTCTTGCGTTACAGGTGCCAATAATGGCCGACAATAAATTCATATTCGTTTAAATTCATGATATTAATTAAAAAGTTGAATATAATACAATTATATATAAAAATATATATTTAAAAAAAAACTGTAATTTTCGATTTCAGTCAAGTGCATCCTGAATTTTCTGTTTTGGCACCAAAATTTCCATTCGGTTCACCTCTAGTAAAAAAGGCAGGAGCCAGTCCAGGCAGCAGGCAGAGATGTGATCAGTAAACAGGCAGGCACCTGCAACAACATGGTCAAAAACAGACAAGAGTTGGTACACAGGCAGATCAAATACAGACAATGGCAGCTAGTGGGGCACTTGGAAAAACTGGGCACCGGGCTTTTGAGGTTTAAATTAGGCACCCCTTGAATGCAGGACCAACAAGAGGTGAGAAGAAAGGACTAAACTGTAGTTTCTTGGCAATGAATCGCAGAGAGTCTGGGCCGGGTTTGCATTCCTGGGATAAGGGGTCAAAGGGGAGCCAGAAGGAAGCAATCAAGGTGTGACTGAGTTACCTGGCAACAGGATGCCAAGTGGTGCAGGGGAAGCACCAGGAAGCAGGTTGATCAGCATAGGGCGCAAAAGCTCAAGATTAGTCTTTGTAACCTTGGCTGCAGTTCAGCATCTCTGCTCATCCAAATCTAGACACTTTCCTTAAAGTCAGAGCAAGGTGTCAGATATGAGGTCTTTTCTCTAAAAGCATCTCTTTGCTTTCACTTGAACTAAAAACTTCCATTCAGCTTCTCCACTCTTTTCCCTTCTGACATTTCTCTCTCAGTAGGTGAAGCACAGAGTCTGATCTGGGGTCCTATTTTACATTCACCCAGAGATATCCTTGCTGTTGCTTACATTAAAAGCTGCAGTTCAGCGTCTCTGCTTATCCTGACACTTTTCTCCTTGTTGAGGCAGAGTGTCTGGTTTGGGGGTCTATCTTCTGTTTATCCAAGGCAATTTCTTTGCTTTGACCTTAAAGTGTCATTCAACCCAGAATATGGAAAACACTTGTTACATGCTATCAGCCCTCAAACTGTGGAGAAGGGGTGGACTAACCTCACAGTTTCCTGGCTGATCGCTTCTGGCAGAAGCAGTGCAGCCACCAGAGAAGCCCGCAGGGGGGCTCCCTGCCCCCCAGGCTGCTCTGATGTCCTGTAAAAAGGGCCGCACCGCTTCTGCCAGAAGCGATCAGCCAGGAAACTGTCAGGAGGATCGAGCAGCTGGATGATACAGAGCGGCGATCTCCCGCTGAGACACGGTTTGTATAAGGATAGCCGGCCGCTGTCAAACAAAGTCCCGCCTCCTGGACTGGAACTGGACCAGTGTGCTGTCTATTAGAGTAGCCGGCCTTCATTTGACAGCGGCCGGCTATTCATATACTAGCCACATCTCAACTGGAGATCCCCGCTCTGTGTCATCCGGCTGGCAGATCCTCCTTATTCCTCCCTGATGCATTGCGGTGCACTGATGATGCTGCACTGATGGCCAACGATACGCTGCACTGATGGGCAATGATACACTTTACTGATGGGCACTGATATGGAGCACTGATGGGCCGTGATAGGTGCACTGATGGACAATGATACGCTGCACTGGTGGACAATGATATGCTGCACTGGTGGTGGGCAATGATACACTGCACTGGTGGGCACTGATGGGCACTGTTGAGGCTGCACTGATGGGAACAGATAGGCTGCACTGATGGACACTGATGAGGCTGTACTGATGGGCAATGGTAGGCTGCACTGATGGACGCTGATACACTTCACTGATGAGCCATGATAGGCTGCACTGATGGGCAATGGTACGCTGCACTGGTGGGCAATGATACGCTGCACTGGTGGGCAATGCTTTACTGCACTGATGGGCACTGATGAGCTTACACTGATAAGCTGCACTGATGGGCAATTATAGGCAGCACTGATGGAGCTTATGAGGCTGCACTGATGGGCACTGATGATGCAGCACTGATGAGCAATGATAGGCTGCATTGCTGGGCACTGATAAGAACTGATGAGGCTGCACTGATGGCCACTGATATGCTGCACTGATTGCCACTGATATGCTGCACTGATGGGCAATGATAGCCTGCACTGATGGGCAATGATACGCTGCACTGGTGGGCAATGATACGCTGCACTGTCGGGCAATGCTTTACTACACTGATGGGCAATGATGAGGTTACACTGATAGGAACTGATAGGCTGCACTGATCAGCACTGATAAGCTGCACTGATGGGCAATGATAGGTAGCACTGATGGGCACTGATGAGGCAGCACTGATGGCCACTGATAAGGCTAAACTGATGAGCACTGATATGCTGCACTGATGGGCAATGATAGGCTGCATTGCTGGGCACTGATAAGCACTGATGAGGCTGCACTGATGGCCACTGATATGCTGCATTGATGAGGCTGCACTGATGGCCACTGATAGGCTGCACTGATGGGTAATGATAGGCTGCACTGATGGGTAATGATAGGCTGCACTGATGGGCAATGATAGGCTGCATTGATGGGCACTGATAAGCACTGATGAGGCTGCACTGATGGCCACTGATAAGGTTGCAATGATGGCCACTGATAGGCTGCTCTGATGGGCACTAATATGCTGCACTGATGGTCACTGATGAGGTGGCACTGATGAGCTGCACTGATAAGCTGTACTGATGGGCACTGATAGGCTACACTGATGGGACTGTACTGATGGGCACTGATATGCTTTATGTTAATATTGTTAAAATTGTTGTTGATATTTATTTTTGGAACTTAATTCTGCATAACACATTTAACAGTGTAATTTCATGAGATAATTTGCAAGGGCATGTTTAGGGGCGCACTTAAGGGTGGGGCAGGGTAGGGGTTGGGTGGGGCAACTGGTGGTGAGTAACTCTTAAGGCACAGCTAGTGGCTCAGGACTTGGAATTTTGAGCCCCGTGCTATATAACAGAGTGTGCTTTCTGTCAAAACCACAAAAGCATTAATTTTGTGCAGAGTGAAATATACCAAGTTGACCCTCCTGTCAGTTGTCCCTCCCATCTTCTCTGTGTCCCCATTGAGACTGTGTAGACCAGCTGGTGTCCTCTACTGAGGATGCTCATATTTCAGTTGCCTTCTTAGCACTTTTGATTCTTCCTTTCTCCTATCGGTGTGGCCCACATGAGTACTGTATAGTCACACGTGGGTGTATACAGTGGTAAAAGATACTCCCCTCCCTTCCCTATTTTTAAACACTATGGTAGCAGGATATAGTATGCTTATTGATTACATTCACTAAGAAACTTACTAAAATGCTTAGTTTTAACATACATCTTTATTAATTATATCAAATGTAATTGCTAATACCTGTAAAGTAAAAAAGAGCCTTGGATGCAGATGCCGTCTGAACATAATGAAAGCTAGTGTCAAACATCTCTGACTTTACACCATATTAATGCACAAAAAATACACATCTGATGTTCAATAAAGATTTATTGGGAGCTGTAAAACAGTTATCTAATATTTACAATTTTATTTAAATTGCTCTTCTAATACTGTTTTTAGGTCATGTGACTGGCACAGTACCAATCAGGGCTGGACAGACAAGGACTCACACCATAGAGGGCATACATCAGCAGAGTAATAGAAGCCCCTCCCAAAGATCTTTCCTTGCAGATGCCAAAGAACAGGGAAAGATCATGTGATCACACAACAGTGTAGCAGTAATTAGGACCTTAGAGGTTTTAAACTAAAAACAAAATACAGTGGCATTATATAGGATTTATGTGAATGAATTATGGCAATTAACACTTCTCTGTTTAATATCACTTTACCTAATAGTGGCAGTTTGGCTTCTCTACCCAATGAAAACGATAACACAAAGAAAAACACTGGGAGAGCAAAGCTGAGGTGGTTAAAGTGGTTGCATTCTATGTATTAAGGTAAATAACCATCTGTGCTGCAGCTCCCCCCTTTTTTTACCTGAGCTGATTCAGTCCAGCAATGTGCATGAGTGCAGTGGCTCCAGCCTCTGTCTCTCTCCTCATTGGAGAGATTGATAGCAGCGGGAGCCATTGGCTCCCGCTGCTGTCAATCAAATCCTGTGACACTGGAGCGTGGGGTGGGGCCAAGTCCTGCTGTCTGTGCCAGTGGATGCAGGAGCAAGCATGCACGGGTGCCCCCAGGGAAAGTTGCTTTCTGTGGGGGCAGCTGATCAAGAGGAGGGGCCTGAAGCGCCGCAGGGCATCCCAGAAGAAGAGGATCGGGGCTGCTCTATGCAAGACCATTGCACAGAGCAGGCAAGTTTAGGCATATTTGCTATTTTTATGAAAAAAAAAATGAGGGTTTACAACCCCTTTAAAGCGGTTGTAAACCGCTGGGCAAGTTTTTTTTTTTCTTACCTGCAAGGTAAAGACATTATGTGAAACTTACCTGAAAACAAAGCATTCCAGCGATGTGATATCACCACTGGGGGTCGCTTCCATCTTCACCCGTCTTCCTTTCGGGTCTGCAGACTCCAGCTGTGAGACTGGCTGCAGCCGCAATGACGTTTACGGCACATCTTTGGACAGGCATTGGAAGGCTGCCCTGTATCTGCCAGAACTGGTACCAGAAAAAGGCTATTTTGCATTTTTTAGCTCCAACAATAAAAAAAGAAATCTTGCACTTCAGGTTTAGGGGCACTTTAAGTTCCAAGTGTAACTGAGTACGTGAAGAAGGCACAATGCAGAGTAAGCTCAGCGAAGGGGCACAGTGTCTGGCAAACGTTTTGGCTAATGTTGAGCAGCAGGCATAGCCTGGCACATGGGGTGGAGCAGCAGTAAGGGTTAATGTCAAAAGAGATGGACGGGGGGGGGGGGGAGATTTTTTTCCATGCCATGCTGGGGCTGTGTGTGGTCAGAAGAAGGGAAGGGGGGAGTGATGTTATTAGAGGAAACATATGCTAAGACTGATCTAAAACACACGAGATCCAGTGACCCCTGCAGAGGCACCCTCTCCGAACTGCACCCCTCCAGACTTTGCTACCAGGGGCTCCATCTTTTTATAACAAAAGCCTGCAGCCGGCAACATCTGCATGTTAGTGCTGCCAAATTCTTGTGGGTGGCCGCAGGTGGCAGAACTAGAAAAAAGGAAGGGGGGGGGGGGATAATAGAGACAGGAATGGCATGAAACAGGTATGAAGGATTTGAGGTTCAATGCTCGGTGGCACTGGACACAACAATGAACTCATAAACTGGCACTGGGTGCTCAGCTTGTGGGCTGGCTCAGCCGTTGCAGGGGCACGACGAGCCCAGAAGACGCCGTTTGTGGGCAGAGTACAGTGGCGTGCTGTGTGTGCCTGAAGGGCGTAGAGGCAGAATGATTATTTGAACAGGTCTGGACCATAAAGAACTGGCTGGGCATAACCCAATGCACTGAAAATGATAGAGTAGGAGAGACCTGGCTGCCAGCGGGGCCACTAGCTTGGCTTTGATCCAACAGAAAGAGTCAGCGTCAGCAAAGGTGGGCATGGATGTTGCCTATGATCATTTTTATAGTGGCCATGTGCTTATCGATAGAGGCTGCCGACCTGCCGGGGAGCACTGTAAAAAAAACCTGCTGAATCTGGCTGCAAAGGATTATATAAGGCGCACGTCACAATGTGTTTTGAGCCAAACATTTTTTGAGTAGAATAGTAGGGGTTAGAACCCCTGTTAAAATTGTATTGCTGCCTCTCAGTAAAGGGGGGATTCAACCTCTCTATTTAAAAAAGAATGAAATAAAAATGTCATTAGAAGTGGAAAAGAGGGGAAATCTTCCAATAGGGGTGCCCGTTCTAGTGAAAACTGACTAAAGGGGGATTTACCTTCACTTTGTAGAAATTTCCTTTTACTTCCTATTCTATGTCCACATAAAGGGGAACCTCTCCAATAAAACACTGATAGCAAGAGATAAATTGATGGGGTATCTAACCCCTTCTGACTCTATCCAAAGCTGAAAAGCAGTTTTAAGTATACATACACATATATTAAAGGGGTTGTAAACCCTCACAGTTTTTCACATTAATGCATTCTATACATTAAAGTGGTTGTTAACTCAACCTGTAGGTGCCCTGCATATCTCCCAAACCTGCACGGTTCAGGAGATATGCAGTGTATTTGCTGTGCCCACGTCATTTCGGCACATGTGCAGTTCCTCCACTGTGATCGTGCCGTGACTGGCGGCCCCCACGCACATGAGCAGGAGTGACGTCACCCGACTCCGGCCAGTCACAGCGACGGAGTCGCGGCCCCGGAAGGAAGAGGGGCTGAAGATGGACGCTGCCAGCACAGGGGACAGCGCTGGACATCGCAGGCTGCATTTGCAGGTAAGTGGCACATAATGCATAGTAGCCCATTATGCTTCTACATTACAGGGGCATGTAAAGGAAATAAACCCAATCTGGGTTTACTTCCTCTTTAATGTGAAAAACCTTTTCTGTTGCAGCTGTCCCCAGAGCCCCCCTAATACATACCTGAGCCCGCTCGTTCCCACGCCGGGGGCGAGCATACCCGCTCCAGCCTGTGTCCTCATTGGATAGATTAATAACAGCGCAGCCATTGGCTCCCGCTGCTTTCAATCAAATCCAATAACGCGGAAGCCTGGGTGCAGGGCCGAGTCCTGCTGTCTGTGTCATTGCATGCAGCAGCAGGACTCGGGAGCGTGCCCACACGGGTGACCCCAGGGCAAGCGCTTCCCTGGCGGGAAGGAGCCAGGAGCACCGCAGGGGGACCCCAGGAGAAGAGGATCCGTGCCACTGTGTGCAAAACCCTTGCACAGAGGAGGTAAGTATGACATGTTTGTTATTTAATAAAAAAAAAAAAGCTGAACCATTACAATCACTTTAACTCCAGAAAAGAAATACATGAATGCAGCTTTGTAAATATTAATACCCATTAAATGTATTTTTTAAATAAAAGTAGTGTAAGTACCTGAATTTGACCTGCTATCAGCCTCTTGCAACCCCTGTACAGCTAAGCTGGCATGTGAGAGAAAGTAGTAATACAAAGTAACAATCAGTTCATGTGCTGAGAAGAAGATATATGATGATAGGAGGAGAGAACAGAGTGATAGATATGAGCTCATCGCTGTGCTGCTTTTCCTTTCAGTGTCCAGTCACAGGTTAAGGGCGTGTCCAGAATGACTTTGGCTTAGAGGAAGTGGATCAAACAATGCTGGCCATCAGATTGAGAACAACTAGCGGCAGAGAAAAGGTACTGCAGAGGAAATTTCCAGATTGAAGGTGAATATTTGGGCTCATCCAGATGGACACTGGCACCATCCTGTGTGCAAGAGCCATTTTTTTGTGTCTGTATACACCCCAAGCTGCATGCAAGTAGCCTAATGAAGTGGATGCCAGTGACTGTGTGTACAATCCCCATCCACCTGTGGATCCATCCGTCCTGCGGACTTCTCCTTGATATTCATTAATACTATGGACTGTATGGACTAATTCTTATGTAATTTGTTTTGAGTATATCCCTTGTGTGCAGGAGTGGGTGCACGAACCTAAATGCCGATAGTTCTGCAGGGGCAAAATATTTATCTGATTTGCTTCAAAAAAGATCAGAACGTTTTCCAATCAGGCCAATCACTCTGGTTTTGATGCAATCATTCAAAATCAGTCAAAATGACAGCTTAATCCCATCAATTTTAACAGCTTTAAGAGAAAAATAAAATTAATTATTGTATCAGATTTTTATATCAATAGGGCTGAAACACACTTTTGTGCTGTGGTGTGTTGTAGCAATGAACACATTAACCCAGCCTTTCTCAACCTTTTCATCACAGAGGAACCCTTGAAATTATTCTGCGGTCTCTGGAAACCCCTGCTAAAAATTAAAAATCTACAACTCATGATACATTAGTGTGATGATCAATGGGGAGAATGCTCCTTACACTTGTGGTCATTGGAAAGAATTCCCCCTTACAGATAGCTAAAAAGATCAATGGTATCATTGGGAATTTATCTGAGAGGTAGAAATTGACCATTGCTCAAGGAACCCCTAGCAACCTCTGGAGGGACCCTGGTTGAGAAACCTGCATTAACCACTTCAGCCCTGGAAGGATTTACCCCCTTAATGACCAGTCCATTTTTTGCGATAGGGCATTGCGTAAAGGCCCGTACACATGATACGATTATCGGTAAACAACAGTCGTCCAACAGCCTGTTGGCCGATTATCCGCCCGTTCGTACGCACGATTCTACAGCTGATTTCCAATTATCGTCCAACAGAAGTTGGCTGACAAGACTAGAAAACTTTTGTTGGCCAACAAGGCGTTGGCCGATTGTTGGCTCATGTGTACAGAAGGTGGCCAACAAAAAGTTGGAAGCGCTAACATGCATACACGAAATCCAGGAAGTGTTCGGTCGTGTAAACCTGTGGTCACAATTCACAAAACATTCACCTGAACTTACTCGTTATACGCTTGTAACACGTCACTAGGTTCGACTTTGTTGGCCGATTACTCGACTACCGTCAGTATGATAGACACAACCGCCAACAGCCAAAATTGGACATTCGGTTGGCCAACAATCTGCGCGTGTGTACAAGGCTTTACTTTAACCGACAATTGCGCAGTCATTCGACGTTGTACCCAAATAAAATTGACGTCCTTTTTTCCCCACAAATGGAGCTTTTGTTTTGGTGGTATTTGATTATTTTTTGCGCTATAAACAAAAAAAGCCCAACAATTTTGAAAAAAACACAATATTTTTTTTACTTTTTGCTATACTACATATCCAATATATATATATATATATATATATATATATATAAATAAAACAAATGTATTCATCACTTTAGGCCAATATGTACTCTTCTACATATTTTTGGTAAAAAAAAATCGCAATAAGTGTATATTGATTGGTTTGCGCAAAAGTTATAGCGTCTACAAACTATGAGAATTGATTTATGGCGTTTTTATTTATTGTTTAACTAGTAATGGTGGCAATCTGCAATTTTTAGTGGGACTGCGATATTGTGGCGGACACTTTTGACACTTTTTTGGGACCAATGACATTTATACAGCGATAAGTGCTATAAATAGCCACTGATTACTGTATAAGTGTCACTGGCAGGAAAGGGGTTAACACTAGGGGGCAATCAAAGGGTTAAATGTGTTCCCTGTCACAGTGTTCTAACTGTATGGGGGCTGGGGTGACTGGGGGAGGAGAGAGATCGCTGCTCCCATATACTGGCAACATACGATCACTCTCCTCTTCCCTGTCAGAACGGGGATCCGCTTGTTTACATTCACAGATCCCCATTCTGTCACTGCCGGGGAGCGATCGCAGGTGGCCGGCGGACATCGAGTCCACCCCTCCCGCCTCTCTGGCGGCGCAATACAGGTGACGGCGATTCACGCAGGAGAGCCATGTTGCCACTGTCAATCCATTGTGGTCGGCAACTGGTTAAAGTGTTACTAAACCCACAACAGTAAAATCTGTCTGTATATGCAGTAAAGCATGCTCAGAGGGATTAATCCTCTGTATTGTGTAAAATGCTGTTTGATCCTGCATGCATAGATCTTCCCTACTGTTACTGTCCCCAATCCATTTGCCGATAGCACAGAGCCCTAGGAGGCATTCTGCACATGCTCTGTTTGGTGTGTATTGCTAGAGAGTTTTTTCTTGGGGGGGGGGGGGGAATGCATGTGCTCAGCACAGACGTAAGGGGGGGGGGGGGGTTCTTTTTTGAGAGATCGTTATGTGTGGTTTGTCTCGTACACGTCTTACGGAGGATCCCGAGACACGATAGCCGTTTACCTAACCCCTGTCATTGTCATCCCTTCTAGATACGTACGTCCTAGTTTGTCGTAAAATGTGTTATGTCTCCTAATTAGGGAGACTCGTACGAAATGACGTATATGTCTGTCTAAAATGACAACACCCAAATCATTGTGAAATTGGTCAACGGCTGGTGTTACCTAACTGTCACCGTTGTACCGAGAGGACGCACTTAGCGGCAGTGGACATAACGCGGCGGTCTCTCCGCCCTCCCCACCTGAGCTACAGGCGGCCGGTGGACGCTAGCGAGGGGCCGTCA
>BLSH010316379.1:1991119-2024553 GCA_018402905.1 Glandirana rugosa | reverse complement strand
CCACCTGTACGCTCTCAGCCCCCCTCACACCTGTACTCACTCAGCCCCCCTCACACCTGTACGCTGTTTACTATGAATGTTTTTTTTTTTACTTTTTAATGAACAGTTAAAAGCCAAGACTTTTGGAGGAGCATAGAAATATATCCTGTACAATCTGTCCAAGGCAGCTCTCAACACCTAGATGATGGTAATAGAGCGCTGAGTTTATACCTGTCTATAAATAGGATTCCTCCAGGGTGCTCGTATGTCATCATTAAGTCATTCTGGACTTAAATATTGTGATGTTCTCTCTTCTAAATGGTGCGTACAATGTATGCTTTCATAACCTCATTGTATGACACGTGGCTTCCGCTCTAATCCCTTTTCCCCCATCCATAATGTAACGTGCCATAGTGAACCAGGGTTTAGAAGCTACTTTGAGAGTTTTGTCTGAGGAATTATTAACAATAAAGAAATTATTAAAAATTATGTAAATGCAAATAAAAGAATACCTTACCATGTGTTATTAGTACTCTTTATGAAGCAGAATGACTGAAGGCCGAGGTCATTCTGCGTCTGCACCATTGCTGCTGCTTACACATTGTTTATGTTGACCTCTGACCCATGGCCCTGAATAACTAGGCAGCACAGTTGGCCATGTCCATGTACTTGTTCTGTATGTAAATGATCGCATAAACATTTACATGCATACAGCATAAAATACAGTTAGCATCGCACAGCGGATGCAGATTCTTCTTGTTTTGGTTTACACAGCCCAACTCTACAGACCAAAACGCAGCTGTATGAATGGGCCCACAGCATACAGTACTGCAGGGTTCAGATCCCTATAGAAAGGCAGTATGCATGTAAACACAGAGCATTATATGCCTCAGCGCTTGTGTTGGTAGGCAGATGCAGTGTGCTTTCAGGTATATTGCATTTGATATCAGATTGGGGATAGGTTCACACTAGGTGAGGTAGGACTGCATTGGGCGACTATTTCAGTGCAGTCCCACCAAAAGACAAGTCAAAATGCCTTTTGTTTTACCTGGCAGGTTCACATACTACGTTTGCCTACCTGGCAGGTAATACTACTTGTATCCAGCACAGTACAATGCAAGGCACTCCACTACAAAGCAGCCACATAAAGCGGAGCTTCACCCAAAAGTGGAAGTTACGCTTTGAGGCCTTCTCCCCTCTCCTCTTTAGGAGATGTCACTTTTTTTGGGGGGGGGGGGGTCATCTGGGACACGTCACAGGGCCTAGAAGACTGCAGGATTATTCAAAATGTGCAGTGCGGCTGGCACATGCGCAGTGGGCACCTGGCTGTGAAGCCGCAAGCTGTCACGGCTGGGTGCCCACAGTTAAGATGCTGGCGCTGGGGACTGAAGAGAGATAGAGAAAACAGCTCAGGTGAGAACATCGATAGATCCTGGGACAGGTGAGTTTATGTTTACTCATTTTTGTATCTGCTGACTTTTAATAAACACGAATATGACTGGAGTTCCTCTTTAATGAAATGACACTATGAAGTCATAGAAAAAAAGTGAACAGTTCAATGCGCCATAATCGGAGCATCGGCACTGCTGTCACCCCATAACACAATGTACCTTGAAACATTTCTGAAATGATGTAGAACTCACTGACAGGTGCTTTTGAGTTGCAGTTGACTTCCTTCTGACACCCCAACACAAACTCTTACTAACTCTGGCAATATCAAGCAAATTTGCACCTATAACCTCTTATGTTTACATTGTGTTGCTATCACCTGAGAACTGTACTGAAATTATCAGTTGTTTATCTCTTTATATTTTCTGGATTTTGCCAATAGAGCCTTCAGTGTTATCACCTGTAGTATCAATTGAGGAAGGGTTGTAAAAAGGGTTGACAAAAACTTGGAAGGGTTATAAACCCTAGTTTTTTTTTTTATAAATAAAAATAACAAACATGCCTATTTTCCTGCTCTGTGCAATCATTTTGCACAAAGCAGCCCCGATCCTCTTCTTCTGGGGTGCCCCGCCGGCACTCCAGGCCCCTCCTCTTCATCGGGTGCCCGCACAGAAAGCCACTTCCCCTGAGGGCATCCGTGTGGGCTCCCTACCATTGACACAGACAGCGGGACTCAGCAATGCCCCCCGCGTCACTGGATTTAATTGACAGAAGCGGGATCCAATGGGAGAGAGACGGCTGGAGGCGTTGTGCTTGTGCACATCGCTGGATCGGGCTCAGGTAAGAAAAAGGGGGTGTCTGGGGGGAACTGCAGCACAGAAGGTTACTAGTTAATAGAAGAATGTACTAGCTTGAAAAAGGAGCGCGGCTGCCGTACCACCCGCAGCGTGCATGCTTAGGAAACGCATCGCTTCCCGGTGACGTAGTCCTCGCACGCCGTTCTCCATTTGCTGTCCAAGCCTCGTTCTCGACTCCTTCCTCGCACAGATGGCTTTCTACACAGCAGGACGAGCCAGGAACACAGTGCTTGCTGCGATGAGATTATAGGAGGATACAGTCCGCCGATGACCTCTGTCACAGTGATGTGCCTGATATTTACCTCTCTGATGTGAGTTTCCAATTGTATGTGCAAATAAAGTGTCTTTTAATCCTACACTTAGAGGCGCCTCTCTCCTTGTCTTTTCAGCATTGCTGGAAAAGTGGCTTCTGTTCCTATATGGTGGCAGCTCACAGTATATGGACTTATTATCCCCAAGTTGTTTATGGACTATATGGACTGGGTGACACAACTGTGGGGATTATATTGAATTCAGTGTTATGCGCCTGTACTTCTTACTAGCACAGAAGGTTTCTCACCTTAATGCATAGAATGGCAGAAGTATGGGAATCAGGGTTTTTGCAGATTCATACTTACCTAGCTGGATGAAGCATCGGTCCCATACCAGACTGTATGCCAGACTGAATAACCATAGCAAAATATAACACAGGGTTAGAGGTCATGAGAAAAAGCGGATAATATCTAAAGGAAATAAATTGTGCAAAGGAAGTTTCTAATGCAGTGGTTATCTTTGTATACATACAAGAGAGAATAAACTGATTACAGCATGGCCTTAACATTTCAGAAAAGATTAATTGTAACCTTGATGTCAAGAAATACTGAGAGCCCAATGACTAGGCACAAATTTCCAGTTTATAAGTGATGTAAATATGGAATTTACAGTCTGCAATACAGGAGTTCACGTGTTGAATTATTTCATGAAATGCTGTTGTGTAATTCTTTATTTATAGAAATAATGTAAGAATGATTTATGGAGTATCATCATCTCACCAAGATACAGACAGAAGATAGCAATGGATCTATTAACTTTAGAAGCTTGCATGGATACATTTCTGTCATGTCACAATATACAGCAACAGTCTAATTTTTCAGAATAGTTCCACCTTTTATCATTAAAGTGGTTGTTAACCCACTGTAAGAACTTTATCTAATCCTCCTTGTATCCTAACGATAGGTGCTCCTCTCCCCGTCTGACAGATGCCGCGGACAGGGCCGAGATTCCCCCGCTGACATCAGTCAGGACGAGAGGAGGAGACAGCCAGCCGGTCACGTGATCGCCGATCGGCGCTCTGAAATGAGGTATAATCTGCTTTTTTTAATATACCACAAACTCAGGAGCACCTATCGTTAGGATACAGGGAGGATTATATATGATATGAAATGTTATTTCAGCAGCAGGAGGGGAGGGGGCGGGCCCTGACACAGGAGCCGACAGGCAGGGAGGGAGGGGGGAGAGAAGGACACGAGAGACAGGAAAGCTGAGGATGACAGGGGCACCTAAACTGACCACGGTGTAAGGGCTCAGCAGCCATGTTATACCGTGGTCAGTTTAAAAAAGGGGAGGGCATAAACTGGCAGGATCAGCCAGGTGTTTTTAGCTGTTACAGGGAGCCAAATTACACAGCACAAGCACTGTGCTGTATTAAGGGAACAGGATCCAATTTTTTTTTCAGGTTAACAAACATTTTAAATAGCCATACGCTGACCCCCAGTCTGTGATTTGTCTAGACTGACATGATTGTCATCATTGTAACTTTGTAGCAAGGGCAGGTCTCTGTCAGGCATTTGTGAACACAGCCAAGAATTGCACAGGCATTGGGATTTACATGATTGTGTCATTTGTGAGACCAGTGATCTGTCTTTAACAAATATTACATATCTGTAGAGCTGGAATTTTGCAATTGTTTT
This sequence comes from Glandirana rugosa, assembly GCA_018402905.1. Classification (NCBI taxonomy): domain Eukaryota; kingdom Metazoa; phylum Chordata; class Amphibia; order Anura; family Ranidae; genus Glandirana; species Glandirana rugosa. The sequence goes on along the minus strand of BLSH010316379.1, from coordinate 2,020,379 downwards.
AATCAATCAAGCTTTTTTGCAAGCTACTTTTCATCTAAGGTAACCAAACAATCATACACATGTACTCAGAATAAGTATTTTGACCTTGGATTCGAGATCTCAGAGGGGAAGATCTCGATGCAGAGGCTGTAAGAATTAGGTGTGGGAAGGATTTTGGGGGACAATTGATCAACAGTGTCATAGATGTTCTTTAGAATTCCGTCAGACCAATGCACTAAAAAATGATCGGAGCTTGCAGCTGACTTATGTACCTGTCCAAACACATTTCAATAATGGGCACTTTGACCCCGTCCCTTCCCAGGCCAATTTTCAGCTTTCAGCATTGTCACACTTTAAATGATAATTGAGTGGTCATGCAACACTGTACCCAAATGTTTATCTTTTTTTTGAGACAGATAGAGCTTTCATTTGCTGGTATTTAATCACCACTGGGTTTTTATTTTTTTTTGCTAAACTAATGAAAAAAGACCAAAAATTTTGAAAAAAACAAACCTTTTTCTTTTGCAAATAAATCATTTTTCTTCTTCACTGATGTGCGCTGATGAGGCGGCACTGATGGGCACTGATAGGCTGCATTGAAGGGCACTAATGAGGCTGCACTGATAAGGCAGCACTAAGGGACACTAATAAGCACCACTGATATGCTGCACTGATAGGCACTGTTGGACACTCATATGCTGCACATATTGACACTGATGTGTTGCACTGATGGACACTCATATGCTGCACTTATTGACACTGATGGACACTAATATGCTGCATTGATGGGGCTGCACTGATCATCAGGGCACTGATTATCAGTGTAAATGTCCCCTGTAACTGGAAAGCTGGTTCCTTTCCACAGACACTGACAACGCTGGGGAAAGGAAATTCCAATAACCGGCATTCGGTTATATGTGACCGGCTGTGATTGGACACAGCTGATCACATGGTAAAGAGCATACGTCATCGGCTCTTTATCCTGATCAGTGATCAGCTGTGTCCAAGGGACACAGCTCACCACCGATGAACAAGCTGCATGCCCCCAGGGGCGCACACGAGTGGCGCGATGTGAAGGGCATCATTTGACGTCCAGTTAGAACAGCAAAGCCACTGCCCAGCCATCATTCTGCAATAGGCCGGGCGGGAAGTTGATACTGGACACTCCTTCCTCAGCGTGCCCACTCCTCACTGTCACACTGACAGGTACATGGCCAAGAGGTTTCCTCTTTCAATTAAATGAAAGTCTATCATTGACTACATACAGGCATATGTCCATATAAGTGCACTGATGTCATCAACATCCCAATCCTTTGTTTTACTGTGCTGTGGAGAGCAGCTGATTGAGAGTGCAAATTTAATGTTTAGATAGAAGTGGATTCAAAGGATGCCCCAGCACATTTCTACTCTTAAGCTGGCCAAACAATGTTTGAATTACGGCTGCTTCATTAGGAACCGGCTGAAATTTGCGTGAGTGACTCAGTTGATTCCCTCCAGTCCAACATCTTTGGATTGAAATATTGAAGGGGAAAATGTCGATTGAAAAGTAGCTGCATCCAATTTGGGTATTTCCAATCCCCGGGAGGGTATTCTTTCATCTGTGCTGTATTGCCTGTATAGAGGAGTCACTTGGATTTTTTTTCCTTCAGCCCTGAAGCTGAAGGAAAAAATTGACATAGTGTGTGGCCCGCTTTAAACAGTCCCCATTGAAAGACTGCCCCTCATTTCCTGTTCTGGGGATAAAATATTAGATTTCCCATCACTTTCTTCCATGGTGACCTTTGTCCATGGGACATAGACAGCAATGGAAGCCTGCAAGGAGATTCTAAGGCTCCATTTACATGAGCAACAACATCCAGCGATGCTCCCGCATCATGTCTTTGTGGCACGTTTTTGTAGTGGCACTATTCATTTTGAATGGGCCTTCCTCCACTCCAAAAACATGCCAAAAAAGCTCATGTACCAAATTTTGGCACTAAGCCTGGCACGTTTGGCGTTGTGTGGTTTGCTACAATTTGCTTGCATTTTGTCGCACGACAATTGCGTCAAAATTGCGCCACGGGTTTGGGCACCAGCCTGAACCCACCTGAGCACATCACTGATCTGCAGCTGTCCAGAACCTCCCTGTGAACCTCCTGCCAGCAGTGGCATCAGCACATAATATACAATGGGGTGAGGAGGAGCATCAGTCCCGGACAGGCACCAGCTGCAGTACACAAGCAGAGTGACTGTTAAGGCATGAGGTTCTGTGTGGGCTCCCCCCTCAGTGTGTTGTCCCGTCTGGCTGCCCTCTAGAGAAAGCACAACTCCACCAGATATGGAGTGGAACAGTGACTGGAGAAATGGGTGAAGATGGGGTATAAAATAGGCTGCATGTATGTGCTAGGGGGAGGGGTACAGCACTGGAAGGTACAGATGTAGGGGGGTGGATGTTGTACAGAGATGTCCTGGGAGCGCAAGGCAGGGGTGGTATGGAGGTGTGCTGGGGGGTACAGAGGTGTGTGGGGGAGGGGGTACGGAAGATGCTGGGAGGTACAGAGGGTTGCTGAGTTGTGATGATGGGTAAGGAGTTGCCCTGGGGGGGGGTGTGAAGGTATGTTTGGGGAACAGAAGTGTGCTGGGGGTACAGAGGTATATGTGGGGTATGGAAGTGTGCAGGGAGGGGGTACCAAAGGCGGTCCGAACCAGTGTGTATTTGTGCAACCGCTGCATCTGCATCCAACATTATAGACTTCCCACACACAGCTCAGAGTGGATGCAGGAGCAATAACAAGGGAAGGGTGCACTCAGTACAGCTGTTAGTGCCTGTCTGTATGAGGCCTTACTACCAGTGTTTTGTTTTTGTGTACATTTGTTTTTCTATACCCCCATAGCTAAATCTTTCTCATATATGCATAACTAAAGAATGGAATTAGAACTCTGCCTATTTTAAACAAATACCCCACCTCTAATTAAGATATATTCTCCACCTATAATGTCTTGCTGAACACAAAGCAAAAAAAAGGTGTCCCTGGAAATTGAAACGTTGGCAATTATGTTGAATGCTTCATTCAAAAGTTTTAGCTTGAGGCATGGAAATCTACAGTCATAGCATAAAATATTATACAAACAATAATTATTATTGACAATCCAGTATAAACTTACTTGAAACACTTCCTTTCATGTTGTGAGAGCTGCCTGTCTGCTGGCCAGTGGCCATCTCTATCCATAACTTCCTGGATTCCCTGCATGCTTTGCAGCTTTTCCTCTGCTATTTACTTTCAGTTTCTAAGGACTACATATCCCATGGTACCTTGCTGCCAGCAAGCAGTATTCCTTGTAATCCTCCTCCTGCAACTCCTCCTCTCAGCACCTCTGTAGTACAGAAGGCAGGCACTGTGAAATGTGTGACATGGCAGTGCTTACACGCAGGGCATAGTAAATAGATGTCACAGAATTTAAGGAAGTAAATGTGTGGTGATCTTCACAAAGTAAGTTTGCAAACTTCAAGACTGTTTTAGAGTGTGCTAGAAATAAGAGAAATACAACAAGAAAATGAACACGTGATTTTACATTTTGACCATACTAGATACACTTTAAAGTAGAACTATAGGCAAAACTTTTTCATTTGGAATAGAGTAAGGGAGGGTTATAATCCTCATAAGGTTTATTTTTGCCATCTGTGTCCCTATGGGGAGATTTCCCATCATTTTCTGTCCCATAAAGAAAACAGGAAGTGAACGTAAATCCCTCCAAAGTGAAATCCCTGGTAGTTACAGAACTAGTGTCCCCAATGGAAGATAAACCAATTTTCCTTTAGTTATACTTGCTTCATGCACACAGGACTTTAACCACTTCAGCCCCGGAAGGATTTCCCACTTTAGGACCAGAGCACTTTTTGCGATTCGGCTCTGCGCCGCTTTAACTGACAATTGCGCGGTCGTGCGACATTGTACCCAAACGAAATTTGCGTCCTTTTTTTCCCACAAATAGAGCTTTCTTTTGGTGGTATTTGATCCCCCTCTGCATTGTTTCTGATCGCCGCTATAAACAAAAGAAGAGTGACAATTTTGCAAAAAAAAAACAAATATCTTACTTTTTTGCTAAAATAAAAATCCAAAAAAAACATTTTTTTCCATCGGTTTTGGACGATTTATATTCTTCCTCATATTTTTGGTAAAAAAAAATCGCAATCGGCATTAATTGATTGGTTTGCACAAAAGTTGCCGCGTTTATGGATGATGAGAATTCATTTTTGGGGTTTTTATTTTTTTATTTTTTTTTTACTAGTAAGGGCGGCGATCTGCGATTTTTAGCGGTACTGCGATATTGCAGCGGACATGTTGGACCATTTTGACACTTTTTTGGGACCATTGGCATTTATACAGTGCTATAAAAATGCACTGATTATTGTGTAAATGCCATTGGCAGTGAAGGGGTTAACCTGCAGGGGGGCGCTCTAACGGTTAACTGTGTTCCCTGGGTGTGTTCTAACTGTGTGTGGGCTGGGCTGGCTGGGGAAAGGGAGTGATCACGGCTTCCATATACAGGAAGCCTGTGATCACAGCCCTTCCCCCTCTAACAGAACGGAGATCTGTGTTTACATACACGGACCTCCGTTCTTTCAGTGTGGGCGGGCCATCACGGGTAGCCGGCGGCGATCGAGTCCGCCCTACCTGCTCCCTGGCTCCCCCCAAACACAGTGAGCGCGCGAGCATGCCTCCGGCGGCGCGCGCATGCTCACAATGCTAGTTATCTTGGCCGCCGTCCTGTGACGGCGTTTCGCGATAACGAGCCACCTTGCCGCCGTCACGCTGCGGCGGGCGGTCGGAAAGTGGTTAAAAAACATCAGTAGCTTATCAGGGATGTTTTCAGCTTTTACCAGTGTTATATTACCGCCGTTTTTTCGCCTTTTTAAAGGGCCTGCATTTTTTTTTCTTTATTTTTTTTTCCAATTGGTCTAAAACGACCAAAAACGTTGGGGATTGACGTTTTTGGGCGTTTTTGGATGCTTTTAAGCTTTTGAACGTTTTTACAGCTGAAAACAGTCCAAAAAAAACCCTCAGCTCAGTTTTTTTTTTACAGCTCAAAAACGTCACTGCTAAAAACAGTTGATAACAGCCTATGTGTGCATGAACACATTGGATAACATGATGGAGGGTTTATTGTCTGTAGAAAAAAACGTCTGCAGCTGAAAAACAGTCAAAAAACGTCCTGTGTGCATGAGGCCTAAAGCTGAAGCGTAATCTGCTTACATTTTTCATTCCCTCGTTTCTCCCTTATCAATATGATAATGGATTTTGTTCATTAGATACCTTATTTACCTGTCCTTCTCTATGCAATGCAAATCATGGTGATGGGAGGGCTGGCAGGATGCTGTACATAGCTTACTAAAAACATCATAGCACTCTGCATTCACACCTGAGCGTGTCCTTTTCAGGCAGAAAGTCACGTGATTTTGCCGTGAAAAAGCAGAAAAACGCCCAAATCTGCCTGAAAACTACCTCCAGAACTTGTTTGACACTTCAGGCGTTTTCAGGCATTTGGCTTCAGGCGTTTTGGAGTGGAGATGTGAACCATCTCCATAGAGAATCATTGATTTTTTCCCCTCCGGCGTTTTGTAGCTTCATGCTTCAAGCTAAAAAACGCTCAGGTGTGAATGGGGCTACTGGTGCCAATAATATTTAATGGAGCTGCTATTCCAAACCTTTGATGGGTATTATCTTACAAATATAGGCTCACAGGGTAAACCTATGTGCAAATAACGCCTGCAATATAATATATTATATATGAACATATAATCAGTGCAATTAACCAAATGCTGTTAAACTATATATAGGAACCCCAAGCTGGATTCCAATGTGCAACTATCAATAAATCTCAAATCATATACAAAATGTATACACATCATAGCACTCTGCCTTAGTGCTCATCTCAAGAGCCCTAAGCCCTAATGCCAGCAGTAGGAGCAGTTATGCAAATATATGAATACCTTTGTTAGCATGTGGGAACCGCATACTGTGAATGTTTATGATTACTTTTGCCAAGTGTGAGCATGGGGGTATTGCGTGGGTTAGCGCCCTTCAGCCTCGTACACACGGTGCGACGATCGTACAACCGGACGTCCTAAATCATACGTCGGCTGTTGTGTCTCACATACTGACGTGCACTAAGTGATCGTACGACCAAGCCTAACGTGCTACAAGAGTATAAAGAGGAAGTTCAGGTGACTGTGATTTGTGAATTAGGAACGTAGGTTTACACGAACGGACACTTCCGGGCGTTCCTGACTTCTGAGCATGCGTGTTTTGCACGTACAACTTGTTGGACCAACTTCTCTGTACACACGATACAACAGTCATACAACCGCTTGTTGTACAACCAAAGTTTTGTATGACCGTCGCACGTTGGCTGTTCTAATCGTACTAACGATCGGATGATCGTACAACAAGCAGTCGTACGACCATTTTCATATGACCGTCACACTGCGTGTATGAGGCTTTAGGCTTAATGTGCATGGCACGCTTTTTCAACCTCTCCCCAACACTTAAAAACGGCCGTTTAGCCGCATTTTACATGCCGTGTTTTGCCGCATACGCGTCTAAAAGCGTTTTTTTTCTTTTTTAAATGACAAACGCCTCTAAACGAAACACTGCTAAACGCAAGTTAAGTGCGTTAACAAGCTGTTGCAGGCATTTGGCGTTTCAAATGCCTCTGAACTTCCATCTGGACGCATTTTTTTGGTTTCCAAAAAAAGCCTTTAAACTCAACTGCCTAGAAACGACCTTAAACGACCCTTTGTATATGTACTGATAAGATAATGTAGAGAAGAGTTAGGGGCAGCTGAAAAAAATGCCCAACTGCTCCAAAACGTCCAATTATGAACAGCAGTGTACATGAGGCCATACTGCTTCACCAGGCCCCACCCCAAAAGGATAACGTCTTTTCACTTGCAAGTGGCACCTCTCTCAGAATTGACTACAGCGGCATATCGAGAGATACTGCGTTGAGCGTGAATTTTCTTCACCAGCTCTTTTACATACAATACACGTTATGCTTTTCAGCATTAAAGCATGGAGGGAAGCTGCTATATACTTCATGGTTCAGGGCAGGTCCCTAAGAGGGTTTCATTATGCAGCAGGCCTTAATATTGGGTCCCTGCCACTCAAAAGGGCAAACCATACAGCCACCAGTCCACCCCTCCTACGGAACCTCTGGCCTGCACCACTCCCACTCTTGAGCTGTTGTTCCTCCTTTCCTTTTCTTCTCACTCTTTACTACCCAGAAGGTGAACATAAAGGTTGACACTCCTTTCCCATTCCCATTCACTGTAGGCAGGGCTGGTGCAAGGATTTTTGACACCCTAGGCGAAACCTCATTTTGCCGCCCCCCCTTTGGCTCTGCCCCTGACTCCACCCCCTTTGCCCTGTCAATGTATACGATGGAGGTGGCAGAGGTAGAGATTTTTGCAGAGCCTCTCTACCCATTTCTTTAGTTGTGGTCCACAGGCCTGCACCTGTGCACCTGGATCCGCCTTATTTTACCACCCTGGTGTGCTGCTTTCCGTGGCTCTCCAGTGACATGAGTGATCGATGCAGAGCAGTGACGGATCAAGAGCGGATGGGCGCCCTGGGTGGCAGTGGCGCCCTAGGCGGCCGCCTACTCTGCCTAGTGGTAGAGCCGGCCCTGACTGTAGGAGCATACTCTTATCATTTTCACAAGTGATTCAAAGCAGACATACTTTACTAAATTAGGAATTTCTTTACTTATAGTGTCACTAAAGGCAAACCATTTTATTTTTCATTTTGGATAGGCCCTTTTTACACTGTCGGGCCGAATGGGTCCGTCTGTCAGTTTTTTCAGGCGGACCCAATTGGACCATTCATTGCTCTCTATGGAGCAGCAGATGTCAACAGACATATGTCCGGACATGCGTCTGTTGAGAGCTGCCGACATCCAATCCTGTCCGCTAAAAACAGACGAATGGGAATCGGATGACAGTCGGACAGGCGGTCCGTTTCTATTCAACAATCCATAGAGAACAGCAAGCTGTGTCCCTGTCAGCTCTGCATCAGGGAGCGGACACAGACCTGTCATCCGCCTGCTCAGTGGGGATCAGTGGAGAGATCCCGTTCTGAGCAGGCGGATCCGGTGGCAGACTTTGCCAGTGTGAAAGGGGTCATAGAGTGAAGAGTTATTAGAGCACCTGTCCAGGTTTTATCACTGTCTGTGCCCCCATTAGGGAGATTCACCCTATTTGTTCTGTTTACCATTATCCTAAAAAGTGAAAGTTAAAGAAAATCCCAAATTTTGGGTTGACATCAAAACAGCAATATATAGGAAATCGTCCAATAGGGACTTTGGAGGGATTTTCTCTCACTTTCTTTAGCTATGATACAGGAAGTGAAGGAAAATCTCCCCCAATGGGATACAGATGGCTAAAAAACTAGCAGGATTTATAACCTTCCCTTACGCTATCCAAAAATGGAAAAAAAAAACATTTTGCCTTTGGTGACACTTTAATTAAAAAGCATTGGGATCCATACTTCTACCATATCATTACCATATAGTCCTTCAGTTAAAAAAGGAGAGAAACTGCAATAGTTTCTCAAAAAGACAGCCTTTGTAGGCACAGCATGAGGTGGCTTGTATAACAAGTATAACAAATTTGTTACATTTTTATACAAACCGCCTCATGCTGTGCCTACAAAGTCCGTCTTTTTGAGAAACTATTGTAGTTTCGTTCCTTTTTTGTTATATATTTTGGATGTTGGCAAGGTGAGGGTCCTCCCTCCTATAGTCCTTCAGTTGATACATGAACAAGGCAATAAACATGACAGTAGTCATTCCCCCTGTTAAGCGCCAGTTCACACTGGGGCGGCTTCAAATTCGCCTGACTCTGAAGCCGACTCGTACAGCTCGACTTCAGGGCGGCTTGCAAACGACTTCTATAATAGAAGTCAATGCAAGTCGCTCTGAAGTCTCCTTCAAGAGGTACAGGAACCTTTTTTCTAAGTCGGAGTGACTTGAGTCGCTCCAATTAGAACGGTTCCATTGCACTACATGGAACGCCACTTGTCAGGGGGCTAAGTCACCTGACAGATCGCCTCAGTGTGAACCGAGCCTATAAGTATTATGTAGCTTCTGTGCTGTAGTTGGGCTGTGTTCCCAACAAGTAGTGGAATGGGCTTTTCTTAGTCCTGCTTCATGGTCCCGCTACGGGGCAACCCCATTCTTGGTGACTACATCTCTACACACATGTCTAGTTCCCCTGACCAAAAACTGCAAGGCCCAACCTCCTTCCCCTATATACTGTATATACCACCTCTACAGGAAGCACCACAGACCAAAAAGGCAAAGACACCACAGCACATTAACCCCACATTGGTGAACATTAACTTTAAGTGCATACATGAATAACATTCTAGACACCTGCCTACACCTATGACCTCATATACAATTCCCATCAAAGCACCCTTGGTATTGGAGACAGGGACTGCAGTATTCAAGTGTGCGCTACGTACAGAGTGCAGGTTTCATGTGTACGCTACATACAGAGTGCAGGGTTCAGGTGTGCAGTACACAAAGAGTGCAGTTTTCAGGAGTGAGCTTTGTACAGAATGCAGGGTTCCAGTCTGTGCTGCATACGGAGTGCAGGATTCCTGACTGCGCTGCATAGAGTGCAGGGCTCAGGTGTGCACTGCATACAAGGTGCAGGGTTCAGTTGTGCACTACATACAGTGTGCAGAATTCAGGTGTGCACTACACAAAGAGTGCAGGTTCAGGTGTGCGCTATGTACAGAGTGCAGGGTTCCGGTCTGTCCTGCATACAGAGTGCAGGGTTCAGTTGTACGCTACATGCAGAGTGCAGAATTCAGGTGTGCACTATACAAAGAGTGCAGGTTCAGGTGTGCGCTATGTACAGAGTGCAGGGTTCCGGTCTGTCCTGCATACAGAGTGCAGGGTTCAGGTGTGCGCTGCATACAGAGTGCATGGTTCAGGTGTGCGCCACATACAGAGTGAAGGGTTCCAGTCTGCTCTGCATACAGAGTGCAGGGTCCAGGTCTGCACTGCACACAGAGTGCAGGGTTCAAGTGTAGCCGGGTGAGTAACAGGATCAATCAAGCTTTCAAGAACACGGATCAAAAGGGTATAAGCTGAAGACCATCCAGCAATGATATCATTCAGGCCTCAGGTTTAAATAGGCTTTTAGGCGCCATGGTGCATGCATGTTCTCATCTTTGCATGCTTAGTTAAGCACATCCAGCATGAGGTTCCTGACAGTTGATATTAGTTTGGAGGAGTGGGCATTCCGAGGCGGGCTGTTTGCATGCAGGCCACCCTTTGTAACACCGACGTGTGATGCTGAGCGCCCATCGTGGAAACTGAAATCCAGTGAATGAAAGGGGTGGGCCAGAGACAGTCATACTGTGGAAAAAATATCTAGATTACGGTGGATGTCCTTCAGCCAGGAAATGAGGTGGGCTCTATCTGACTTGCTGCACATTATTATTATGATGATTATATTCACATTGTGAGAAACTCATAGTCAGCAGTGAAATCAGAGTAAAGCCTCGTACACACGGTGCGACGGTGGTACGACTGCTTGTTGTACGATCATCGAACCGTTAGTACGCACGATTAGAACAGCCGACGTGCGACGGTCGTACAACAGAAGTTGGATGAGTAGACTAGAAACTTTGGTTGTACAACAAGCGGTCGTACGACTGTTGTACCATGTGTAAGTTGGTCCAACAAATTGTACCTGCAAAACAGGCATGCTCAGTAGTCAGGAACGCCCAGAAGTTATACGCTCGTAGCACGTCACTACGTTCGGCTTGGTCGTACGATCGCTTAGTGCATGTTAGTACGCAACAGCCAACATAGGATTTGGGCCGTTCGGTCGTACGACCGTCGCAGTGTGTGTACGAGGCTTAAGTAATTTCAGAGCAGGAGAGGAGTCTGCACAACTGTGCAAGACTTGAAGGGGGACACTGAAGTTCAACTTGCTATATGCAGGTGAGGGGATCTTAAAGTTAAAATAAAATCCTGGAATTCAGTTTTAAGGTAGGAGACAGTCATAGCTGTGATATCATTAATGTCAAAGGGTGAAATCCATTCTCCTCTGTTGGGTTTTATACTTGTGCCCTGCTGTGTGGTCGGCAGCACGGCTTCTGTCAGTTTCATTAACTCATTTAATGGGCAGCAGGAATTTCATTGTGTATGGCTGATGTTTTATAGCCAGTAGCGGCATTCTAGTTCAGGTTGTTCCTGGAACGATGCTGGCCCAGCTCCAGGTCACTTTCCAGCATTGTCCTGGCATTGTCCTGGTTAGCGTAAGCCTTGTAACAAAACCTTCCACAAATCCACCGTTGAGATCACCGCTAAATGGACTCAGGTGCGGGAGGTTTATTTTGTTACATTTCAAAGGTTTTACTGGGAGTTTAAAGAGCAGAGTGACACTTCATAAAGAGACATTCTCACTGCTAGAACTATTAGGACTTATTAAACATTAGCAAAACAAACTCTTCAAACCGTTCACTCTGCACATTTTAGAGAGTTCAGCTCTGAGTCACCTTTCTGTGTGTACCAGATTGGTTGCTTCAACATTTTAAAACCCAATCACTTAAATCTTATATAAGCTTTAACAAGTTAGTGTCATTCCAAAAAGTCAATTTCACTTTTTTCTTACTTAAATCTGTAGCTTTCATCAAAATAATCCCTGTTGATCCTGCCATGTAGGTCTTTGTTTAGGCTTTTCCTGGTATATGGGTGACAACGCTCTGTTCCTATATCTAAAACGTCCTTCTGTGTTGTCACCCTGTCACATGGGCTTCCAAATGACAGCTTTGCATCCTCAGCAAACCCACCTTGAGAAATGCCATTCAGCCATCGATGGAGTGCAAAGAGGCTGCAGGGGATCAGCAACACTGACATGTAACAAAAGTGCCAACTATGCCTATCCATCTGCCCCCTTCTCCATTCATAGAAGCTGGTTCCTGCAATTAAATGTGCTCTATGAATGGAGGAGGTGGACCATTCATTCATCCACCCGCCCTCCATTCATAGAGCATTTTTTATTGTGGGAACCCCCTAGCCATAAATAGAGTGGGGGATAGAAAGGGCGAGTATAGTCGGGTGACAGGTGCAGCCACTCATATTAACCGCTGCAGTACCGAAAGATCTCAGTTGTGTGCGTATCCGGGGGCAAAGGACAGAAGATTTCAAGGAACAGAGCAGCCACCAAATCACAGGACACTCTTCATTGACTTAAAGCAGAATTAATGGAACTAAACGTACCTCTTCTCTACCGGTCCTTTGGTAGCATCTTCTCCCCAGGTTCTGGTCTTTGGGCATTTCCATTGGCAGCACGGAATGATGTAACTCCTGAACATGCTCAGGCTCCCTAAGATAGATGGAGAGAGGATTAGGTGTTCTCCTCCCTCCAGCCTGCAGGGGGTGATAGAGAGCCGAGGCTGAGAACTCACCTCAGTCTCAGCGTTGCACTGCAGGGGAGTGAAGACAGACAGTCTCAGACTGGAGTGAAGAAGGAGGGGCTGCTTTCTTTGCAGTTTGTGATGTGTGAGTACAGAGGGTAAGGGGGGAACGACGTTGATATGTGGAGGGACTCTGATGGTGACACCAGATGTAAGGGGAGCACTCTGATGGGGACACCTGATATAAGGGGTCCGGGAGCACTCTGATGGGGACCCCTGATGTGGACACCTGATGTAAGGGGAGCCCCTGATGGGACACCTGATTTAAGGGGGGCTCCTGATGGGAACACCTGATGTAAGGGGAGCCCTGATGGGGATACCTGATGTAAGGGGGGTCCCTGATGGGGATACTTGGTGTAAGGGGGGCCCCTGATGGGGATACCTGATGTAAGGGGGGCCCCTGATGGGGACACCTGATGTAAGGGGGGCCCCTGATGGGGATACCTGATGTAAGGGGGTCCCTGATGGGGACACCTGATGTAAAGGGGGACACTGATGGGGACATCTGATGTAACGGATGACTCTGATAGGGACACCTGATGTAAGGGGGGACTCTGATTGGAACACGTGATGTAAGGGGGGCAATCTAATGGGGCATCTGTTGTAAGGGGGGGGCCCTGATGGGAGCAACTCGTGTAAGGGGGGGACTCTGATGGGGACACCTGATGTAAAGGGGAGGACTCTGATGGGGATACTAGATCTAAGAGGGGCACTATGATGATGACACCAGATGTAAGGCGGGCACTCTGATGAGGACAGCTGATGTAAGGGGGCACTCTGACGGGGACGCCTGATGTAAGGGGGGCACTCTGATGGGGACACCATATGTAAGGGGGGGACTCTGATGGGGACACTAGATGTCTCCTAGATTGTAAGCTCTAACGAGCAGGGCCCTCTGATTCCTCCTGTATTGAATTGTATTGTAATTGTACTGTCTGCCCTAATATTGTAAAGCGATGCGCAAACTGTCGGTGCTATATAAATCCTGTATAATAATAATGTAAGGGGGAACCTGATGGGGACACCTGATGTAAGGGGGGCACTCTGATGAGAACACCTGATGTAAGGGGGGACACTAATGGGGACACCATATGTAAGGGGGGACTCTGATGGGGACACCTGATGTAAGAGGGGCATTCTGATGAGGACACCTATGTAAGGGGGGACTCTGATGGGGACACCAGATGTAAGGGGGGACTCTGATGGGGACACCTGATGTAAGGTGGTTTTATTTTCTTTTACTTGAAATATGGATGTGATTTAACTACTTTTAATTTATTACCCCTGCCCTAGGTGGATATTTTTGCATTGCAGGAATGTGTGCAAAATTGTGTGTATTCCTGCAATGCACAAACACACAGAGCCCTTTTGCAGGTGTGTAGGGGTGCCATTAAGTCTTACTGACACAACCACACACCTTGCTTTTGCGCTCATTCACCTGCAGCAAAATAAATGGGAACAAAATACCGTGCGCTTTGGTGCAGCACAATTTTTAAAAAGGTTATACAGGTTTTTCATCTATTTGTACTACTTTGTGTTTTTCATTTATTTTGTATACTACAAAAAAAAAAAACATAACGTGTTCAGATTTGGCTTGAAGAAAATAGTGGCAACCCTTTACATACAGAATGCAGAGTCCAGGTGTGTGCTACATACAGAGTGCAGGCTCTGGTGTGCACTGCATACAGGGTGCAAAGTAAAGGAGTGCCCCCTTTTTCTCTAAAATCACCCCCCTTCCCCAGTACAGCGCTGTACTCCCACCCTCCAAATCCCTTTCCTTGACAGTACCTGATAGAGATCTGCAAATCCTCAGGTCCCAGGCTACCTCAAGAGTTGGGTGTAGAGTATAGCTGCGGGGTTCATAGGCACAGGACTCAGGAGCTGCCAGACAAACATCAGGTTCCTATCAATGTAGGGATACAGAGAGGAGGCAGACAGATCACGTGTGAGATTACTCCACAGCCGGAACTAGAGGAGCAGTATCGGCAAATGTGGCTGCCTATTCACTCCGCCGCCGGCACCAGCATACTTCTATTTACAAATAATCCCAACTCGCTCCAAGCTCTGCATGGATAAGTGGCTGCTGCATCAAGCTGCCAAGGGGTTCTTACACTTGCAGAGCCTATGGACAGCTGTAAAAGGCAAGGATTTTTACAAACCATCTATGAATTCACAGATGGTTGGCTACCCCCGAAGCTGCATGCTATACATTTCTTAATGCAACTCACTGCAATACACACAGATCCTTCACATCTGTGAGCTGTGGTGTGTTACAACACACGTGTGCAATGGTGAGTGGCATGCAATGCAACACACTGCATTACACACTCGGGGTTTGATTTACTAAAGACAAATAGACTGTGCACTTTGCAAAGTGCAGTTTCTCCAGAGCTTAGTAAATGAGGTGACACTTCACTTGGTAAAGAATAACCAATCACGTGCAAGGAAAATTTTAAAAAGCATTTTTGCTTGCACATGATTGGATGATGGAAGTCAGCAGAGATTCTGCTCATTTACTAAGCTCTGGAGCAACTGCACTTTACAAAGTACACAGTCTATTTAGTAAATCAACACCAATGCTATGCCTTTGTGACAATTCATGGTAAAATGTGCATTTTACAGTGTGCCAAGGCAGTGCACCAGTGAACGGGTCCTAAGGTTAGTTTTTCAAAATCAAAATTTGGGCACAAAAAGGATACGTGCCCTTTTTTTATCACCCATCCCTCCCCACCCTCCCCTAGAACTGCCTCTCACACTTCTTGTGTTTCCTTCTGCATCTGCCAGCCAAGGGGAGCATCACTGAACACAATGTACAAATGTAATGAAAACACCATATAAATGTTCTTAAATTTAGGGAAATCTATTGCTTGTTAATCATGGTGGAATGTAAATGTTAGGAGTATTTTATCTGTCCGAATGACAAATGTCTGTTCTATTAACATGCTGTGTTCTTGATATTTAGCTCAAATTGGACCTAGCACCATCTAATATATATTTATACAGTAAAGCCTTGGATTGTGAGTAATGCGGTTAACGAGCATTTCGCAATACGAGCAGTTTCTTTTTAAAAAGTCCTGACTAGGTTTGTGAACGATGTCTCGCAAAACTTGCAGGATTAAGCCTCTGTGCATGCAACACCGCATGTGGCCAGAGGTGCGGGGGCGCTGGTGAGGCTCGAAGACTCTCAAAAGGCGCCGGAAATACTTGGAAATAGCCTTAAATACTCGGCAATACCGGAAGTATCAACAGTTTCCGAGCACTTCCAAATGTTTATGAGCGCTTCCGATCCTCAGCAGCGCCACCACACCTCTGGCCACATAAGGTATTGCATACACCAGCCCCCCATACCTATGGCCATATACAGTACTGCATAGACAAGCAGTCACAGTGGAATGAATTATCTGAGTTTCCATTGTTTCCTATGGGGAAACTTGCTTTAATATACAGGTGATTTGGATTACAAGCATTCTGGAACGGATTATGCTCATAATCCAAGGTTCCACTGTATATATATATATATATACAGTATTTCACAAAAGTGAGTAAACCCTCACATTTTTTTTAATATTTTTGTAGCGGTACCCTTAAAGGAGCTGCTGATTTATTTGACCCCGGCCTCCCTCTGATTATCCTGCAGCCAGTCACAACAGATTTCCACACTGTCAGGTGCACACATGCACAATCCTGCTCGTTATTCCAATGACCAGTCTAGGGGATGAGTTTTGATGCTCTATTGTAGAACTCGGATAGGAGAAGGGAATGGATGGGATACTCCAAGATAACTAACTCCAAGCGAGGACAACTTCTCCCTATCTCTATACAACAGACCGTCAGTGGCACTAGTACGTAGCAGACTGATCTCAGTGATGCAGGTAGCAGACTGATCCCAGCGAAGCAAGTAGCAAGCTATTCCCAGTGACACAAGTAACAAACTGATCCCCAGTGAAACAAGTCCCTTTTTAAGCAGAAGAGGATAAGCCAGACTTTGTCTCTTCAAGACACTCGCCAGTGTCTCCTTTCTAGCTCACACACCCAGTTAGCTGACTCTGAGGAGTAGGAGGGGGATTTTAGCAATCTCAGGGATCCCTTCATGAGTCTGTACTCACACCATGTCCCGGGACAGCTGGTAGCCTCCTTTCTACTTCCAAGCGACACTTTGCCACTGTGATACCAGACAGGATCTGAGGACATCCCCTTCTGCCAGCTTTAAAGGAACTCTGGGCTGTAGCTTTAGCAACTCTAACTAGGCCTCGACCAGGCCCAGCATCCAACAGCCTCCTAGATAGGCCTCAGACCTAGCAGCCAGGAGCCGAACACACACCTCCACCCTTGAGGTCTGGGTGGGCAGGAACTCCTTACCTTGAGCCCATGTGCTCCTTTTTATATAGATACAGTCACAGAGAACACTGAGCAGACCTTACTCAAATCAAGGCTCTCTGATAAGCAGACAACATCTAAATTTACCTATCTGCTCTCATGTCAACTATATACACTCACTAACACCCAAACTAGGAGGGCACTACATTTTATTATATCTTTTCATGTGACAACACTGAAGAAATGAGACTTTGCTACAATGGAAAGTAGTGAGTGTACAGCTTGTATAACAGTGTAAATTTTCTGTCCCCTCAAAATAAGTTAACACACAGCCATTAATACAAAATATAAATCAATCTGCGCAGACAGGTGACAATCTGAACACACAGGGTTAAACACAATCAAATCCCTTAAATGAATAATAAAAATGCAACTGTGCAGCGCTCAGGGAGAATTAAAGGGAGAAAAAATGCATTTTTATTACACAGCCATTAATGTCTAAACCACTGGCAACAAAAGTGAATACATCCATAAGTGAAAATGTCCAAATTGGGCCCAAAATGTCAATATTTTGTGTGGCCACGATTATTTTCCAGCACTGCCTTAACCCTCTTAGGCATGGAGTTCGCCAGAGCTTCACAGGTTGCCACTGGAGTCCTCTCACTCCTCCATGACGACATCACAGAGCTGGTGGATGTTAAAGACCTTGCACTCATCCACCGTCCATTTGAGGATACCCCACAGATGCTCAATAGGGTTTAGATCTGGAGACATGCTTGGCCAGTCCATCACCTTTACCCTCAGCTTCTTTAGCAAGGCAG
This sequence comes from Glandirana rugosa, assembly GCA_018402905.1. Classification (NCBI taxonomy): domain Eukaryota; kingdom Metazoa; phylum Chordata; class Amphibia; order Anura; family Ranidae; genus Glandirana; species Glandirana rugosa. Next base: position 2,002,786 of record BLSH010316379.1, on the reverse strand, counting down.
TGGTCATCTTGGAGGTGTGTTTGGGGTCGTTATGTTGGAATACTGCCCTGTGGCCCAGTCTCCAAAGGGAGGGGATCATGCTCTGCCCAGTATGTCACAGTACATATTGGCCTTCATAGTTCTCTCAATGAACTGTAGCTCCCCAGTGCCGGCAGCACTCATGCAGCCCCAGACCATGACACTCCCACCACCATGCTTGACTGTAGGCAAGACACACTTGTCTTTGTACTCTTCACCTGGTTGCTGACACACACGCTTGACACAATCTCAGCCAAATAAGTTTATATTTGTCTCCAGTAATCCATGTCCTTAGTCTGCTTGTCCTCAACAAACTGTGGGCTTACTTGTGCATCATCTTTAGAGGAGGCTTCCTTCTGGGACAACATCCAAGCAGACCAATTTGATGCAGTGTGCGGCGTATGGTTTGAGCAGTGACAGGCTGACCCCCCACCCCTTCAACTTCTGCAGCAATGCTGGCAGCACTCAACTTCTTTGGTCAACCATGGCGAGGCCTTTTCTGAGTGGAATCTGTCCTATTATGTATGGTCTTGGCTACCGTGCTGCAGCTCAGTTCCAGGGTCTTGGCAAATCTTCTTATATACATCTTCAATGTAAGACATACAATCTTCTTATATACATCTTTATGTAGAGCAACAATTATTTTTTTCAGATCCTCAGAGAGTTCTTTACCATGAGGTGCCATGTTGAACTTCCAGTGACCAGTATGAAAGAGTGAGGGCGATAATACCAAATTTAACACACCTGATCCCCATTCACACCTGAAACCTTGTAACACTAACGAGCCACATGACACGGAGAGGGAAAATGGCTGATTGGGCCCAATTTGGACATTTTCATTTAGGGGTGTACTCACTTTTGTTGCCAGTGGTTTAGACTTTAATGGCTGTGTGTTGAGTTATTTTGAGGGGACAGCAAATTTACACTGTTATACAAACTTTACACTCACTAATTTACATTGTAGCAAAGTGTCATTTATTCAGTGTTGTCACAAAAATGTGAGGGGTGTACTCACTTTTGTGAGATACTGTATATATATATATATATATATATATATATATATATATATATATATATACACACTATATTACCAAAATTATTGGGACACCTACCTTTACACACACATGAACTTTAATGACATCCCAGTCTTAGTCCGTAGGGTTCAATATTGAGTTGGCCCACCCTTTGCAGATATAACAGCTTCAACTCTTCTGGGAAGGCTGTCCACAAGGTTTAGGAGTGTGTCTATGGCAATGTTTGACCATTCTTCCACAAGGGGTTAAAACGGTGTTAAAAGTGCCGGCGTTCCGCGCTACCGAGGCAATGTGCAGCGCTTGCCATTCATTTCAATGGCAGGGGCGGTAGAGGAGTGGTATATACACCGCTCCCCTCACCGCCCCAAAGATGCTGCTTGCAGGACGTTTTGTAACATCCCACAAGGGCACCGCCCCAGTGTGAAAGCACTCACATTCGGGTGGATTGGGGGGGATTTTTGAGGTGCTTTACAGACGCTATTTTTAGCGTCTGTAAAGCGTCTCAGTGTGAAAGGAGCCTTAGTGCGCCTACCACTCACACCAGCATCAGTTCTTACACTTGCACACTTTGTAAACTTGCAAAAAGTTAGGGATTTTGTAGGATTAGAGTCAGGTGCATGGCTAACCAATTATAGCAAGCAGATGCTAATGATCATCAATTTCATATGTAGGTGTAAATACAGTCATTAACTAAGACAAAACAGCTGTGTAGGAGGCTTAAAACTGGTTGAGGTGAGGATGTAGTAGACAGTTTCATGTCACAGGTCATACATCATGGCAAGACTGAGCACAGAACCAAGACACAAGGTAGTTATACTGCATCAGCAAAAAGAAACAGGGCAATGTTGAAGACCATAGAGAAACTTAACGCAGCAGATGAAAGACACATCATGCTTACTTCCCTTCAACATCAGAAGAGGTACAGCAGTGCCATCAGCACTGAACTGGTGGCCACCAGTGGGACCCGGGTACACCCATCTACTGTCTGGAATAGTTTCTTCATGGAAGAATTGCTTCCAAAAAAACATACCTCCAACATGGAAACAAGGCTAAGCAACTCAACTATGCACCAAAACAGAGGAACAGGGGTGCAGAAAATGGCAGCAGGTGCTCTGGACTGATGAGTCAAAATGTGAAATATTTGGGTATAGCAGGAGGCAGATTGTTTGCTAAAGGGCTGGAGAGCAGCACAATAATGAGTGTCTACAGGCAACAATGGTGGAGGTTCCTTGCAAGTTTGGGGCTACATTTCTGCAAATGGGGTTGGAGATTTGGTCAGGATCAATGGTGTCCTCAGTGCTGAGAAAAACAGGCAGATATTTATCCATCATGCCTTACCATCAGGGAGGTGTGTGATTGGCCCCAAATTTATTCTGCAGCAGGACAATGACTCCAAACATACAGCCAATGTCATCAGCAACTATCTTCAGTGCAGTGGAGGCTGGTGCTCGATAATTCTGGGGAGGATGGCAAACCAACGCCATCCCACCCCTCGGTGGGGGATGAGGCCATACCGCACACCCCCACCCCGGGGGGGAAATGGATGCGGTGAACAACCCCCCCCCCCACGAGATGGACTGCTTCCTTACCTGCCCGAGATGACTCCGATCTCCCCTCCTCCTCCCTCGCCTGTTCGCGCTGGGGAGTGCTGGATGGCATCCATGTCACAGTGGTGGCTGGTGGGTCGGTCGCTCTCCTCTGGTCATGCTCTCCTCCTCCCTCCTCCTAGGCATCCAATAGGAGCGTCTGATGTTTTGGCCAATTGGGAAACTAGTCTCACAACCCCCTTCCTCTGCGCCCCGAGACCACCCATTTTTGAAGCCTATTAAAGCCTCTGTCTCTAATCATGTGATTAAAAAAAAAAAAAAACAACCCCACCCCTCATTGGAAACCATGTGTCCGGCCTCCCTGCATGTAGATCAGGGGGCCGGATGCATGGATGGGAGGGGGGGTGTGGCGTCCGTGCGCCCCTAATGGACGGACCCGCCACTGCTTCAGTGTAAAGAAGAACAAGGAGTCCTGAAAGTGATGGTTTGGCCCACACAGAGCCCTGATCTCAACATCAATGAGTCTGTCTGGGATTACATGAAGAGACAGAAGGATTTGAGGCAGCCAACATCCACAGAAGATCTTTGGTTAGTTCTCCAAGATGTTAGGAATGCCTACCTGCTGAGTTCCTTCAAAAACTGTGTGCATGTGTACCTAGAAGAGTTGATGCTGTTTTGGAGGCAAAAGGTGGTCACACCAAATATTGATTTGATTTGGATTTCCCTTTTGTTTATTTACTTTCCATTTTGTTAAAGTGGAGCTCCATCTAAAAGCGGAAGCTCTGCTTATCTGCCTCCTCTTGCCAAATTTGGCACCTTTCAGGGGGGAGAGGATACCTGTTTTTGACAGGTACCCATCCCCACTTCCGAGTTGCGGCGAGATCACTCATAAGTTCGGCCCCCTCCTCCTTCCCCTGCCGCCGGGCCATTCAGAAAGTACAGCGAGTTTCACGCATGCGCAGTAGGGAATCGGCTGTGAAGCAGAAAGATGTCACTGCCAGTTTCCCTTACCAGGAATGACGGCGGCAGCACCTGAGAGCTGATGGAAACATCGGCTGGGATTCCGACATCACTGGATACCAGGACAGGTAAGTGTGCTAATATTAAAATTCAGCGGCTACTGACTTTTAATTTTTTCTGAACTCTGCTTTAACCACTTGCCGACTGCCAACCGCAGGTTGACGGCGACAAAGTGGCTCGATATCGCAAACCGCCGTCATACGACGGCGGCTGCGAGATCGTGCACTGTGAGCGCGCGCGTGCGCCGCCGGAGGTGCGCCTGCGTTCTCACTGTGTTCGGGGGGGGCCAGGGAGCAGGTGCGGCGGACTCGATCGCCGCCGGCTACCCGAGATGCCCCCCCGCATTGAAAGAACGGAGGTCTGTGTAAGTAAACACGGACCTCCGTTCTGTGAGAGGGGGAAGGGCTGTGATCACAGCCTTCCTCTACATGGAAGCTGTGATCACTTCCCTTCCCCCGCTAGGGCAGCCCACACACAGAACACGCCCAGGGAACACATTTAACCCTTAGAGCACCCCCTGCAGGTTAACCCCTTCACTGCCAATGGCATTTACACAGTAATCAGTGCATTTTTATAGCACTGATCGCTGTATAAATGCGAATGGTCCCAAAAAAGTGTCAAAATGGTCCGACATGTCTGCCCCAATATTGCAGTACCGCTAAAAATCGCAGATCGCCGCCATTACTAGTAAAAAAAAAACAAAAAAACCCAGAAATGAATTCTCATCATCCGTAAACGCGGCCACTTTTGTGCAAATCAATCAATAAACGCCGATTGCGATTTTTTTTATCACAAATATGAGGAGGAATATAAATCGGCCAAAACCGATGAAAAAAATGTTTTTTTGGAATTTTTTTTTTGGATTTGTATTTTAGCAAAAAGTAAGAAATTTGGGTTTTGTGCAAAATTGTCGCTCTTCTTTTGTTTATAGCGGCGATCAGAAATAACGCAGCGGTGATCAAATACCACCAAAAGAAAGCTCTATTTGTGGGAAAAAAAGGACACAAATTTTGTTTGGGTACAACGTCGCATGACCACGCAATTGTCGGTTAAAGCGACGCAGTGCCGAATCGCAAAAAGTGCTCTGGTCCTAAAGTGTGAAATCCTTCCGGGGCTGAAGTGATTAATTGATAAAAATAAACTATTAACACTTTTTAGTTTACAGCATTTTTTCACACCTGCCTAAAACTTTTGCACAGTACTGTAAGTGGACCTCTTTTCTTCATTGACAGACAGTCTAGCATGAGGAGTGAACCCAGATTGTGATTTGCTGAATTAATGGCAGAACAGATTTGAGCAAATCCCTTCATTACCTGGTGACTGACCCATGTGCAGAACAGATTCCCGACTGAAAACCAGACATCCAGGCAACTGGGGTTTAGCAGGTAAAATGTGAAAGTAGAACTGTCTGTGATACCCCTAGCAGCCTAGTAACAGGCGACCCAGCGGAGTCCTGTGTTCAGACACTGAACACGTTTGTGATTTGTATTTTCCGTGACCCCCCTCCAGGCAAACTGCTGGCCTCATCCGCTCGCTCTGTGTTGGCTCGAGTCTTTTCCCATTTGGAAAGATAACATTTGTAGTTTTGAAGGGAGATAATCCTGCGTTTAACATTCTGCACACCCAGCAGAACTGCGCCTTTTAAGAATAAGCAAAAACTGTTTTAAACACTGTAACATAACAGAGTTTTTTATGTGTGAGCATAATCAGCATTTTGAATGAAAATAAATGGTTTTATAGAAGCATTATAGATGGACATGTAATGGTGAGGGCGTTAATATTAATCGCTGTAATTACTTCCAGTGTGCTTTGGCCTAGAGCCCCGATGACAGGTCAGGCTCTATGAAACCCAAACGTATAAAATACATATCTTCTTGTCTTGTTTTACACCTCTTGTATGTGCTGCTCCTTGTGAGCTCCATGTGAGCTCCTTTTCTAGCTTGTTTTACGATCATCCGACTGTTAGTACGTGCGATTGGAACAGCCGACATGCAACGGTCGTACAACAGAAGTTGGATGAGCAGACTAGAAAACTTTGGTTGTACAACAAGCGGTCGTACGACCGCTGTACAGTGTGTACAGAGAGGTTGGTCCAACAAGTTGTACGTGCAAAACACGCATGCTCAGAAGTCAGGAACACTCGGAAATGTCCATTCATGTAAACCTACGTTCCTAATTCACAAATCACATGCGCCTGAACTTCCTTGTTATATGTTCGTAGCATGTCACTATGTTAGGCTTGGTCGTACGACCGCTTAGTGCACATCAATATGCGAGACACAACAGCCGACATACGATTTTGGACGTCCGGTCTTAAGACCATCGCATCGTATGTACGAGGCTTTAGTCGGCCATTGGACGATCTATCAGATAGACCTGACAGTACCTGACTGGAGACTTAGGCTCCATACACACGGTTGTACAGCTTGTTAAGCTTGTAAAGGCCCATACACGCAGTGCAACGGTCATATGAAAACGGTCGTATGACCGACTGTTGTACGATCATCTGAACGTTAGTATGCGCGATTAGAACAGCCGACGTGCGACGGTCTTACAACAGAAGTTGGATGAGCAGACGACTAGAAATCTTTGGTAGTACCAACAAGCGGTCGTACGAACGTTGTACCATGTGTACAGAGAAGTTGGTCCAACAAGTTGTACTATGCAAAAACACGCATGCTTAGATGTCAGGAACGCTCGGAAGTGTCAGTTCGTGTAAACCTACGCTCCTAATTCACAAATCACATGCACCTGAACTTCCTCTTTATACGCTCGTAACACGTCACTACGTTCGGCTTGGTCATACGATCGCTTAGTGCATGTCAGTACGTGAGATACAACAGCCAACATATGATTTTGGCCATTCGGTCGTACGGCTATTGAACCGTGTGTACGAGGCTTAAGTATGCACGATTACAACAGCCATCGTACAACGGTTGTACAACTGAAGTTGGATGAGCAGACTAGAAAACTTTGGTTGTACAACAAGCGGTTGTACTACTGTTGTACCGTGTGTACAGAGAAGTTGGTCCAACAAGTTGTACATGCAAAAGATGCATGCTCAGAAGTCAGGAACGGCCAGAAGTGTCCGTCCTGGGAAACCTACGTTCCTAATTCACAAATCACATGCACCTGAACTTCCTCGTTATACGCTCGTAACACGTAACCACATTAGGCTTGGTTGTACAATTGCTTAGTGCACGTCAGTATGCAAGACACAACAGCCGACATATGACTTGGTCTAAAGTTGGACATTTGGTTGTACAACCGTTGCACCCGTGTGTACGAGGCTTAAGGGCCAGGGTCACACCACATGCAGTCCAGTGCATTTTTTTTCTGCCTCAAAAAAACCTGGAAAGTAGGTTATATGGTTTCCAATGGCATAGTTCACACCAGTGCAGTCAGTTACAGGGCTTTCCAGCTCCAGAAAAAAAAAAATAGAACATATTGCATTTTACCTGCACTTGACTGTACTGGAACGCAGTAAAACGTGTCAAAAACGCACTGAAACACACTGGCATGCACTGGAATGCAAAAATGCATCAAAAATGCGCTGGACCCTAGTATAGTGGAGAAAAACAGGAAAAAAGAAGAAAAAAAGCACCTGGAAACGCATCCAAAGCGCACCAAAAATGCACTGGAACGCGTCAAAAATGTGTTAAAAACACGCATGCAGAAACAAATCTGTAACGGAACTAGAGTGCGTTTTATGGCGTGAACCAGCCCTAACAACACTGTGCTGAAAGTTAGGAGGCATTAGCCTAGAAGTGTCAGCCTGCAACAGGAAGTGCTCTCACTGGCAGGATCTCCAGGAGGTAGGAAACTTTGCAACTGATTCCCCAAAAATGGATTATTTAAAAAAAAAAAAAATGTATACAACGAAGCATAATAACAATCATACTGAAATATAGATTTGTGGTTTATATACTGTGTACTGTACTCTGGGCTCATGATACACCCCTCCCCCCCCCCTGTCCAATTTATTTCTTTTTTTGCAAGCTGAAATGGGCTTTAAAGCTTTTCCTTCAGTCTTGCATAGTTGTACAGGCTCTGTGATTTCACTGCACACTGTGAGCTTCTCGCAATGTGCACTGGAACATCTTGCTTTTTCCTTTCCAGCCAGTTCTTTAAGACATGAAGGCTCAGCATCATGTGGGCATTACCTAGTGGGCATCATGTGGGCATTACCTAGTAAGGACTTAATGCAAATACAGTCTGCCTAGGAACACCGACTGCTCCAGTCTGACATCCCTCCATCAGCCTAGGTTCACATTGATGCGATTTGACATGTCAAATCGCATGCCACATTGGCGGCAATTGCCAGCAATGGCACCTTCCAAATCGGTGCGACGCCATATCTGCAGCGCCACACCGAGTAGTTTCTGTACTACTTTTGGTGTGAACCCAGGCTCATAATATTTTGGGTGGTATGATATTTTCAGGAAGCTATATACAGCACGCTGCCTAGGGCCGGTTTCGCCACTTAAGGACCGAGCCTCTTTTTTTGTTGTTTACAAGTTAAAATCATTTTTTTTGCTAGAAAATTATATAGAACCCCCAAACATTATATATTTTTTTCAGACACTCTAGAGAATAAAATTGCGGTCATTGCAATACTTTATGTCACACCTTATTTGCGCAGAGGTCTTTGGAAAAAAATACACTTTCTTGAAATAAAAAATAAGACAACAGTAAAGTTTTTTCCATATTGTGAAAGATAATGTTACACCGAGTAAATTGATACCCAGCACGTCATGCTTCAAAATTGCGCCTGCTCATGGAAAAGCGACAAACTTTGGCACTTAAAAATCTCCATTGGCAACGTTTAAAAATTTCTACAGGTTACCAATTTTGAGTTATAGAGGAGGTCTAGTGCTAGAATTATTGCTCTCGCTCTAATGATTGTGGTGATACCTCACATGTTTAGTTTGAACACCGTTTTCATATGCGGGTGCGACTTACGTATGCTTTTGCTTCTGCATGCGAGCTCGGCGGGACGCTTTAAGAATTTTTTTTCTTATTTATTTTACTTTTTATTTTCTATTTTTACACTGTCCTTTTAAAAAAAAAAATTGGATCACTTTTATTTCTATTACAAGGAATGTAAACATCCCTTGTAATAGAAATAAAGCATGACAGGACCTCTTTAATGTGAGATCTGGGGTCAAAAAGACCTCAGATCTCACATTTAGACTTAAATGTAATAAAAATAAATAAATAAATGTCTTTTGAAAAAAAAAATCTGCTGCAGAGACCACGTTTATCTGAAAGCCAGCGGCCTGCCTTTTAAGAGCATAACGGGGTTATGGCAGCTATCTGCTGCCATAACAACGGTATTCCACGTCAAAGTACCAACGTATAAAGCCTTAAGTGGTTAAGAGCATCATGGGCCTGGTGCTGAGGATTTTGATGGGCCTATTTATGAAAATAAATAAAATGAAAATGTAAAAACAAATGAAAATGAAAAAATATATATATATTTTAAACAAACTCATACACTGCATGTGCAAGAGAACTCGTGTGAATGAGCCCTTAACTTTTTTATTTTTTTTTTATATTTTTTTTTTTCATAATATTTTTATCTTTTTTTTCACAATGCTTTGGTGTCGGTAGGGCAATAGGGGTTTACAGTAGAGCAGTGGATGTGTCAGTAGTTTTATATTTTTATTATTTATCTATGTTTTACAATTTCTTTTCTTTTTTTCTTACACTTTACTTTTTTATAATTTTTTTCGTTTTTTTGGGGGGGGGGGGGGGGCATTGATCAGTGTCAGAAGAGCAGTTGGAAGTTTTTTTAGTTTTAGTTTTTTACTATTACTGTATTTTTTACAATTTAGATTTTTTATTAATTTTTACAATTATATTTTTTATTTATTATTTCGGTGGTGTCAATAGTTTTTTATTGTTGGTAATTTTTCAATATTTATTAAAACATTTTGACAGCCCTGTTTGGGGGCTTTGGTGAGATATCAGGGGTTTAAACAGAGCACTGAAGTCTCACTGTTGAGACAGAGAAAGGGACTGAGGACACATTCCCCAGTCCCTTTCTCTGTAGCTCTAGTTGTACTGCAATTACATGAACAGGAGACAGAGGCTCTTGAGCATTTGTAAACTGAAGCATAGTAAAGACAGTTTACTATGCTTCGGTTATGAATAACCAGAGTCAGTGGTCGGTATGAATCACTGACACTGTTCATTCAGACAAGAAAGGGGCCAGTAAATGACTGTCAGATTCCCCCTGCTGCACGGGGTACAGGATCCAATCATTGGGGCTCCCTACTGGCCCTGGGCCCTTGGGCAGTGCTCCAGTGTTTAAATGGTCAGTCTGCCCCTGCTGGGCCTACATTAAGATAGGGGACTGGAGCTGCAGCTCCAATAGCCCCTACGTTAATCCGGCCCGTCCCTGCCAGTCTCTTCCACTAGCCATGATCTGCTTGCATTGCACAGAGAAGCACAAAGACTCAGTGATGGCATCACTGAGCTTAAAAATAATATCTGATGAAAATGGAAAGGTTTTATTTAAAATTGAATTAGCATGTTGATGAAGTGGGCCTAGCACCAGTTAGAGTGTGGCAGAGTGACAGTGTGACAGTAGAAAAGACATATATAACGATAAGCTTTAAGAGGATAAGGGAACAAAATAACCAGCTAATTTCTGGGAAAGGGGAAGGGTCTGTCATTTTTCAAAAAAGAAAAAGTTAAAAATGGGTAAAAGAAAATTGCTTGAATTGCAAATATCCAACCATACCAAGATCTCTACTTGTTTGGTAGAACAATGGAGGAGATCAGATCTTTGCCATCTCACATCCATAGATTATGGGCCCTTAAAGGACACATCCACAGCCAAGACTTCACTCCCCATTTGCAGCTCAGTGCTGGGCTTAACATGAGAGTCTGGCAACCAGTTTGTCTCCTACATGTGATCTTATTTTAGTTTGTCATTGTTTGTGTTTATGGTCATTAGAAAGCATCTCGTGACAATAGCTATGACAGCATCTTGTTTCCATTACATCCTTTGGGCCTTCCGGCTAAAAGGTTTACAGCTTCACCTCGTAAACTGATGTGCTACTCCCAAGCTTTCTGTGACAGCTACAGAGGAAAAATGTGGCTCTAAAAACTTCAGTAAGTTAAAGGAATATTCCAATCAAATGAAATAAAAAAAATGCACTAGTCTGAATACAACCTACTTAGTGGCTGTAGATTGCAATTATCATAAGAAGCTGACAACACAGAAGCACAGGGGAAAAGCATTGTCACCCCCAGTAGCGGAACTACCAGGGTTGCAGCAGTCGCAGTTGCGACTGGGCCCTGGAGCTCCGCTACTGTAGGGGGACCCGCCGTGATTGTACACTTGACATTCAGTCATTGCTTTCACAGGCACACAGTTCCGCTCTGCCCGCACTCTCGAGCACACAGTCCCCGCCCGCTCCGCCCATCCTCTCTGCCTAGAACCCGCACTCATGGGGACATAGTCCCCGCCCGCCCTGCCCATCCTCTCTGCCCGACACCTGCACTCACATCGCCACAGTCCCCGCCCGCTCCACCCACCCTTTCTGCCTGGCGCCCGCATTCACAGGGACGCGGTCCCTGCCCGCTCCGCCCATCCTCGCCCCCCGGTGCCTGCACTCATGGGGATACAGTGTCCGCCCCGCTCATCCTCTCTGCCCGGCGCCCGCACTCACAGGCACAGGGGCCCCCATCCATCCTCTTTGCCCACCCATTGAGTTCCTTAAGCTAAGGAGATTATGCCATGTCATGAATGACCTAGCAGGGAGGGGGAACTGAGTGAGCTGCACGCGAGTGGTATAACTGATCCCATCCCTCAATATTAGCCATGCCACTGATCTCTTCTCCTACCTACCCCCGGGGACACGGACACTCACGCCCGCGGCCCGTCTCTCCTACTCGCCCCGCCTGTGACATAGGGGTACTCACGTCCGTGGCCCCCCGCTCCTACCCGCCTCGCCCGTCCCTGGCGCAGGGACACTTACGCCCGCGGTCCGTCTTTCCCACCCACCTCGCCCGCCCCTGACACCGCTACACTCACG